>BMAV01007879.1:0-42115 GCA_019973955.1 Trichonephila inaurata madagascariensis
GTTCAACAGGATTACTATTTTTACTTTATCTGTTCGATCGTCTTTTTGTTAACAGATAATTCCCCATTCTTGCCTCCATTTTCGCCATTTTTTTCTTTCACATTTCCCAGCGAAAATTGCAGGGGAAAACAGGGGTTGGAAGGTTCCATAGCGCATGGATATTTTTTTCAATCCGATATAATCGCAAAACTCCAAACCCCATGTTATGTTTTTTGGGTTTCAAAATTTCTTCAGAACATTTGCATCAAAAGCTTCTTTAAATTATTTTTTTAAGCATGAGATGACAACGTCATCTCACAACACCAACACAAGCAATCATATATAGTTAAATAAAGTTAACACAATACAATTCACAATTACAGTTTTCATGACATATACAAGTTGTCTTTTTGAAATTTCATTTTGTATGAGTTATTTGTCAATATAGAAAATATAACCAATTTTCCCAAGTGTATAAACGGCACAGTCCTTTTTGCTGACAAAAACCAGTCGCCAAGGTACTTTTTCGAATTATTTATTATTTTTTCAGAATAATTCGATATCTCACCATGACTTTTTAAAAAAAAATTCCCAAATCCGAAAAAAAATCGCTAAATTCAAAGGGGCCCCCCCTATACTACCAAACCAAATATTTTAACGTTGACAATTGAAATATTTACTAAATAACGGGCACATAATATACGATAAGATGAAGAAACAAAAGAAAATTTTTTGAGAATCTTATTTCCTTTTTTATTTTTTTCTCTGTTACATATTATCTATGCACATTTAAAACCCTTTTTATTAATTTTAAAGTACAATAATATATTTTTTTAAAATTATTGCTATTAAAATGTGTGTGTTCATATTTGAATATATTTTTTATTAATTAAAAATTTCACACAAACATTTTCATAAACAAATATTTTTTTCCTCATCATCAGAAACAATGTTTGCTTGATACATAATTAAAAATGCTGCTAAACTTTGCAAGGAAACAGAAAACACAAAGCATCTAATAAAACAATTTATCATCTAACCATTATTGCATTAAAATTTTGTTGAAGAAAATGTATGATTACTTTTTCCATTCATTTGATCATACATAAAAGTAAAAATTTTTAAAAAATGGACATATTATTCCAAATGGTTTTTTTTCTCAACCTTACGATTATTGCGACTCTTTATTTTGAATTACATTATTCATTTCTAACAAAAATTAAATTTCTTTACTGCTGCAAAATCATTTATTTCCTTTATTATAAATTTCATTGCATGTACTACTTTTCCATGAGTTGCTGATTTTTTACAAATGCTTGCATGGAGAAATGTTTGCAAAAAAGTTGCTCGGAATACTTTTCAAGTAGACATCGATACTTTTCTCGGATTTCTTCAGGGATTAATTCCCTATAATTGAGAAGTTCTTCCCTTTAACTATGAAATTTTTCATTCTTTCAAACTGCGAATTCCTCATTACCTCCCTAGCTCTAAAAGAGACTTATCCACTTTTCCGAGCTCAAAACGCTAGTCGCTGTCTCGATCCACTACTTTTTTCAAAACCTCTGCGTATTAAAGTAGCGTATTGTGTGATACCTTAATAGCATTGTTGAATTCTTGTAATTTATGTGTTGGAGTTGTTGTTTTAAAATAGAGTTAACTTCCTGTATCGTTTCTCTCTCATTTGTAAGTATAAAATCTCTTTTTAGTTCTTTGTATTGGCTCATTCACTTAGAACCGTTTTGTGGTTCAAATGTAGTATAAGGGGGCCACATGGTGAAATCTTTTTTTTTTTTTTTTTGGCGACTAAAAGCGGTCGCAAGGTACTTTTTTCGGAATTATTTAACATTTATTTTAGAATGATTTCGATATCTCACCATGACATTTAGATAAAAATCGCCAAATCCGAAAAAAAATCGCTAAATCCGATATGGCCCCCTTACACTACACTTGAGCCTTTATTTATTTTTGAAGCAATCTTTTAACACATCAACATGACGCTCTAGAACATAATAAACAAAATTTGCATGGCATTCTATGCCATTTACATGGGCAAAAAGCACAAATTTTCCTTTTTTGTTGGTTTCTGATTGTTGAGGTGGTTCAATGTCCTGCTCCAATTTCATAAGTTCGCAATAATTTTCCTTGTTGATCGGGGCAAAGTTGCTACATTTAGACCTTTTTTCATCCATTGTGCAAGATCTTCACTTGACAGTATCGCAAACTTTCTTCTAGATAATGCTTTTTCAGATTTGCGAGCCATATTATGCACAGATATAACATATGCATATACTAGACAGATATTTATCATGCCATAAAATATGCAAAGAGGCCATCGGGTATTTTTCTACTGCGTGGCATATTTTTACACATCTGATCTAATGTGTCTAAGGCTCCTTTTGTTGCATTGTAAAATTCAATTATTTCCGCTTTCTTCATTTATATTTGGTTTTCATGGAATGTAGATAGAACAACACATGTTTTGTTTTGTTTTATACTATGAAAGAGTTTTAGCTTGGTCAAAAATACACATAGAAGTTCCTACATTTCGAGATCACAATTCTAAGAGTTCAGGAGGAATTTCTCGTTAGTATTTCTGAATAGTTCCAACAATTGTGAAATTCATTGAAATTTTCAGATGTTTTTCAGATTCATCCTCAGAAATAAAATTTTCATCGTAACTCGATTCTTTTGGACTCTGGCACGTCCATAGGAGACCATGTTAAATTGTGTAAGTTTATGTATCTTTTTCTCAGAAACTTCTTACTTCACATAAATACATTTTTTACGGTAGGTTATGTGTACTATAAATAACACTTTAACAAAGGATTTTATCTTTTTGTTTAAAATTAAATTAATTATGAATTTTTTAAAAATTGTCCAAGTTTTTTCCCTAAAATTTAGTATAAAAAAGTCATCTCTAAAAAGATGTGCTAGGTATATCAAATTCCCTCCATTAAAATGTATAAATATTTTAAAAGTATACTCATGGAAAATTTGAGGATTATATAATAAGTAGTTTTCAAAAAAAGGTACAAAAAATGAAAAATATTACATTTTAAGAAAACAGGCTTTTAAGTAAAAATTTGTAATGTTTTGAGCATTGACTTTTTTAGTACTTTCCACAAGCACATAAAGCATTTTTTTACACTCTGCTCCTATAAAAGACTCTTCCAATTTTCTTTTTTTCATTATTTATAACAATTTTGCATTTTTTTGGAATCTCAAGATGCTTTCGTTCAAATGACAAATCCTAATCTAGTGTTTTAAAGAATGACACACAGTTATAACTTGGTTCAATATCACTATGTTTTTAGATCATTAATTTTGCTATATAACTCATATTGAACTGTGCAATAGCCATATTTACCCTTAATTTTGGAATTTTTAATTCCACATATGTAGATCTTTGAATCACTGACCTTATGGTGTTATTAATAATTCATGGATAGCCCCAAAAGTTTTCTTCGTGAAAACGTTTTGACTTCTCCTGACAACGCATGAAAAAACTAAGATGGCTTCTTAATTCCAAATGTTACTATTACCCATTCGTCTCTCCGACTAACATTGTTCTAAAAATACTGCATTGAAAGTATTTTGAGAAAAAGAAATATCCTTATCTGTAGTAGCCAAGGTCATATGAAGGTACTAAGTAGTACATTACATTTCCAGCTTTTGGGGGGAGAATGCAAGGTTATTTGTTATAGGCATAGTCTGCTGGACAAATTGGTAGCATTCTAGGGTTAAAACAACATCCATATATTCACAGTAAGAAACAAGTGAGGGTTATCTCCAATTACCTAATAGTTGACTAACTTTGTATTTATGAGAAATTTTAGTTGATTCAATTGAGAACTAGTCAGTAAATTTCATTCAGTTATAGAAAAATATTCATAACCTTGAATAAGAATAAATCTTGAGAATTATTCTTATATTTTTAATGAATTTTCGATTTACTAACATTGAAAATGCGTATTTTTTTGCAATGCTATACATATCGTATTTAATATTTATAATTTTTTGGGAATATAATTCAGAGACAGTAATTGTGTGAAGACTAGAAGGGAAACATATATGATGAAATTTTAATATTTAAAGGAAGTAATAAAACTGTAAAATATAAAATACTTGTGTCATTGCAAAAAATAAGTGCATGCAGCTCCAGAATTTTTTTTAATGGTATTCATTACATTTGTAAAGTTTTAAAAATGCTCTCTCAACTTCCAAAATTGTCAATGTATTGAAATAATGGAGAAAAATATTTCATATTGGCACATTTTAAATGTGTTTTATAATACTAGGAACAAAAAATAAGATTCGCTACTTAACGTATTAGCCTTTTTCTTTATTTTCCTAATTTAGTTTTTTCTTTAATTTTTAAGAAAATATTAGATTAGTACTTTATTCGGAATTTGTTTGATATCTGAGGAAATGGCGCTAAGTGCTGCTTGGCACGATAAGGATCACGCCAAGCAGCGCTTCTTGTTGCTGGAACGGAATCCAATATGGTGTCTTAGCGGTAATATAATGATACACAATAATTTTAAAGAATTGTTTTGAAATACATTGAAATGTATTTAAAATGAAGGATATAGGAAGATTTTAGAAAAACCCGTTCAACAAAAATAATGAATAAATATAATAAAAAAAGTAACGTACTAATAATAATATTATACGCAGCATGTAATAATCTTATACAATTTTATCGTAATTATATAAAATATTCATATAGTATGATTTAATAACAATTATTATGGAACTAATTTGATAACGGGGGAAATCCCCGGGCGCTTGGCACGATAAGGATCACGCCAAAAAGCGCTTCGGCTGGAAAAAATCAAAATAGGGGGCCCCAGGGTAATTTAATGATCCCAAAAAATTTTAAAAAAATTGTTTTGAAATAAAAAACAATACAATACAAATAAAAAATAGGAAGGGGTTGAGAATAACCGATCAATCCATAAATAATGAATAATAATATTATGTAAAAAAAAGTAACATGAACTAATAATAGTATTATAAGCATCATAAATTCTTATTATTACTTTATCGTATATATATAATATTCATATGGTACATTTTTATAATGGTTTTTGAAAAAAATCATATAATATAATTAAATAGTAATTATTAAAAGAATAACGTCAATTTTAAGAAAATAAAAAAAATGCATGAGAACCGCAATACATAACTATAAATAAACAAAAGAATAGCTATCAAAACAAAAGAAATAGCTATAAATAAAAAGATAATAATTATAATTAAATAATAATTTTTAAAAATAAAATATTAATTATAAATAAATAACAAAATATGTAATAATAGTCATAAATAAATGCTAAAAGAAACAATTATAAATAACAAATATTATATGATGATTACACATAGTAATAATTGCATTTTTTTTCATTATGAATAAAATAATTACATAATGTATGTTAAAATTAATTTAGAATATCAATTACAAAGTAGTGAAAACTTGCAATATGAAACTTGCACTGTAAGTTCCTTCAACGAGTATCATCGAACAAAGAACGTAAAAATAAAACATTTTTAAAACGAAAATAAACTATTTATAGCGATAATTAAAAGCACCACACTTATTCTTTTAAGAAAAAAATATTCTAGTACTCACTCATTTTAGAAATATCAATATTCGAAAGTAGCCCAGAATTAAAAAGAAGACGCAAATAGAAAAATTAAACTGAAAATGGTTAAATTTTTAAAGATATCGTCTGAAATTAAAGAGTTATAGTGGGGAAAAACAAATAAAACTTATTTCTAATATACGTTATCCCCATGGCAACGACATCGACAGACGATAAAAATATTAAGCTAACCATATTGTAATATTATCGCCCATCTTGGTGAACATAAACAACAGCTTGGCGCTACTACCCCCAATATCAAATTAGCACGAAAGAAACAATTATACATAACGAATATTATGATTATTACATTTAGTAATAATTGCATTTTTATATTACATTATAAATAAAGTAATTATGTAATATATGCTAAAATTAATAATGAATATCAACTACAAAGTACTGAAAGCTTGCAATGTAAAACTTGCAGTGCAAGTTCCTTCAACGAATTTAATCGAACAAAGAACGGATTAAAAAAGCATTTTTAAAACGTAAAATAAACGATTTATAGCGTTAATTTTAAGTACAACCCTTATTTTTTTAAGAATAAAATATTCTAGTACTCACTCATATTAGAAATATCCATATTTGAAAATAGAACAGAAGAACGAAACAATAGAACAATTACACTGAAAATGGTTACATTTTTAGAGAAATCGTATTAAAATCGTCTGAAAAATAAATGAGTTACCATGGGGAAAAACCAATAAAAGTTATTCCAATATACCTTATCCCCATGGCAACCACATTGACCGACAATAAAATATCAAGGTAACCATATTGTAATGTTATCGCCCATCTTGGCGAACATAAACAACAACATGACGCTATTACCCCGGATATCACAAATTAGCACCCTTCACTCAAGTCCACGATTGTTAATTTAAAAAGTACTGAAATTTGGGTGAAATTGTCGAATCGGCCGCTTCTCCGCCAAATTTAGAAAAATCACGTATTTGGCGCGTTTTTGTCAAAAACGACTTCTTCACTGGTTAACAAATTCAGAAGGGTTACCAGATTTAGCGCATTTATTGATGTGGCGAGAAAACACTTGGCGTTAGAAGCGGCCGATTCGACAAATCAACCCAAGTGGTGAGTATTTCTCTGATATTTTTTTTCCCTTGGAAAATGTTCTAGTTGTATCCCTTTTCATACATTTCAATAGCTTGGTGATTGCTTCTAGTAGCCAAAAATTTGCCTTTTCCAACTAAAACCCTAATCTAAACTTTAACCAGAAGGATCTAGTGATTGCATATTTTCGAAAAATTCTTGATATGCTCTACGTTTGACTTGGCACTTTACTTTAATTGAGTAACCTGATTGACAAATCAGCCATCTCCTTTTGTGAATAAAGTGTAGCAAGAAATTGCCTAAGAAAATGCCAGAAAACTTGTTAAATGAAAGTCTTGATACTAAAGTGTTATCCAATTCTTATGTTAAATATTTCCAATTTGTTATTCAAAACATGGGTACCAAAAATTTCTAATTTTAATAATTCTTCTGATTTTGCTTCAAACATTTAATAATAGTGCTGCTTGTATTTTTGAACTTTTAAATTTTTCATTATTAAATATTTTTAAACAAAACAAGTACTATACTTTTATGAATCTTTGAAGCTTTCATGGCAAAATTTCAAAGTATTGGATATCTTGTACAAGATGGTCTTAAATAATATTGCAAAAGTATACATATTTCAAAATAATGTATTTTTTCCTGCCAGCTTTAATCATTAGTTTAAGAGGGAAAAAATAAGATTTTGTATTCCTAAACTTGAAATTTAGAATCTGATGGTTGTATAAAAATTGTATTCTTTTATAATAAATTAAATTGAACAAATTTTTGTGTAGGTGCATGAAGAAACATATTTTAAAATGTACATTATTTTTTTTCTGTATTTCTTTTCAGCTGAAAATATCAAATTGTGATTGACTTATTTCAAAAATGTTCTGTAGAAAGAGACATGTAGTAAACAATGTGTTAAATACTTACACCCTTTCAACTGATAAGCAAAAGATAGTTAAGGTACGTCATTGGTATTACTAATTATTTAGATATGAGATTAGCAACTAAATAATTTATGATTATATAGCTCATTTCTTTTTTTATTTCTTTTTCCTAATATATTACATAATCAGTAATTGTAGCATCAGTTGTATCAAAAATTTTCACATTTGTTAAGCTTAAATATACTTGCAATGTATCTGTTTATTTTTAATTCCGACTTTTATTTATTAAGAAGTATTTGTAATTCTTCATATGGTTAAACTTTAAAATCCGTTGAAGTATATGAGACTCTAATGATTTATTTTGGTAAAATTGAATATTTCTCCCCTTCCTTTACAGTTTTATTTATGGTTTCAGTAATGTTGGAAAAATAAATAAAATTCATATTTTGGTTGAAATTTTAAAGAAGTAGTTTAAAAAATTTATTTTATAGAATCTCTTGAGTTTCTTTAATATTTTTAAAATATTCTTTTAGTTAGTACGAAGTTGTGGAAGTAATTTGCATGAAGTGGTTACGCCTGAAGGAGAGAAATTTTTAGCCACCATGCCTACAAAATTTAGAAACTACCCCTGGGTAGGAAGAGGTAATTGATAAATTTATTTAAAATATATATATATATATTTAGTTGAAAAGCCTTGTTATCAATTTTAAAAAGTTTGTGCTGTAAATGTATAAAAATCTAATATTATATATATATATATATTATTTTATATATATATAATATTGCAGTACTACAAAATTTCATACACTTGCAATTTCTTATAAAAATAAGTTTTAGACCCAATTAAAAATTAATATATTGTAATTTTTTTTATGATATCGCAACTTATTCTTAATGAATGACATAATTAATTTTAAAAAATAGTATAACTATTTTTAAAAATTAATTATCAAAAAACTATTACAAAAATTACGCTACCAAAGTCTTCGTGACATTAACAAAAATCTCAGCAGCTTTTAAATATTGTATTTCTTTTCTTAATTTAGTACTTAGTAGGGTATCTTTTAGTGTCCACAACAACTTTTAAATGTCTTGGTATAGATTTAATCGTTTTTGAATTTCTGCATCGTATTTTCTTCCATTCTTCTGTGATTATCTGTTTTATCACATTTTGTGTTTATTTGTCACGTGCATTCTTTTTTACACAAAAAATCTCACCAAATATATTCTACTGGGGCTAAATAAGTGATTGAAAAGGTCAGTTTTCATACTTGGGACAAGTTATGGAACCCAGTGAGCATAAATAAGCAGTGCACTATGTCAGTCATTATCCTGTTAAAAATTAAAGAGTTCCTAATATTCCATTCGCGAATTTAACATTCCCCTTCAAAATAACTAAATGAAACCATGATTCACAAAATGAAAATATCCAAATTACCATACTGAGTAATTCAGTATTACCCACGCAAAAACCTTCATCATGCTAAGCCAAAGTGAAGCTGTGCTCTCCTAAGTAAATGCATGGGATTAAACTCTTATTTTCCATTTACAAGCTATTATAGGCCCATCAGAACCAAAATTGTTGAATTGTCGCCATCCTAATCAATTTATGTCAATTCAATTTTCTGGGAAACTTAATTCCAAGAATCTAGTTGATCAATAAACATGGAGGTAGAAGTGTTTTATACTTGGGGTAAATGGCCACAGAATTATGTAATTTGGTATTTTTGTTGATATTGTGAATCATGAGCTCTATTTAAAATATTTTAAAGAGAAATTTTAAATTATCCGTCAAATTTTGATATATAGAAGATACGACTGCTTCAATAGTACGCCACTGGTTCTTATAACTGTCCCCAAATTATGAAAACACCTCCTCAATCACTTTATTTAGCTAAGTAGAACGTATTTGGTGAGATTTTGATGTAAAAAAAGAAACACTATATATAAAACGATAATGTGAAGTAAAAAAAATAATCACAGAAGAATGGTGGAAAATCGATGCAGAAATTACAAAAACTGATTAAATCTATACCAAGACACTTAAAAGTTGTTGTGACACTAAAAGATATCCTACTAAGTACTCAAATTAAGAAAGAAATACAATATTTAAAGCTAAGCTGAGATTTTGTTAAGTGTCTAAGACTTTTGGTGGCTAATTTGTAGTAGCTTTTTGATAATTTTTTAAAAAAAGTAGTTATACTATTTTTAAAAAATTAATTATGTCATTCCATTAAGAACAAGTTGCAGATATCATAAAAATTACAAATTACCATATATTAATTTTTATTAGTCGAAAACATTAAATTTTATAAGAAATTGCAAGTGTACGAACACTTTTGTGGCCCACTGTATATATATATATATATTATTGTTAAAGATTGGCTAGTTACTAGCATATTTAATTTCCACCAAAGATTTTAATTAAATAATGAGACAAAAGTGTTTCAATAATATAGGAACAAACAAATGGTCAACTACCAAACAAAGCAAATATCTTATCAAGATGTAGAAGTATTAAGTGGAATATCACTGTTTAATTTAAAGCAAAATTATTTTGTGGAATTTTAATTCAAATGAATTTTTCAAAGTAGTTGAAAAAGATTTGGATCAAAATTGTTTTATACAGATGGGCATAAAATAACATAAGGTATTTGGAATCCTATACCCACATACTTGGCAAAGTAACATACTACATGTAAAATAGGCAGTTTCAAATAAAGAACATTGTCAAAAGTCTTAAGGGAAAATTTGAGTCAAAAAGAAAGGAAAGAAATTTACATAAATGCATTTTGTTTATAAAAACCATGAAGATGTAAGAAAAGGTTAAGAGAATTATCATTGTGTTGACAGTATGGGATCATGCTTTATTAGTTAAGCTGTATTATCAGTGGTGCATAATTATAAGTGCTACCTTTCATGAATCCTTACTCTTGAAAAAGTTATGAAGGGATGGATATAAACATAACTAAATTAGGAAAAATTTGAATATGCAGAAACTGTAGGAATACAATCAAGCTGGGAACCTAAGGGAATCAAATAGCAGTAAGTTGAAGACGAGGGGCATGTTCTTGACACCTCAAGTTCAAAAGATTAAATAATATTACATATCAGATGAATAAATGTGAATATGTTGTGATTTGAAAATGTCATGTACTGCATGTAGGTATGGGAAAGATTACAAAAATTAATCTTTTATGTTGTGCATTTGCCTAATAAACTTTCAAAGAATAATTTCTTTTAAACATGTGATGTTTATCCTCTTTTATAAGTAAAATGGTTAAAACTGTATGTTACACCTTCAGGTAAATAATAACTATAATAAATTGCGATTTTTGCGAGATTGAATTTTAACTTGATCTATTAACTGGCATGTAATTGTAAAGCCTGAATTGTCTTGATTTGCTGGAACACTAACATCATATGCAAGTTTTTCTCATTGTATTTGTTTAGTAGCTCATTTTCTTTTTTTTTTTTAAAAATACAATTTCTTATCGAACAATGCTCTTTGTGTCTTGATGCTAATTATTGCTCTGACGTTGTATCATTTGTTAATTTTTGTTTGAAATAAAGGTGAAGTTCTTTTAAGTATAAAAGCTTTTCTTTGATAATCTGGAATCCATTAGTAATTGGGAGTTTGCTGGGCTATAGACCCTCAGTTCTGAGCTGACCTTTAGTCAAGTGAGGAACATATTGACAGTAAAGATTTATAATTTTAAAATGTACCAAGATCAAGAAAATACAGCATTGTCTTGAACTATAGTAAAAAATTAAGAGTGTTCCTCTACTGCAATTACAGATCCTTAGATAGTGCAGTATAAACTGAAAGATTACTTTAGACTTGATTCTAAGATGAGAATTGAAGGTGTGAGTTGGTATTTTAGGTACGATAAGTTGTTTAGAAATGAGACTGTTTTATAAGCTGCTCGACTTCATGAGATAGAAAATAAGCTTGCAGATACATGCAAATAAGTAGATGACTGGTTTGTTAGTTTCTTACTTTTTCTTGCTTTACTTCTATTATTTAGTTAATGCTTGAATGCCAGAAATCTTGCTATCTACTGGAATGCTGGCCAAGTGTCATTTTGATACTGGTCGATATTCCTGGATAATTTTTTCCCCAGTGTACATGTGAAAATATGATGCTTAAGACAGAAGAATCTAGAATATTGTGGAATGTATGAACTGGTCATCTTCTTAAACCTGCCTTGACTGAATATTGCTTGTCATTTGATTAATATTTGATCCTTATTTTGCTGCATTATAAAAACTGAGCGCCAGGTACTTTTTCTTTGAATTATTCGCAATTGCTTGAATGGATTACTGTGTTTCTTTTTATTTTATACCTTTTTTGTTCCTTTTGGCTCTACTCACCTTGCTAATTAACATGTACACTTTTCTTTTAGTTTTCCAACTAAAGAAAAGTAAAAATTTATCAACTGTGATGTTGCTTCCTGTATTTTGCAACAGATCAATTAGTTTTAAAACTGCATTTGCAAAAAGTCTGAAGACTTTCATCTTGTTCTTCATTTTCCCCCTCCTAGAGTAGGAAAGGCAATCAAAATTTACTTTCCAAATCTATTGTAATCTATATCCATATCCAAGCTGTTTGTCTGTATTTATAGGGACAAGTCTTACTAGGAAATAACTGTTCATTGATTATGTTCTGTTTTGGCTTATAGCAGCATATGCATTTTTCACTGTAATGACTCCATACTTTTGAAATTATTGCAAATTTATCTTGATTGATTTGAAATTGTACCTCAAATCTTGATATTTCATAAAATAACATTATTTCTGTAAAAAAATTTACATTCCATATAGTAGACCATAACAAATGAAGTTACACACTTCTAATTACTGAAACTCCACGTACATACCAAATCAAAATGTAAGCCAAGTTTTCTTTTCAAAATATACCAAGCATAATTTTCTAATACTTGAGGAGTGCATTTTATTATATTGTGTAAAACTGTTTATAAAAAGCAACCAAGCGCTCAAAACACTATCATTTCTATTTCATTTAGCATCATTTAGACCCTTATTTTCTTGCAGAATATTTTTGCAATGTTAACCTACCGATTACATTTTGAGTACCTTCTTTTCAACTGGGAGCCATTGCAAGTCAAAAATTCATTTTGACTTTGAGAATCGTCAATTTCAATAACCTTGTCACTTTCAAGTCTGGGTGATACAACAGGATTAATATTTTCATCATCAAATTTTTATACACGTAGGATAATACTCCACTTTTTGATTCACTATCAAAAAACGTTTATTAAAAGTGCAGTTATGTCTTATACAATAACCCCTCTTTCTCTTTGAGCCATTTAAAATTTTATTCATAGAAAATCACTAGAATGAAAGAAAACTCTACAAAAAAAAAAAAAAATTAATTAATCATGACTCACAATTTTTTTTTTATGAAATCTTAATGGCAGGTGTTGGTGTAGCTGAAACAACATGTGATGACAAAATTACATTTGAGGGTTTCTGTACTCGTCAATACACTTGCAAACACAATAAAACAATCGCCTAGAAGAAAGAAATTTGAAATTAAAGTTGCTACGATGTCTGACATCTTTATAAGTAATCTATATTCTATCCATAAGCAAAGTGTGAATAAAGATAATTTCACAACACTTTTGGGGGAATTCTGCATACAAATTTAATAAATTAAGAAAAGTAATGAATACAATTTAACAGTTTTAAGAAAAGAATTTTTATGCCTTAATGTGGAAATTATATTGTCTGGCATTCTAGTGGTGAAATATAAGATGTCTTGATAAAGGTTTTTAATTTGATAAAATTTTCAAGTCGTACTAGTAGAGAAAATTTGTTTAAACCAAGAAATGACCTTCGCAACTTTCATTCAAACCATGTACTGCATAAATGTTACCAATATCATTGCTGTAATGTTGCATACAGGAATTGCCAGGGTTTGAGCTATTAAAGAAAGTCGATTCCTTTGCTGAAAATAAATGCTCGCATGGAAATTCTGCTAAAGCCAAATATGAAATTTTTAATACTTTCTTTGTGCAAAAGAAAGAAATTCTAATAGCTACTGTACAGATATATCTCGAATAGAAAAATGTTTATGGACCCAGTATCATGAGTGGTTTTGATACATAAAGAGTTGCTTGCTTTCAAAAATTTACTAAAGTGTATAACGTAACAATGATTGGGTATTAATCAGTTGTTAATGATTAATCGTTGTGAAAGGAACATACCTATGAAGTCTGTTGAATAACAATATCTGAATTTTATCTACTTATGCCTCAAATTAGTTGGATTGTGTTTATAAGTTTGCAACAGAAAAGTAGGTCTTTTTCTCACCTAAAAAGAATCCAATGCAATGACCTTGCATTGCAATATGTGGAAGAGAGGAGTGCCAGCTTGAATGTCGTCCCTATCACTCTACTGTGGCTCTAAATTATACAGTGTCATTATGTTAATCTTTGTGTTGTTTAATAGTGTGATGTTAATAAATAATTGTGGAAATATTCATTGGCTCTGAAATTGTCTTTGTGTTGTATTCTTGTTTAGCACTATTTCCTAGTAGAGAGAAATCTTTTAATGTGATTGCACAGTATAAAAAATAAGACTTTTTTATAGTTTATAAATACCTAAGTAACTCTTAAAAATCATTAGAATAGTTTTCTTATATTAAATTTATAAATTTTATAAATATGTACATGAATTTTTTTTAGGTTGTTTTGTATTAGTTGATACAATTAAAGAAGGAGGGAAACTAAAAGGAGAAATTATCCATCTCTTGTTAAAAGAGCAAATACAGCATTTAATGGATGAAGGTGTATGGTAAGTATTTCCACTGTAATTTGGATAATTGTGATCTTATTTGCTTAAAATTTTGCTGACATTTCTTCAAAATATAGTGTTACGAATTTTGTGTAAATAGTGTAAATAATTTGTATATTTGAGTGTTTAATGCATTTATATTACTCTATGTTATGTTTATTTCATGTTAAAATTGTACCATTCACAAGCAATGCCGACTCGTTATAATGGCGATCCAATGAGAACTTGGCGAAATCTGGCGGTAGAGCCAAGTTGGCATCTTTTTTGGCGACCGTTGGCGGCCAATTTGGCGATTTTGGCGTCATTGGCGACCATGTTGGCGAGTTCGGAACCCTCGGAATCTTCTAGAAAGTAGTAGATCTCTCCACTAGTGTCACGCCAATGACACGAGCTGTTATATTTTGGAAGTTTCTGTCGCGCCTATAAAGGAGATGCTCGCCGGAACGGCGAAAAGTCTGGGTTAAACCAGCGAGTAGTGAGGATTGTTTTTACGAAAGGATTAGTCGGCTGTGCTTGTAAATAATCTTTACTTACGGGATTTTTTTAAAAACTGTTATTGTGTTTGATTGCTGTTGAAGGTGTGAAGACCTTGGATATTTACTCTGTGAATATGCTGCTGAATCCTGTATTTAAAGGATTGAATTTTGATAATAAATTCGCACGCCTTAAAAAAATGTTTATTTTCTTTGTGATTGTTTTTAAAATAAAATCCCAACCCCCGGATTAGTGAAAATATGAAATATTTGTTAGATAACAAAGACAGTGAATATGTTTTATTTTTTGTAATTATCCTTTTAAAATATTATATACTGAAAGTTTCACTACAAGGTTTTGAATTAGTTTGAAATTATAAATGGTGTATAAACTTTCATTCATAAACTATTTAAAATTTTTAAGCTATGGATTTTATACAGTTAAGGGAAAAATGGGTGAGGAACAATTTACCATGAGACCTTTTACCAATTTTTGTAAATATTTATATCGAAAAAGTTAATGATGTGAAATTTTTGCTCATTTTTTATGCGTAATATTTTAATTATAAGTACAAACGTCTCTACTGGGAATTTTGTAATAAAAATGAAAACCTTTTTAAAGAGGTAACACAGTATTTTTTTTCCTTGTTTGACTAAGATTCTTGATTAAGTTTTCTAACCTGTTTTTTAATATAACTTAAGTACTATTAAAAGAGTTGTAACTAGAACTGAATAATTTAAAGGCATGGGAAGAGAAAGCCTTACATATTTCTTAAATATATTTAATGTTTTTGAAACATAAAATAAGCTTTATTTTGTAAATTATTGGGTTGGAGGGAAAGTTATGTCGTATTTTAAATAGGCAGGTGATTTTTGTTGTAAATAAAAAAAAACAAAAACATCTAGCTAGTGAGTCATTCGGATTTATTTTTGTTTTTTTAGCTGCTGTATAATATAAAAGTCCTTTTTTACTGTTCATCATTTACTTGTAATATTTAAAGTGAAAAGCATGTCAGTAAATAAAGTGCATTTACGACACTGCATTTTGTATGAATTCTAAAAAGGAAGCAACGCATCGGTTGCTTGTAAAAATTTATGAGCAGTATTTGGAAAAGATATTGTAAATGTTCGTACTTGTCAAAGATGGTTTAGCAAATTTCGTTCGGGGGATCTGACCTCCAAGGAAGTGATCGATCTGGACGACCATCCAAGATCGATAATGATGTTTTGCGATCCATGTTGGAAAATAATCCACATTTAACTTGTCAAGAAATTGCAGAAGAGTTTGGCATTCATCATACAACTGTTGGAGATCAAATTAAATCTCTTGGGTTTGTGTTAAAGCGAAGTGTTTGGGTTCCACATGAATTAACGGAAAAGAATTTGTCTGATCTTGTAAGAATGTGTTCATCACATCTGATTAGATACAATGTGAGCCGTTTTTGGACAAGCTGATTACTGGAGATGAAAGTGGATTCTTTACGAGAATATTAAGAGAAAAAAATCTTACTGCAAACCAGGAACATCATCAGCAACAGTTCCAAAACCAAGTATCCATCAACGAAAAGTACTGATTTGTTTGTGGTGGGACAGGAAAGGTCTAGTGTACTACAAGTTGCTGAAACAGGGAAAAACCATCAACGCGGATCTGTACTGCAATCAACTGGATAAATTGAATGCAGCTATCAAAGAAAAAAGGCCAGCATTAGCGTCCAGAAAAGGAATAGTGTTCAACACGATAATGCTCAACCGCATTCTGCAATGGTGACACAACTAAAACTGAATGCGTTAGGTTGGGAAGTCCTTGGTCACTCACCGTATTCACCTGACATTGCACCATCTGATTATTACCTGTTCAGATCTCTGCAAAATTATCTAACAGAAAAAAATTCAAGTCTTTTGAAAGCGTTTCTAAGGCATTTGCTGACTATTTTAACTCCAAGGACGAGAACTTCTACAAAATAGGAATTTATATGTTACCTGGAAGATGGCAACGTTGTTATAAATAATGGAGCATATATAATTGATTAGTATTAAACACATACTTTTATAAATGCATTCAAATATTTTCTTTAAAATATGACAGAACTTTCCCTCCAACCCGATAAAATCAATTAATATTTTAGAAACATTACAAAAGTAAAATTTTAATACTACTTAAATTAAATGAATGGTATTTTTGCGTTTTAGTAAATTATACCTTTTTGTGGATTAATTTCTTTTTCTTGCCATTTTTCAAAAATTGTTCAAAAAAATAATTGCAGAAATAGTAAATTCTTAATTTTTTTTTTAATAAAGGAAACAGCTCTCTTGGCAAGTGTTAAGCTTTTGAATACTTGTTTTATATGAAATTTGTATCAATGTAAATTCTGTATCTAAGATTTTAATTTTTTTTTCAGGCCAGATTCCAAACGATTTTCTGTGCCATCTTTAAAAACCCAAAGACAAATTCAGATTCTAATAAATTATTTGTAAATACCAATAGCCCTTATGTAGATTACCCCTCGTCAGAAGAAGAATCGGAAGATGAAGATAACTCTATCTGATGAATAAATATATTTTTGAAAAATTACTTTTTTTCATTTGAAGTTTTCCTTTTTGAGATTTCCTGATGTTCTTAATTGCTTATTTCATACTTTTTATAAATACATTTAAAAAAATCTTTCTACTTTAAAAATTTTAATGCAGATCTTTTTAGTAATTATGAAAAGTAAATGTTAATTTAAAACTTTTTTCATTGAAAATGTATTAAAGAAGCAAAGGTAATTGTTTCTTTATTGAAAGAAAATTTGCCATTTTCTCAATTTAATGGTCATAAATGACTGATTTTAAACTGGGGTCTATTGGCAGATTTGCAAGACAATTTTTTAATTGTAGTGTTTATGCTCTGTTACAGATTAAAAAAAGGAGGTATTTATAAATGTATGTTTAACAGCAGTAAATATAACACATTTACAGCAAAAATTGCCTTAAACTTTCAGTGGGAAGATATTGAAAAACAGTTTTTCTTTTGAGCAAAGTAAGGCAAACATCAAATTCAATGTTGATAATAGTATCAAAAATAAATGGTTTGCATTCTTAAATGTATTTTCTTGTCTGTGTACCTAACAATGGATAATTTTTTTCAATTCAAGATTGAAGAAGTAATTTTATGAAAAATCTGAATTATTAAATACAATTATAAAAAATTGATTGTTTCATGAAACCCTTAACTAAAATTTTCCAAGCTTTGAAAGTATAATAAATAAACCTTTAGTTTTGTGGATCAATGTATTGAACCATCTAAATTTTTCTAAAAAACTTGGGTTGTATAATGAGAACTTTTTAGGAATTAATTATGCTAATAAATTATGTATTGTTCGAAATCATGATTTTAAATAATCATTAAAATCTTAGTTCTCCTAAGGTGAAAATTGTAAAAGGTGTGTTCCTTTAATTTATTTTGGCTAATTATGTAGTAAGCTGACTGCTAAATTGAAATATTTAATTTATAAAAATATTACATACATTACTGTATGTAACATTAAAATTCTTGTGGGGTATTAAAAACATTCCAATCTTCCATGACTTATGTAAATTAGAACCATATTTCTAAAAAAAACTTGCAGTATCTGTTAATATGCAATTTGCACTAAAAATTCAGTTTCGTAGCAGTCCTGTTTAAAATTAATATAGAATATTGAGATGATTTAAATAATAGTGTTTTTTTTTAATTCATTAGTATGCTGTAATTGTGATCCAATAAAATTATGCATTTGTTAATGGCATATTAACCATTTAGTAACCTGTCCACTAAATTAAGATTTTAATTTTATTTACAAGAACATAATCCTTTTATCGTTATTATATTCTCCTACATTTTGAGGTCTGAATAAATGTCTGGTTTTCAAATTTAATGTGCAAAAGTTAAGGAACAAATAATTACTTGCTGCAGATTTTTCCAAACTACTGAATCATTTTTAATCAAAACTGGTAATCATAAAAAGATATTTTTCTGGAGTGTTTAAACATCACTGTCTCTGTGGTTTTAATTTGCTCATGTTTGCAGGTATACGAATAATTTTTGCAAAATATTTCATAGAGACTAATGTCAGAATGACAGGTTGTGGTAGAGAGCAGTTTGGAAATGGGGCATTCTGAACCAGAGATAGCAAAATCACTCACAGTGTGCCTCAAAATGCGGTTTCCACATTATGGTACGAGTTGCAGGCAAGGCCAGGACAACCTCCAAAGAACCCGTTACAGGTATGCATCATTTGGCTTATAACTACAAAGTGCACAATAGGGGAATGACAGCTATTTAACTTATAAATCTTCACAGTTTCCAAAATAAGTTTTGAGATATACTGCTTACCTAGGGCTTATATTTAATAAGACAGCTTCATGGCAGTGTGCACTCGCTTCACATAAGATAACCCATTTGACTGGAGAGCAGTGGTCTTGCTTTCTCATCACCGATGAGTCGAGATTCTATCTGTGAACAATGATTCTCGATGTGTTTCTGCTTGGAGAGAAACAAGGATTCTGTACCATTTCTCTAACAATATGGAAGGGGACTAATATGTAGGTAGTTTAGTATAGTTTGATGTTGAGTGCATGAGAGCTGCATGTCTTTCAGGGAAATGACTGTTGTGAAGTATACAGATGAAAAACCCTGTACAAAACTGTGAAGAGAGGCAGTTGGGATCCAGTTAATTTAGTCCAGCATTTATACTGGGTTTGGATAGCCGGCAAATAAATTGGGATTATATTCAGAGGATGGAGTGGCCAGTCAGATGTCCAAATCGCTTAGAGTCTGGTAGACATGTTCTTGGCACAGCGATTGCAGTTTGCCAGTCTCGAGAGCTAATGAGTACTTGGTCAAAAAATGTGATTTGATGGCGTAAGATCTTGTAAATAGTATGTTGCGAGAACTGCAATGCTTGTCGGAGACGATTCCCCCCTTCCCCCACGAGTTCCATCTTTCTGCATCATTTTTGGACTAATATGATTCCATTAATATAAATCATTTGACCATGAGCCAGTACCATTAATTATTAATTGAATTTTTTAATAATGCTTTTTAAATATTTTATGCTAAATTTCAGTTATTTAGTAATTTTCGAGAACTCCTTGACTTGAGCACACCAGGGAATAAAGAGGGATAAAACAATGGTATTAAAGCAAAATTTGTCAAGTAAAAGTTTAAAAAAACATTGCAGAATCAATATAGAAATGTTTAAAATTCTAATTATTTTGTTTTTTAAATTCATGCTATGATAAAATTTATATTACCATTCTTACAATAACTTGTTTGCGTGTAACTATGAAATATTAATTTTTGGGAAGGGTCAGTGTGCCTCTCGAGGAAGTTGAATATTTGTTTCTCTTGGGAGAGGAATTAAATATCAAAGGTTATATGTGTAAATGTATTAACAATGTAAAAATGAAATACTCTTAAAATACACGATAATAGCTATTTTGTGAAAGAAAAAGTTCTCTACGCATTAACAATTACAATGAGTTATGGGTATTCGTGAGAAATTCTAAAAGAAACGACAACAAGGAGATATATATCAATTCATATAAATCATTTCATTTTTACAGAAGGTCCATCTACAATATATGAATTAAATGCATAATTTACATTGCACGATGTGTTTAATTGAGACACATGCTTGAATTATTTGACTTAGTAAGATGAATGATAGTCGCGTGAGTTTTCACTTCCAAAAGTTGGGTGGCAGCATCAGAATGGCTCTTGGACGAAGACTAATCTCTTCCCATTGAATGTCATCAATATGTAAGCATTCTCTATCCAAGGGCAAGAAGTAGCGTCCAGTTGGCCATAAGCAGTAATGTAGAAACCTATTGACACAGATATAGGTAGTGGCTGGCACATAGATCTTTGATGGAATCGTATTTAAAACATGCAAGGCAGCATAATATTTTATCACACATAAGAAATAAATTGGCACAGCATCTTATTACTGACGTGAATCGGGGGTAAAGTATTTATAAAACGAAGCTAAGGAGAAGACAAATGATGTATATTTACATTCGCAAAAAAATTGTCAAATCCGACTACAATGAATTTAATGGATTAAAATAACTTAAAAAGGAATCGATTAAAAAATTGGAGTGTACAAGCATTGTTTTAAAATTGTGACAAACTGAAAAAAGTAATATAAAATTAATTCCTGTAAACATGGTCATGTAACTCGTTAAACTTAAGTACTAGAAGGAGTGGTAAAGTGTCTGAAAGTACGAATGTACATAACAACTATGTTCGGTTTAACAATTTTCTCATTGTCAAAAATTATTACAAATTTCTTCATTTCAAATGTTGCAGATGCAAAAAATGAAAATGTAAATGATATAATCATACCTTCTAATATTATTGAACACCGAATTATTTATTATGGATTCATGTATTTTAATAAGGGCTTAAAAAGAAATGAAATGTAATTGTGTATGTGATGTTAAAACCAAATACGAATAGAATATAAAATAAATTTAAAAACATAAGTTGATAATATTAATCAAATGAATAAAACATTATTTTTACGTAATTACATGGGATATAAATTTTGCTAGTGTTGTTGAATTGCTTTCGATATAAGGTTATATACAACAGTGTCATAATAATTCATAGTAAACATTATAAAAACTGATCTATATACGCACATTATGGCGTGAAGTGAGAATATATTTAAGGTTTATTACACGCCATATAAACAGTAAAAATGAATGATAAAAAAGGTTAAACATATTTTTAATTTACAGCATTATAAAATATTACAAGAATTACTAATTACTTAGGCTGAAACATGGAAATTGAATAAAGGGGAAAGCACGTCTTTCCTCGTGCGAGTCAGAGAGAAGTCGTTAGAGCGAGTGTCCGTTAATATCAGTTCACTTCTCCTGCTCACCGGTGAGTTCCAGTTAAGAGATTAGGTGGGTGCTGAGGCACGCCACACACATAACTACCAGCTACTTGGCAGGAAGAGAGTTTAAATCCTTTTGAGTTTTTCTAATCGTAAATGTAACTTGCCATTTTTTGTTGCCTTTCAGTTTGCCAGCTGGTAGCTTGAAAACATTTCTCTCTTTCCCATGTCTAATTTCGAATGTAATTGGTCCATCATCATCAGGATCCAAAATGCTTTCCAAAGGAATTGGCTTCACCTTGGTCCTAATGCCGCATTCACACCAAGGCAGTAAGCGTTGAGCGTCTAGCCAATCAGACACTTCATTTCGCCCGAGACGAAGTCTCTGATTGGCTAGATGCTCAACGCTGACGCTGGCTGCCTTGGTGTAAATGCGGCTTAACTGTTCCTCATATCTCGAGACTATTTCTTGAAGTTCTTGCACGGTAAAAGCGTGCCTCATTTTAGATGCTATGTTTTCGGCAGACATCTCCACGACAATAGTATCCTCAGGATGGACATCTGGTCCCAAGCGTTCGCTAATGGCAGCTAAAAGAGCAGCAGGCACCCTCCTAGGAAAGGGATGGTAAACTGTTAGAAGTCTGAATGTTGGCCAATTTTTCCAGGACACGTACCAAATGTTAAGTTCTTCCTTGGACTATCATCTAAGCAGTCCCAACTTTTGGAACGGTTTACCGATACTTTAAGACTTTTATGTTTCATTATGGGTGTTGAATAGTAAAAGCCGTTAGGTAGCGCTGCTGCAGTGAGCCGCTTCCATTTAGAAGTGGTCTTGTGGCAACAGCCAGTGCATGTATCTTTCTTAAGATGTAAACATACTATAGTGAAACATTCTCTTGTGAAATATTCTTGAGTCGAAATTCCTACTTATGAACTATGCTATAACTTGTGAACTATGTTATTACGTGTGAACTATTCTATTCATATTGAAATATTCTTCAGCATTGAAATATATCCAAAATATCAAATTGAACTTGACTTTTCATTAACAATTTTTTTTTCAAAGGACGGGAATTAAAAACCGATACCTTTAGTCTTAGATTACTTTTATTACAGTCCGCTAAATTCGTCGCAGTCCCCAAATACAATGGGAGGGGGTTTGGGGTTATGTTAGGTAGAGTAGAAATGCGGCTACCGTAAAAAAAAAAAGATTTTTTTTTTAAAAATTGGGCTTAACTTGAAAAAAAATTTAAGAACATTGGGTTTTTTTTTTTTAAATTTTTAACCCTTGAAATAAAATGTTTTAAAATATTTTCAAAAATCGGAAAAAAAAGAAGGTAAAAAAATTTTTGAAAAAAAATTTTGTTTCCCTTTTTAAAAAAAATTTTACGCAACCAAATAAATACTATATTTTAAAAATTTGATAGACTTTTTTATATGAAACCCTCAGAATTGGTTTGTGCTCAAGAATTCAAATTTTTGGGGAGAGATATTTTAACTAACTAAGGGAAAAACCCAACACCAAAAAAGGCATGGTTAGATATAAAAAATTTTGGGGGATGTTATCATCTGAAAGATGAATCGATTCAAATTTGTTCTTATTTGGCCCCTTAGTACAAACACTCAGAACTTGCCAATCAGGGTTGCTTTATGTGCGTGTTGAAAAGTTCGTGTGACGTACTGAGTTGATATTAGCCAAGAATGCCTTTAAGAAGAAGAGTCCATTATTACCAGCCCCGAGTTTAACGAGGCGAAAAGGCTACGAGAAATGGACTTTTTTAATGTTGTAAAAAAACTTGGCCGGAATGTATCTACGTGCGTGTTTTTTTTGGAGGAGTGAGTTTATTTTAAGGGCGGGGCCAAATTTCGGCCAAGCGGCCAAACACTCGTTAAAAAAAAAAGTATTTTTTAAAAAAAAAATGTAAAAAAGAAATAAAAAATTTGTATAGGCATGCATGCATACTACATAATATTAAAATTAAATTTAAAAAAGTACAAAACAAATCAAATATAAGAAACCAATTTTTAAAAGAAAGGAATAATTTTGTGGGGAAGGGCCCCACCAAGTCAGATAAGGTTAAAACAGATGTATAAAAAAAAGGTGATACGATGATGGTTAAAACACATTCAATTAAAATGTGACGCACAGTGTACAAGCCCTTTGCATAAAGGGAATTCGGAGCTTTTTCCCCCAAATAAAAATGCCTGTTGTGAACGGTAACCAATACGAAGAGAGTCATTTTTTATCAGCCCTTTCGCATTGGTATAATGGGCCCCTAAAAAAGGTTTTCCCAAAAGTTTTTTGTTATCTAACTGTGACTCCATTTCCCATGTTGAAAATATGATAGGATGATTTTTTTCGCCCAAAAACGGTGATTCGGCCGACCACCCCCAACCCGGTCTTTTCCCAAAATTTCGGGGTTTGGTAGCCAGAAAAATGCTAATCCAACCATTGCTGTACAATCGACTCGTTATGTCGAGTATATTACAAAACGGGATGACACCATCGCATTTTTCTGGTTTGGACCCATGCGTCAGTATAGATGCAGTACGGGGCATATTAAATTGATTAAGGTCCGGAAAAATGGGAAACTTCTGCAGTAAAAGTTGCAAAAGTGCGAGCCTATAACCCATATCTTCAATCATGACTCCACAGCCAACGTAATTGCACGTTTCAACCCATCTGAAAGATTGGCTAAAAAATTTTTATAATGCGATGGTAAGCAAAGATGGGGAAAAGCGATGGGAAAATGGAGGCGGGTTGATATAGGGGAAACGTGGCGTTTTCCCAAAGGGTTGGAATTGAAAAACGTTTCTTTGCTGGATATCCAGTTAGGTAGGCGAGTTCGGAAAAAAAGAATTTTCTCCTATCTATAAAGGCCGGATGTTAGAGGGCCCGGGCATCAAAAAGTCTCTTCAATCACCGATACACATTTTGAGAGGGGGGATGGAAAGGAAAGATCTTGTAATAATATGAAGAAAAGTTTTTCCGTCTAAGACGGGGAAGTGATTAAGTTAACATAGACTCTACACGGGTGATGGGTGAAACGAAAACAGGCAGATTCTCAACGCCATATGGTGGACAGGGTCAAGTTTTTCGGTAGAGTTGCATGCTGATCCGTTCAAAAAACCCCGTGGGGTCAATGCGAGAGAGTACGGCCGAAACTCTGAGTAATGATGTTGATCCCCCCCAAGATTTTGACAACACCTTCAAGAGGTTTAAAGACCTTTTCCCCCTTTTCCCGGGGAAAAAATATGGGGAAAGGGAAAAGTGGGGAGGTCGAAAATTACCCAGGAATCGACGTTGGGAACAGGGAAATTTTGTAACACGGATGCGTATTTCGGGGTCGGGATGAATCCCCCCGTTTTTGGGCAAAAAGGGGTGCCCCCGGGCCCGGGGAACCTCTTGAATTTGGCCCCAAAGAAATACCCCTGACCGTTGGGGGTGAAAGAGGGGGTTAACCTTTGGGTGACACCAGAATTTTTCCGAGGAACCCCCCGTTTGTAAAAAAGCGGGGCCCCCCCAAAAAAACGCAAAATTTTTTAAAAAAAATTTTTTCCAAAAAAAAGTGGAAGTTTTCCCATACCCCAAATACGGCTGTTTTGATATCAAAGAAAATAAACAAATTTTTCCTCCGGAGAAAGTTTCTAACTTTATTTTCAAGAAAAATGTTGTCGAGAGGGATCTTCCAAAGCCCCCGAAACAGGAGAATCCGATTCTTTTAATCTGATAAACAAAACGGGCTTTGGGCCCACTTCCAGGTCTTAAAAAGGCAGCCGAGTGCTATCGGTCGATAGCGAGAGGGTTTTGGATTTTTTCCCGGTTTTAAAATTAACACATGGTTTTTGCCATTGAGTAGGAACACCTGCTCCCTCCATATTCTTTGAATAGGTAAGGAGATTTACTAGTAATCCACATTCAAATGGCGAAACAACCCAAAATATTCCAACAGGACCTGACTAGTGTTGGGGCCGATACAAGGCCCCTTCATTTCCCCAAGTAAAAGCCAGGTGTGGGGGTTTTGTCGACCCTAAAGGATAGGTGCCCGTAAAAAGATTTTTGATGAAATGCAGGGCTATATGAATCGGAGCTGGACAATAGGAATGTTTCCAATAAGGGCCAACCAACAGGTGACGAAAAAAGGGTAGATGTTTTCAATATCGGAATAATAAAGTCCCGATAAAGGCCTTGTTGCTTTGACTTTCTCCACAACTGTTGACTGGTGTTACAGTGATAGAAACCATATTTGATCCAAATTCTTCGGTTTTTGACGTCCCCTACGAGCTAACCCCTTTTGCACGTTTGAACGCTATGAGATTATCAGTGGTGGTACCCCGAAAATACCCCCTTCCTCTTCTGTTCCTTTTGGTTTGTTCGCTAATTCCACGGCCAAATTTTTTAAAGGGGGAGTTTGAAGTCTTGGAATTTGTACATAGACCTAATTCTTCATGACGTTTAAAACTGCATCATTAACACTTCCGTCTTGAACCATTATGCCAGTTATAACTGCTAGCCTGTGAATTATCCCAGTCTGCGCGATGAAAAATATGTGGGGGGTTATTTGTCCCCCTCACCAAACATGCGAGACTAGGAAAAGGGAAAGTGACACTTTTCTGTAGATCTTGATCTCCCCTCAACAAGGGAGAATTTCAACAAAAAGATTGAGGGGGAAAAAGTCCCGGGGGGCATGGAAATAATTTTTCCCCCTCGTTGTTGAGGAGCGGGATCAAGATCAACTGTTCGATCTGTCGTCCACGCGGTTGGTATCATCATGCCCCGAGGGGGGTCCGCTTAAGTCACCAGAAAAAAAAGGAGCTGGCAGGATACCAATTTACAAATACCGGGGCCATCAGGGGGGTAAAAAACAAGCAGACTGTGACTAAAAAAGGATATGAACCGTACAGCCACACCTGTAAAGATTTTGGGAGTGGACGACATTACTGGGGTACAATTTGACGTGAAGAAGCATACACCTCCCGTTAGGGTTTTCCATTTAAACCGTCGTAACAATTTTAAAACCACGCCCTGCATTTTCGGTACCCGGCCCTGAAGATAAACACATGCGGGTTTGGGATGTATATGATGGTTTTAGATCACGAGCTCCCAAACCATGGCAGCCCAGAAATAAGGAGGTCAATTTAGCACTTCCCTCCTCCTCTGAGCTAGAAGTCGAAGGGCCCCATTGGTAATCCCTGGGGCTTTTTCCTCGGGCAATTTCCCGGGCACCGTTTTTCGATTTTTTTGGGGAAGTCTCGATGGTTTTTCGAGATCCGATATAGTTGGTCTTTTATCCCGTGACGGCCCTTTTGGCTCTTTTTGGTCTTTCGGCGAACGCCTTTTCGTCCTTTTAATTATTTTTTTTTGCGGAGGGGGTGATTTGCTTTTGGTTTTGCAACACCCCCGTTTTAGTTGGGGGGTTTCTTTTATGACAAACCCGGTTTAGTGGGCCGATAGAGCTGTTTTCTTTTGAACCGAGGGCCCCTTTATCTGAAACCCCGGGGCAATACATACTTTAACGAGACCGGGGCTGACAAAACAACACGCCTGCCTCTGGGTGGAAATTTTTTTTTATCTTTTCAGCACTAATTTTTTTTTCTTTTATCCCAAATCGGGAAAAGGGGCGTGATGTGATGTTCACTTTTAATTTTAAAAATTGCCCAGTACAATCTGTACTGCCGGGGCCCGTTTCCCCCAACGAGGGCAGGTAGGCTGGCCCCCGACATTTTTTGAAAGGGGATAGCTGGCACGAAAGTCCCCAAAATTTTGGATATACGGTCAAACGGGGATCTGATGGGGCATTTTACAGTCTGGGGGCAGGTGTGGGCCAGGATGAGGTCCCGGGGTTCAGCATCCATCCCCCCTTATTGTTATACGCCTGACATCACAGATTTTTTCCTTCATATTTTTTTTTATTTTCAGTCGAACGTTTTAAAAAAACCGCTGGCGAAATTACGCCACGCGAAAAATTCAAATTACTATGAGGAGCCACGGGAACATCTAAATGAGCAAACTTTGGTTCTATAAGAGGGTCGCCTGTTTCGCCGATGAAAAATTCGAGGGGGAAAATCCCGGGCCACTTACGAATCGATTGACCTCCCCCCTACTACCAGTTATAGCTTTCAAAGGAAAGGTGAAACATTAGAAAAGGTAGCAGGAGTTTTCATAATAAAATATCGAAACGAATCAGAAAATTCTATTTTACGGTGCTCCACTGAAGGAGAATTACCCTTGGGTTCCATGAGTGTGATTTGCTGTTCACCCCAGTACGCCTCCACCCACCACGGAGCCCAACAAGGGGAGGTAACCCTCCGGTCATCTGACATGCGTCAGGCACGGCACTTACCTCAGAGGTTGGGTGGGTATAGTATTACAGGTTCGGGGTGTGATCCGCCAGTTCGCCCCGGGGACCCCCCAACTGCAAACAACCCTAAAGCAACGTCTTTTATTCCAAAAGCCCATTGGAACCAGAACTAATCACTAGCCGATTGACAGGAGGGGGGTCCTCCTGCCCCGCAGGGAAGCATGGGAAAGGGCACGCAAAGGAAAAGGACTCCACTTTCCCCGGTACGGGTCCCCCACACGGCAAACATGCGGGGCGACCAAAAGTTTTGGGCAAAAAATTTTAAAAAAGAAAGTAAATTCTTTTTTTTAAAACCCCTAAATAAACCTAAATTAAAATAGTAGAAATTAAAAACTTAAAATACCCAAAAAATTAACCAAAAAACAACCCCCAACTAGCTAAATATAACGTTTAATTTATCTGTAACTAAACACTAACCCAAGCAAATATTTTTTGGTTTTTTTTCTTTTTAAAAAATTATGGGTACCTCGGGGGCGGGCCCCTACCACCCGAAGGTGAATAAAAAAAAGGGAAAAAAAAGGACAAATGGGGGACAAGAAGAGGGGCGAAAATAAGAAGGATCACTAGGGGCCCTTGGGGCGGACACCCGTGTTACCAAAGACAGTAAACCCCCTTAAATAGGAAAAGATCATAGGGGACCTCGGGATTGTGAAACGATCACCTAAAGAAGGTGAGCCCCTGAGGGGGGATTGTTTGGGGAAAAAGGGTCAAAGGGATAGTACTGCTTCAAGAAAACCGGGTTCCTGGCTGCCACGTGGCAATACTGAGGGGGAAGACCACCGTATTTGGTGTACGACTGTGGTGCGTCATACTGCGTCTGCGGCAGAAATTAAAGCTTCAGTTAGTACCACAGTGACACAACGAACTGTTAGAAATCGGTTACTTCAAATACAACTTGAGCCCGAGGGCCCCAGGTGTATTCCACTGACTCCCAAAACCCTTGACGTTTGCGATGCCAGTGATGCCAAGCAAAGTTCATTGGGGGACGGGGAAAATGTTTTTTTCTGATGAAAGCAGATTCTACATTTGCCAGTGATGGCCGTGTTTCGAAAGAGGCCAGGGAAACACCTGCAAACAAACGTTTTCCGGGCCCCCGACACCCTGAACCGGAGTCAGTCTATAAGCAATTTCGTAAGCAGGAATCTCGGGTTACCCAAACGCACGAAAATTTCTACGTCACGGAATTCAACATAGTGCGCCATTCATGAAAGATTCAAAGGGGGGTTTTCCAGCAGGATAACACTCGCCCCCAACCCCTTTTTTATACAACGTACTCAACATGGATACGTTGCCTTGGCCTCGGATCCCCAAATCCGTCTCCTTTTGAACGTATGGAATATCATTGGTCGACAACTCCAGCATCATCCACACCAGCACTGATCGTTCTGTATTGAAACAACAAGAACAAAAGCAGGGAAACCCCAAACCCCAAACTGGATTTGGGAACTGTGACACAATGCGCACGCCATTCAAATTTGAGGTTACACGGGTGCTAGCAACAGATTTTATATTTGAAATGCATTTTTTTGAGCTTAAATTAACCTGGATCTTCAAAATTTAATCAATTAAACATGTTAACTGTTATTGTCCAAATTTCATTACTCTACAAAAATTTTTTTGGTGTTAGGATTTTTTCAGGCGTGTACATACCACATGTATCCAAACTGAATTGGGGAATGAAAACTTTTGTAAAACCTTTAATACAAAAATAATTTTGCAATCGTCAGCATCATAACCAAAAGAAAGTAAATTTTACAAAATTCACATAAATTGAAATATGGATTGCTTTAAACCCCATTTGAATCTTCAACATGTGGGTTTTGGTGGCATTTGTCATTTTCCCCATGGGTTCACGACTTCTTTGTGAATCCTTTCTGGATGATGCACCGAAATAAATTCCTCTCGGGTAACCTTTTCTAACACCCTGAAATAAAAAAAAGGGTTCAGATTTTTTTTGCTTAATTGTCACTATTTTTTTTTTAGCTTGTTATACCGCTATATATGTTACATTCACATTTTAAACTGTAGTAATATTTTAAATTGTGGACTGCTACTTTGAATATATATATGCCGGCTTTTTCAAAAATTTAACATGGATCGAGGCAAATTTGAAAAGCATATTTAAATTTGAGTGGTTTGAAATAATTTGGGAAAGTATATAATGTAGTATGATAATATATAGTACGTTATGGTAAATTGGATTAACTATCTGATTATATATAAAACCCAATATTGAAGACATTAGTATCCGCAGGATTTGAAAGGTATTTAAATTAAATAATTTGCTTATATGTTTCAAATGATTATTTTTTGATAATATTCGTTGATGTACATGGCATCTTCGTTGACCATAAAGGGGTTTTAGCGTAAGTTAGAGGTGTGGGGTTTCGAAATGATGAGACATTTTTGAATTCAATATAACTTTTTTTTAAGAATTTAACAAATTATATATATCGAACAAACATATTAAGAGAATAAACCAAAAAAACGAGCCCTTTAAATTTAAAACAGACGTGCAGGGGCACTTTTCAATATAATTATACTATATCCGCCTACCCCAATCTTAATAATATATTCGCATTCAGAATATAATCTTCCTACCTTGGTTTCTACGCAACGTCCAATCCACTTCAGATATTTCCCCAAGCTGGCGTACAATGGTATGTACCTTGGATGAATGGAGAGATTTTCGTGATTCTTAGGAAATCCGTCTATTTACACTTCCATCTTCTGAACTGAACTTTTCTAAATTGCCATCATGTTTTTACTAAAACTTCTGTCCTTTAAAGGTTATCTTATTTGCATCTATCCTTCGTTTCATTTTTGGGATTTGGGATGGAAAAGATTTGCCATTAATCGTGGCCGTCAAAGAACACAGGTTATGTTGAGAAAGGACGCGTGAGACGTCACAACCCCCCCAAAAGCAAAACGTGATTTATTCAAGGGTCCACTTGACCCTTAGAAATTAATCCCTAAATATTTTCTGAATCTCCTCATTTTCTAAGTTTTATTTAAATTTTAACCTTGAATCCTTATTTTAACTCTTAATTTCCAATATTTAACTTAGCCTTAATTTTCATTAATCATATTAAAATTAAATTTAATATTCCTCTTTAATTTGACTCGTGACAGACACAATAAATTTTACTCCATTAACTAGACCAATATTAACATTTTTACATTTTAATCATGGTATATTCTCACTTTTACATATGTACTTAACTTTATTTAACGCTACTTAACTATGTACTTAAACTACTATACAATTATGTTTCATTTGATCCCTTCCAGGGTACATACACCCAAAGCTCTGCATCAGAGCAAGTATCTATGAGCTTGGAGACTGGGTTTACTTCTCCAAGTTGAGGATACATAGCATTCAGGGTCTGTCACCCTGAAATGAAAACTCTTTAAGTTACTTGGCAAAATCTATATTTACATAATATCAGAATGTTTCACAATTTGTATGCATTACATATCATTTTTAAATTACAACAAACTTTCATGTCCACCCCGCATCTGCTTCCGTCAAACTCCCAATGAGCCGCGCAGCTATTTAGTATTGTTAGTGACCTGACTACGCCGCGTCTCCCTGAACCAGATGCACCTTAATACGGAACAATACAACAACATATATATACACACTATACAATTACAAACATTTTTCAATAAATCATTAAAACAAATAACCAAAGGAATTGTCGCATTTCAACGAAGTCATACATCGAAGTAAACAAATGCATGATTACAATTGTTTTCTCCATCAATTGAGAAAAAAATTTTACAAGTCAAAAGTTCAAAAAGTATATATATATACACTCATTGTAGTGTCAAATTTTGCTTGGATTACAACTTTTAAACACCGCCCGAGACTTCCTTCTTTGCAATAATTCTTCCGACCACTTGTTGGAAAGAACATAAAAATGAAACAATACAACCTGATTTTTATGGTTTGTCTCCCACCAGTACTTCCATGGACAAGGTGCTATCACTGTTCGCTCCTCTTCTCATTCCTCGGTTGCTCTGTGATCCCTTATGTTGCCTGATGTAGGGTTTGTAGTCTCCTCTTCGGCTATTCCTAGCTTGGCTTGACGTTACTCCATTGGCCGGTCGGGACTCCTGATCCTTTCTTTTGCGTGGTCTCAGGTTGTACTCCCTTCTATCTTGAACTCCAGCTGCTTCCATCCTGTTCTTCCTACTTATATAAATGTTATCTGATGACAAAGGTCTTTCTGCCACAATTTCTGCCACTTTCTCTGTGGTCCACTTGACCCCGATCCATACGACGTTTAACTACTTTATCTGGACGCTTTCTTTTAGTTCTTGTCTTATTACTGGAAAAGGAGATAGGCAGTGATTTGATAAGTGATCCGCGCTTATCGGCCCTATCCGTGTGTTTCTCACATTGCTTTGACTTGAGATTTATCCCTTTTTCCTCTAACTCACGCTTTATCGCAGACCCTTTCTTCTTCCCATATTGCGACTCATTTGATCTTTGATGTACGTTTTCTAAACTACTCGTTTCCTGACGTGAGCTAATTCTATCTGAGCGAGCGTAAGCAAACTCACGTAAGAATTGGTCCCAAGTATCGTGTTGATCATTTACATAATTTGCAGTCATTTGCACCAGATCTCGATTTACTCGTTCTGTCCTATTTGCGTGCGGCCTATATGCAACAGTCTTCACATGCCTTATCCCTAATCTTTCACTTAAATGTTCAAAAATTTCAGATATAAATTGGGGACCGCTATCACTTATTAATTTTATTGGAGCTCCAAAACGCGATATAAAATTATCAAAAAAAGTATCCGCTATTATACAAGCCGAGGCCTTTTTAAGAGGTATAATTTCAGCCCATTTGCTGAAATGATCGGTAATTACTAAAACATATCGATTACGTCTCACTCTCGATATAGGGTACGGACCTAATAAATCTAACGTAACTATCTCATTTGGATAATTTGATACAATCGGATTTAATCGACCAGCTGGTAACGCGTTTTTATAATTATTAACTTGGCACATATGGCATGTAGAGACATATTGATCAATAAATTTTCTCATATACGGGAAATAACAAACGTCCCGAATTTTATAAGTTTTAAATCTACCTAGATGCCCTGCGATTGGCTTGTCGTGAAATTCACGCAAAATGTCGTTTCTTAAAGACTTTGGAATGTATACACGCATTTCACCTAACGACGTTGCGTGTTTCGCATAAAACAACAAGCCTTCAATTAGACGGAAGTCGCGGGACCAATTCTCACATATCGTCGCATGAACAGAGTTATCTTCCGAGTTTTCTAAATATCTATAGATATGACCTAGTTCTGGGTCATTCTTTTGCTCTGTTATTAACTGTTCTCGCGAAGTAAGTACTAAAGCTCTGATTATTGCACAGTTAATTTTTTCTCCCATTATACTTTCAACTGGGTTTCGGGATAAAATGTCCGCCACCACATTTTGAGTTCCAGGTCTATGTTCCCATTGTATATAAAATTCCGCTAATTTGAGTGCCCATCTGATCATCCTACTCGACAAATTTTTTCCATGCGTTAAACGTGTTAAGGAAGCGTGATCTGTAATAACTTTAATTGGCATCGCTCCTAAATACGTTCGGAATTTGTTCAACGCCCATACTACTGCTAGACATTCTCTTTCGGTTACCGTATTATTCCTCTCCGCGTTGTTCAGAGTACGTGAAGCAAATATAACTGGTATTTGTTCCTGATGGAGAACTTTTCCCAAACCTATTGAACTGGCATCTGTAAATAATTCGAAGGGCTTTTTAAACTCCGGCAATTTTGAAACTGGCGCCTTTGTTATGGCCGCCTTGACCGCGTCGAATGCCTTCTGCGCATCAGTGGACCAGACGAATTTTTTTAATTTCCGTTTAAGATTATAAAGGGGCTCACAAAGATCAGCATAATTTTTAAAAAATTTCGTGTACCACTGGGAAATACCCAAAAACTTGGACACCTCCTTTGAGTTCCGTGGGGGTTTCATCTCTAGTATGGCTCGAACCTTTGTCTCATCCGTTTTGATTCCTTTCTTACTAATAATTAATCCTAAATACTTCAATTCTTCGCACCCAAATTTACATTTATCTTTATTTAATGTCAATCCTGCATCTTGCAACAACGAAAAAACTTCCCTTAAATGCTCAACATGGTGAGTGAACGATGGAGATGTGATAATTGCATCGTCCACATAAACACTCACAAACTTCCCTATCACCGGTTTCAGGATTAGGTCAATTGCCTTTGGAAAATTGGGAGCCGCCCCTGATAAGCCGAATGGCATCCGCCGGAATGCATAAGTGCCACTTTTTACTACGAATGCGGTCTTAACAATATCACTGGGGTTTACTGCCATTTGAAAGTACCCACTTCTTAGATCAAGAGATGACATTATTGTCGTATAGGGAATATTCGTTATTAAATCATCTATTAACGGTAAAGGGTATCGCGGATACTTTGTAAAATATCTTTGAATTTATTCAATTCCTACTATTAGCTCACGATCTCTATATATTTATTTATTCAATTCCTACTATTAATTCACACTCTCTATATATTTATTTATTTATCTTGGTGGAATTTTCAATCGTTAATAAAATGCATTTTAAAGCGCTCAATTGAGCTGAAATTTTATATACATGATTATTTTGGATGACAATACAATAATTTAATCATAATTAATAAAAATTGATTGATTAAAACTAATTATTCAAAGAATTACAAATTCAGCCACGTTGGCATCATTTTTGGCGACTTAGCAACCCTTTTGACGACTTGTGTCACGATTGTTTTGGATAACAATGCGATATTTTAATAATAATTAATAAAAATTAATTACCACTTAATATTGTGATTCTGTCATATGTATATTAATTGTAACTATTCAATAAAAAGTCGCTAAAATAAAAATTTTCTTTGTTGATCTAAGTGGGAATTGATTTAATTTTTTTTTTTTATATTACTTGTTTTTTAAAATATTAGAATGTGTTTGAGGGAGGACATAAAAAGCTATCTGGTACGAATACAAAAGAAAGCGACTCGAAAAACAAGCCCACATTAAAAAACAAGCTGGAAGTTTACTAAATACAAAAGATTACGATCTACCATCTGCTATGGAACTCTTAAGAAATTGTAAAGATTTTTTTTAATGATCTCTTCGATCGGATGGGGCTTTTACTGAAATGCTCTGTGATGCAAAAGAACTGGCCTACGAGACTGATATCCCTGCTAATTTTGAGGTCAAGCAGCCACGTCACAGAGTTCGCCGCAAAAATGTTAATTTTGATTACGAAGCACGAGATGATCCGGTGGAAGATCCTAAATTAAAATTAAGATACAGTTTTATTTTTTTTTTACAATTGATCAAGCAATTAATGCCTTGGAATGCAGATTTAATTTAATGAGTACCCATAGTAATTTTTTTCAATTTTTATAAAATATATATGATTTAAAAGATACCCCTAAACATTCAATAATTAAAAACTGTAAAAATTTAGAAATGATGTTGACAGATGGAGAGTCACAGTAGATATAAATGCGCTTGATCTAGCAGATGAGATAATGTTAGTTTCAGCATTAGTAAGCAAAAAAGAAAGCCTAGTAGAAGTTTTAAAATTTATTCCAGTCTTAGATTTTGCGCCAAATCTTGCCATCGCATTAAGAATTTTAATTTCTTTGCCAATAAAGTGTAGCAAACGGAGAGAGGAGTTTCTCAATTCAAAATTTCTTACGGTCTACAATTCTTCAAGATAGATTAAATGGTTTATCTATATTGGCTATTGAACTTAAAATAGCTGAACAAATTGATTTAAAAGAATTAATCAGAAAGTGTTCAGAGTTAAAAGTCAGAAAAAACACTCCTAACTTTTTGTTTATTTTGTTATTTGTCTTACTTTTTAATAAATATTTACACGCATACTGTTATATTGCTTTTTCTTTGCAAGAACTATTAAAGTTTTATAGGTGTGTATTTATGAACAATTTATATATATTTGTAATAATATTTTTTATACGTTGTGGAGAGGGGCGGCATTTTGCATTTTTGTCCGGGGCGGCAAAACTGCTAGAGCCGGCCCTGCTCGTAGAGAGAGTTAAAAAAAGCATTACGCACTTTTCGCAATAAAACTACACTGGTGTGCAAAACTTAAGCAACAATGTAAAAATTTAGCAGATAGCCATGAAATTGCAGAAAAGGAGGTCTGGAGATCAGTAGAGGGAACACGTAAGTCAGTAGAAACGTCATGCGTATGCAAATATCAGGAACAAAACGTCAGAAGCGATGTGAGCGTACGCAAAACGCGTGATGTCGGCGTGCGCTGCTCAACAGTAGAATAAAATGAAGGACGGAGACGCAATTCAACATATTCGCTGCAAGTGCCAGTCAGTCAGTTCGTGAAATATGGCTAGAAGAAATCACCTGGACGACTTCACACGTGGAAGAATAATCGGAAAGCTGGAGGAGGGGCGTACTGTCACCAATGCAGCTGCACAGTTCGGAATCAACAAAAGTGTCGTTTCGCGCGTTTGGCAAGCGTTCCAAGCCACAGGTACAGCTGTTAGAAAGGTTGGTGTGGCCGCCCGAGGACGACAACTGCAGGGGATGACCGATATATCATCCTGCAGGCGAAAAAAGTTCGACAGCAGTCAGGAAGCGCCATTGCTCGGAAACTCTGTACAGCAACAGGTCGACAAGTGTAAAGGTTTACTGTGGCCAGACGCCTTCACAAAGGGGGCCTGTTCACCCGCCGTCCTGAACGCTGCCTCCCGTTGAAAGATGGCCACCGTTTGCAGTGGGACAGAGAGCACAAAACTGGACAACTGATCAATGGAGTCGAGTTCTCTTTACGGATGAGAGTCGGTTCAGTACCAGAAGCGATTCTCAACGCGTTTTGATTTGGAGAGAGATCGGGACCCGGTTTTATCCCAGTAACATGAAGGAAAGACATCGTTACGGTGGGCCTGGAGTTCTTGTCTGGGTTGGCATTATGCTGAACGGCAGAACTGAGCTTCCCATTTTCGACAGAGGGTCTGTAACCGGGGATCGCTATGTGAGGAGGTACTTCTTCCCCATCTGCATCTTTTTCCGAGGTGCCATTGGCCCAGACTTCATCTTTATGGATGACAATGCACTGCCACATCGCACTCTTGCTGTTGAGGAGCTGCTGGAAAGTGAAGATATCACTCGAATGGATTGGCAAGCGTGCTCCCCAGATTTAAATCCCATCGAACATGTGTGGGATGCTTTGGGAAGACGTATTGCCACACTCTCACATCATCCGGAGTACAACCAACAACTCAAACAGATGTTGATTGAGGAATGGGCACTCCTACCTCAAGAAATGTTGCACCAGCTAGTTCTGAGTATGCGGAGACGCTGCAAAGCAACCATTGTAGTAATGGGAGGGCATATACCATATTAAGGAACATCTGCTTGTTGTTCTTCCTGTTGGATTGACAATCATGAGTCACGATACTATGCGTTCAATAAAGCTTGTTTTGTTTGATTTCATACCGTATGCGTTGTATTCCTTTTTCAGCGCCGATGCTTTCGTCATCCTTTACGTACATAATACTCTCCCTCATTTCAGAATTTCATGTCTCTCAGATGATTTTTCGTGAAGTTATGGCAATAAACCCACCTGTTGCTTAAGTTTTGCACACCAGTGTATTAGAGATACAGTCCGCATTCTTCTTTGATCCAGCTTAATACGCTCTCCAACATTTTGGTCCGTCAAGCCGGAGCTATTTTTGATGAACAACTAGTTCACCCGCAGTTTCTTTGGTTTGTGGTTTTTGCCGTTAATCACAACACACATTCAGGCTAAATCATGACATCTAGTGAAACAGAAATTACTATGTTAAACCGCAAACGCGGTAATATCAAATGCCAACTTACGAAAATGGCGAACGCTTTACAGAAACAAACTGACATATCGATACCAGAACTTCAAGCCAAACTGGACATTGTGTTAAAATTACAGGAAAAATTCGAACTATTAAAGAACGACTATTACAAGCAGGGCGTCTCTAGGGCCGGACAAATCGGACCCCTGCCCGGGGCCGCATTTGGATCGAATTAAAAAAAAATTTGTTTTGTTACAAAAAATTTGATATATTTTCTGAAATATTTTGAGGTATTAATTTGGTATTTCATTTAACGTGTCTTATTTATTATTTTGTACTCTGTATGTTTAGAGTCAGTTTAATTTTATGTTGAAACTTGTGAAGGGCTCGAGGTGGGAGTATATTTTAATTCTTTTAATTTGATATATGTTTACACATCTTTCACTAGTAACTTTCTCCCCATCCCGGAGCGGGATCACTACGGACATTTCTGTCACCCATACGATGTCCGGTGTTAGCTATCAGGGAACAGGGTTAATAAGAGTTTTTGGTTGGTAGAGAGCCACAGGAGAGGCTTCATTTTAGCCTTGAGTGTAGTTACTATAAGTTAAGATAAACGCTTTGGATCCCCAGCGTCAGTACTCTTTTTCGATTTGATATATGTTTACACATCTTTCACTAGTAACTTTCTCCCCATCCCGGAGCGGGATCACTACGGACATTTCTGTCACCCATACGATGTCCGGTGTTAGCTATCAGGGAACAGGGTTAATAAGAGTTTTTGTGGAGAGACCCAGGAGAGGCTTCATTTTAGCCTTGGAGTGTAGTTACTATAAGTTAAGATAAACGCTTTGATCCCCAGCGTCAGTACTCTTTTTTCGATTTGATATATGTTTACACATCTTTCACTAGGTAACTTTCTCCCCATCCCGGAGCGGATCACGGACATTTCTGTCACCCATACGATGTCTGGTGTTAGCTATCAGAACAGGGTTAATAAGAGTTTTGGTTGGTAGAGAGTCACAGGAGGGTGCCTGTACTTAGCCTTGAGTGTAGTTACTATAAGTTGCTGATAAACGCTGGATCCCCACCGTCAGCAAGTACTCTTTTCGAAGAAAATGGCCCGTTGAAACAAGCATCTCTTCTCTCATACTTTATCTGCGTCCCCAATGACGGGGCAAATGAGCCGTTATACCCAAAAAGAATATTTTACTGGAAGAAAAGCCAATTCACTAATGCGGGCCATGCAGCTAGTATATTATTATATTATTTTATACCACATTATGCTGCCTTTTTGTTTTCAAGAATTATTCAAGTTTTATAAATATGTATCTATGTGAACAATTTATCTTTTAATATATATTTTTGTTTTGTTTTTAGAGAAAGAGTGTATTTTTCCATTTTTGTCCGGGGTGACAAAAATTGCTTGAGCCGTCCCTGATTACAAGATCACCAATGAAACGGAACATGCTGACGCCGAGCCAGTTCTGAATTCAATGGAGGATGATCAGCAAGATTTTTTGAAGTAAGTCTGAAAACGTATATTAATAAATTTAAATACGATGCAGAATCTTTGCCAATACTCAACAATAGTCAGCCTACTGGCTCCCGAATAAAACTATCAAAAATTCCACTTCCAACTTTTAACGGGAAATTTGAGGAATGTGGGGTTTATTCAAAACTCAATTTTATAATCTCATAAAGCAGTACCCCCTGGCTTTCTGATAGCGAAAAACTACATTATTTGCGTGGCGCCTGAGGGGAGATGCTAAGATGAAGCTGAAACTTTGATGATGACTATTTTTTTCACCTCTTTTTAAAGCTCTTGAACAAAGATACGAAAATAAAAAAGAGTTATTGTTGACTGTCATATCAAAAATATTCTCTAAATTTGCAGGCAATGAAACACGAGTCCTTTTGAGATTTGCGCATCCTATTAGATAATATTAAGAAAAATCTAGATCATTAAAAATCTTAGACTTCAAAAAGAGAAATTATCAAACGCGTTATTATTAAATGGGGTTTCTGAAAATTAGATCGGGAAACAAAAAAACAATAGAATTAACTTTAAAAAAGGAAATAGTTCCTGTTTTTGAGGGTGTTTGAATTTCTGGAGAAAGATCCCAAAATTTCAAGCGCAAATAAAAAATTTTCTAAAAAAATTTAATTATGAACGATCAAAACCCTTTTGTTATTAAATCTAATAAACCGAAGTTTTGTAATGTCTGTAAAAAAACGCACGCATTGTACCCAAAGCCATAATTTAAAGACGAATTTAAATGAGTTTATCAGACAGAACTTATTTGGTTTAAAAAATACGAGTGCGTGTGTTTTTATAAAGTTTAAGGAGTTTCATGCTGTCAAAGTGTAATTTAAAAAAATTTTTTTTTGTCTGTAAGCAGAAGCATCACACTTTTTTTCATAAATATTCAAACCCATCAACTAACTGCAAGCTGACCTTGAAATATTGAGGCCTGACATATATTCTTCACAAGTCGTAAACCATTCGGAACCAGTTTCTCCTTCGGAGAATGCTCGCGTTTCATTTCATACTAATGGAAATAACAGTATTTTGATTAACACTGCAATAGTTTATGCGTGCTAATTTGATATCGGGGGTAGTAGCGCCAAGCTGTTGTTTATGTTCGCCAAGATGGGCGATAATTTTACAATATGGTTACCGTAATATTTTTATCGTCTGTCGATGTGGTTGCCATGGGGATAACGTATATTAGAAATAACTTTAATTCGTTTTTTCCCGCTGTAACCCTTTACTTTCAGACCGATATTAATAAAAATTTCTTATTTCTGTTAGAATTTAAACATTTTCAATGTAATTTTTCTATTGCTTGCGTCTTCTGTTTAATTCTCTATTTTCGAATATGGATATTTCTAAAATGAGTGAGTACTAGAATATTTATTTCTTAAAAGAATAAGTGTGCTTTAAATTATCGCTATAAATCGTTTATTTTCGTTTTAAAAATGTTTTTTTTTACGTTCTTTGTTCGATGAAATTCGTTGAAGGAACTTACAATGCAAGTTTCATACTGCAAGCTTTCACTACTATGTAATTGATATTGCAAATTACTTTTAACATACATTATGTAATTATTTTATTCATAATGAAAAAAAATGCAATTATTACTATGGGTAATAATCCCTATATTCATTATTTATAATTGTTTCTCTTAGCATTTATTTATAAATATTATTACATATTTTTTGTTATTTATTTATAATTAATATTGTTATTTATTAATAATTGTTATTTAATTTAATTTAATTTTTTTATAAAAATTATCTTATTTATTTATAAAAATTATCTTATTTATTTATAACTATTTCTGTTGTTTATTTATAACTATTCTTATGTTGTTTATTTATAGTTATGTATTACGAGTTCTCTTATGCATTATTTTTATTTTTTTACAATTCGACGATTATTCTTTTTAATAATTACTATTTAATTATATTATATGATTATTATTTCTAATAACCGTTATAAAATCGTACTATATGAATATTATGTATAATTACACGATAAAATAATATTTTCAGATTATTATATGCTGCTTATAATACTATTATTACTACATATTACTTTTTATTAGATAATATTATTATTCATTATTTATTGATTGATCTAGTTTACTATCAATCTCTTCCTATATCCTTTATTTTAAATACATTTCAATGTATTTCAAAACAATTCTTTTAAATTATTGTGTAACCATTAAATTACCGCTAGGACGCCATATTGGATTTCAATCCAGCAACAAGAAGCGCTGCTTGGCGTGATCCTTATCACGCCAAGCAGAACTTGGCGCAATTACCCCCGTTATCAAATTAGTTCCAGTTTATGTGAGAGATTCTGAAGGAATCAGACAACCTTTGCGTGCTATTTTAGACTTGAGCTTCAGAATCAGATTTCATTAGCTCAAATTCAGCAGAGGCTTTAAGATTACAAAATAAATAAATAAACATTGCTATCAGTGGCTTGTGTGTGTGTGTGAATGACGCATCTAAAAAAAGAAAAAAAGATTTCCGCTCAAATCTTCAAACGCTAGGAATGGCTCGCAGTGGGAAATTGATTGATTGATTGTGCCAAAGATTAGCTCACTTTCCTTCTAAAGAATTAATATTGCCATTTGAACATTGCTA
>BMAV01007880.1:0-128278 GCA_019973955.1 Trichonephila inaurata madagascariensis
AATCAATCAATCAATCTAAGCAAAAAGAGAGCTATTGGCAATGGGCTTTGTAGTTTTGAGCCATGGTCAGAACGATACCGAGAGACAAAACTAGAGAAACAAATGAGCAAAAATAAGAGAGATAAAAAAAGACGTTATAAGAGAGAAATAGCTTGCAATATCGCAAACATTTTTATATTATTTTATGAATAGTTAGAAACCACAAAGAGAAAATTACAATTAATCTGATACTTTTCAAACAGAGAAATATATCTTTAGTTTATAATACTAACACAACTAACTATGCTTCTAGTTTCTTTAACTAAAATGTGTGTTTAATCTAGTAATTTTCCACTGTAATTGAGGGAAAGTACGTTTTAGGAATAATATTCAAAAAAAAAAATGATATTTTTTTACCTTTTTGAAGTAATTTAGTTTTATTTCTTTACATTTTCTAAGCGAAACTGAATTGTATAGTTACAGTAGTTTTATTTATGTATTTTGTGTGTGTATGTATTTTTTTAAAAGATTTTCCCGAAATAGTTTACGGAAGGAAAAATAACAGAAAAATTGTAAAATCGCAGAAAACTCGTGCCTTTTTTTTTCTCCAAAGGAAAAGCTTTTACAATCCCAACTACTTTAAATAGAGAGATAATCAAACGTAATCGAAATAATTAATATTCTGAAAATTATACTTATACAATATAAAAAAAAATCCATTATTTGTATAGTTTATTTTGGATGCACCGACGTATATATACCATAGCTCATCATTAGTATGTATATGCACATATGATATAAAAATTCATCAAATTCAAAACAAAAGAATTACCCCTTTATGCCATTATACTAATAATTTAAAATGGCATTTTTAATGATTTTTAATAGCACATTTATTTGATTCCTCATCAAATAATAAAATGATAGATATCTCTCATTTATGTATGCTTTAAACCCTTTAGTCTGTTGCCTACCAGTGTTCCCCAATCTTTTTATCAGCGCGGACCGGTCAACGTTTGTTAATTTTACCGCGGCCCGCTGAGGGGGAGGACGTTGATTGTTTATATTTTAGACTGTTTTGATTTAAAAATTTTTAAATTTTTGTGTATTTAATCGTGACTTCAGAATAAAATATGCTCTGAAAAAAAGAATATAAAGTGATTTTTAAAATACCCAGTCCCAAGAAAAATATACCCCAGTAAATAAAAGGGGAAAAAATTTTAAAATTTTTGCGCGGGTGGGAGATTTTTTCCACGGACGGGCCGGTCCACGGATGAAAGGGGTTTGGGGACCAATCCTAGCACGTAGGTGGGGGAAGGAACAGGGTCCAAAATCGGAATTACTTCAATACATACCCTTTGTAAGATACTGCTTGGGGCCCAAAATCTGACTTAACATGGGGCCCTAAAATTCTATACTTCGTTACACAACTGCCTTCAGTTCAGTCCTAAGGGCTAAAACAGGGAAATGCAAATAATGGCCCGCCAAGAGAGGGTTTTTTTTCTTTTGCCCGAAGACAGCTAGAAAACCAAATTGATAGAAAATTCTTTCTATATTTGGGTCGACATATAGTTGTAACTAAAGTTTTTCTTGCATGAAGATCAGTATGAGTAAATATAGAGGCAAGTAGGCTAACATCAATATGCAGGTGTGACGAGAATTTCAACAAGCAATCTCACTTCTGATTTTAAAAAAATGCAGAAAAGTGTGATAAGGTATATGTTTATTTCATTAAACTGAATCTAAAATTAAATGTTCTCGCACTGTAAAGGATAGGAATTTAGCACGATAAATAAATTGAATAAAAAACTGCCACTATATATATTTCATTTAATATATATTTATTGATTTTTATATGTCACAATCTATAGTATAAAAACAAGTAATATATAAAAAAAAAATTAAGTCAATTCCTACTTAGATCAACACAGAAAAATTTTATTTTATCTACTTCTTATTAAATAGTTACAATTAATATAAATACGCATATACATATGACAGAATCACAACATTAAGTGGTAATTAATTTTTATTCATTATCATTAAAGTATCGTATTGTCCTCCAAAACAATCGTGTATGTATATAAAATTTCAGTTCAACTGAATGCTTTAAAACGTGAGAATATAAATCTTTTATATAAAATTTTGTCCCAAGTCTCTAAAAATGAAAACAACGTGGCTCTGTATCTGTAACTCTTTAAATAATTAGTTTCAGTCAATTAAAATTTTAAATAATTATAGTTAAACCATCGTATTTTTATTCTAAACAATAGTGTATAGAAAATTTCAGCTCAAATGAGCTCTTTAAAATGTGAGAAAAAAATCTTTTCAAGTTTTGACACAAGTCGCCAAAAAAGATGCCGACGTGGCTGTATTTGTAATTCTTTAAATAATTAGTTTTAATCAATTCATTTTTATTAATTATAAATAATTTATACTGTATTGTCATCCAAAATAATCATGTATATCAAATTTCAGCTCAATTGAGCGCTTTAAAATGTATTTTATGAACGATTGAAATTCCACCAAGATAAATATATAGACAGTATGAGCAAAGAGTAGAAATTGAATTAGTCTTTTTTTTTTTCGTTTAATCATACAAAAAAAATTGTAGTTTTGTGATATTTTACGTTAGTTGTTATGTTTAATAGAGTTATATATATATATTTATCATACTTTGCTGAAAATTGCAAAAGTTGTGCTTTAGTCGTTGTATTTCGAACCTCAACATAGTCAATCACCTGAAGGGACAATCTCATCACTGTATGATTTATCAACCCTTTTATACCTTTTCATTCCTAAATTTAGCTGTTTTTGAAGTTTCAGTAATCTATATATATACTAAGTCTGACGGTGACTGCCCCCTAGCTTGCTTAGACGCATAAAATTCAGCCTAGAAATGTGCTTCTCAAACTTTCAATATTTGCGACCCAGTTTCATAAATTTTATCGCGCCCTTCTTCCGCATTAACACTGGATTGAATGCAATAAAAATATACTTTGACGCAAAAACTACTATACGGCTTTAATTGTAAACATACAAATTTTCGAGATAAGTATTAAATTTTGTATATGACAAGACCATGGAAGGCTCTAGTAATAATTAACCCTCTAAGCGGTCTGCACTTAAAGTCTTGCCATTCTGGAGATGCTTCAAAAATGCACCGCACATATTTTTTAGCTTTCAGGTGGGGTTCTCAAAAGCGGTTGAGCCGTATTTTTAGGAATGCGGCTCGGCCGCTTTTGGGGATCTTGCTTGAAGGCAGATAAAGCATATCTGTGGAATGGCGGAATTTTACGTGCAGACCGCTTGGAGGGTTAAACTTATTTTTAATGTATTCAAAAATGAATTATCATAAACATTGTGCAGTACCGATACATTAAAAGTTATATCAGTGTAAATGTGTATTTTATTTTTATTATGTTAGAATGTATTTTAATTTGCTTCTTTTCAGTTGATTAATACTTATTTTAAATTTTTTTATTTTCAACTTTTCAAATATGCTCGCACCCCTCACATAGGGATATCACGCCCCCTAGGGGGCACCCCAAAGTTTTAGAAACGCTGGAAAAGGACGATAAAATATTAATAAGCCATCAAATTTTGTTGACTATCTATAACAAATGAGGCAATATTTATTCCACAAAGTTTGAGAATATAAATATTTAAAAAAAAAATCAATATAAAGTTTAGTGTTAAGATGTGGAATACTACTCATTTTAAAATTATCTGAAAAGAATCATAATTGAGTTTATTGAAATGGATTTTCTTGACATGGAATTTTCTTTGCCTTATTAACATGGGAGGGTGGTATATCAGCTCAAGAACCGTTTACATTTTTTGCCCATAAGAATTACGAGGTTCGTCACCAACAGTACTAGTGTTGTTCTAGTGTGACTTTATTTCGGATTGTATTTGTTTAGTATAGAAATTAATATAACAAAAATATAAATCTCAATTTTTCTCTTTTCATTTTTCCATGTTTAGAGATTATTTCTGATACTTTTAATACACTAATTACTAGTTTATTTAAAGAAATAATATAGGGACATTTAAAAAAACTACCCTGCATTTATGAATAATTATCTTAGATTAAAACTATTGGGTAACTTAAATTAACGTAACTTCGGTTTCCTACTGTAAAATTTTTTTATACTGTAAAGTTTTTATTAGACAAATGTCTTCCAATCTGCTTGATCACCTGTTGCAATTTTTCTAGCAAATTTACGATTTCAAGCTCATAGAGTTTCTGGTCCTTATCAGCAAAAAACTATACCAAGTACGATTAGTCATTATTACTACTAAACTTTTTACCATTTAAAAAGTTTTTTAAACTTCGATATAAATGATGGCCCGATGGCGCAAGGTCGTTGATGAAAAATGGATTGTCTACAATGACATTAATTGAAAAAGATTTTTGGTCCTAATTTGATGCGTCTTTAACACAATATTTAGAAAGATTTACGATATTATTGGACCTTTTTGGGAAGTGATATTGCATTCTCCATATAGCCCAGACCCTGCACCATCTAATTAACGTTTAGTTTGAACTTTACAAAACGTTTTAAGTGGTAAAAATTTTAATAATAGTGGTAACCTAGAATCACACTTGGTTGGATTTTTTGCTGATGAGGACCAGACAACTCTATGAGAGATTATTCTTGAAGCTATGGGAAAAATGGCAACCGGTAATTGAAAAGAATGGAAGATATTTGACAGATTAAAATTTTTGTGTGCAGAAAAATTTCATACTAAAAAACTGAAATTACTTTCTTGCCAACCCAATATTTTATAGATATTTTTGAGGTCCTTTTTGTTACTTTTAGCCAGTTTTATACAAAAGATATCTCTCAAAGAACAAACTGAATGCCTGTCAGTTTTTACACTATCCCCTTTCCCTTTGCATCTAATGATCCATCTATAGAATACAACAACTGGCGACAGCCGTATTCCGTCCAATATGCAACTCCTACGGGAGATTTTATATTTACCATCTAAACATTTGAATGGCAGCTCATATAAAAACTTAGCCTATAAAAAAGAAACTTAGAACTGCATTTTGCCATAAAAAATACCATTTTGTTCTAATATTCACTCAGATATGTTCTGTCGTCAAACAAAAAAATAAAAGAAAAACGTATATATATTTATTCAAACACGCAAAATTCAGACGATGAAGAAGAAGAAAAAAGTGTTCCATTTCGTTCACCAGTTCATTTCGAACATTTTTTTTTCCGACGTTCGAAATCCAAACCTGTGTATCTATTTTGCGCGCATTCAAAAGTAAAACGGGTAGAAAAACGACACGTTGGCAAAAACCGCAGGGGCGGATCCGTAAAGATGTGTTGAAGCCCTGTTACCGGCAATCGCAAATATTTGCGCCTTTTACCGCCTCCCCAATCCCATAACACCTAGCGTCTTTCGGAACAAACCGTTACAGTTACAGCTAGGGCGAAAATCGTTCCAGAATGAATATTTTAAACGCGACACGAGGCTTAAGGCGCGGCGGGCAGCGCAACGGGGGAAGAAAATAAAGAAAAAATGGCGGGAAAAAAGGAAAAGAAAAAAAAAAGGCAAAGGGGCCTTGGAAAGTAAATTATAATAATATTTTTCATTTTTGGGCAAACCGCGGTAAATCAAAAAGAGCAAGGACGGCCAAAAAAAAGGGGGAAGACTCCCCTTTAGGAAATTTACACGAGTTTGAAATTTTTTAAAAAAACTGGACTAGGCTGGAACTTTTTTGTTTTTGTTTTGTGTTTTAAAATTTTAAGCTTTTTACTTTGCGGGTTTTAAAAAAGTTTTTATAAAAAAACGTCAGTAAAATGCACCGAAAAAAAAAGAGAAATTTTCCCGATAAACAGGGCGGGTTTTGAAAAATTACTTTTTTTACTTTTTCATTTTTTTCATCCCCAAAAATCTTTTTAGTTCGCTTTTGACGTTGACAATCCTAAACCTTTTAAAAATTAATTTTTTAATGAAATTTAAATCTTCCTTTTTTAAAATTTTCTGTTTCGTAAAAATTAAAAAGACTTCAATTAGTTCCCAAAAATTTTGATTGTACATGGGTTCTTAAGAAGTTTTTAAATTAGGATTTTTAAGGAGAAATAATTGGAAAATTTTAAGAACCCCAAAAATTTAAAATTGTTTTAAAATGTAAATGTTTTAAAAATTTTGAAAGATTTTTATGACCTAAATTTTTCAAAAAATTTTTTTTTAAAAACATCTCTTTGAAAATTTCCGGGTTTAAACGGGGGAAAACCCTTAAGACGATATGTCGGTTAACACTAAATGATACAACAGACCCTATAAAAAGTTATGTATTTTCATACATTTTTTTCTCTTAACACGAAACGAAAATCGCTTAACAGGAAAATATTTCCCCTTCTGGAAAAAGAGGATATTGAAACTGATCCGACATAATAAAATGTTTGAGAAAGTTTGTTTATTATTGGACTGTATTATACTCAATCATCGGAAGAATACATTGCAGTAGATGATATAACCATGTGGTACAGCCTCAATTATGGCAGACAAAGACATTATTTTATTTTGGAGTTTATTAAAAGTTTATAAATATAATTCATGCAGATTCCGATGACGAAAATGAAATAAGTGATACAACTTCTGTTCTTACGTCAGCCATAATGAAACACATCATGAAAAGTGTGCACAGTTGTTTAGACGTAAATTTCAGTGGTGAAATGAATAACAAAATGGTTGAGACTTTGAACAATTTGTTGACAATTTAATTCTAAAAAAGACAATGGAAAGAAAAATACCAGACAAAAAATTAGTCAAAAATGAACAAACTTAGCTTAATGCAAAAACTTCTAAAATCTTATTTTTTGACAATTTGAGATTTTTGCATTTTCAAAATATATAGATTTTAACCTTTCTAAAAATTACTTTAGCTCTAGGGGAAAATTTGAAGCCAAAAAAATGGTTACTTTGAAAATTTGTTGAAACTTAATTTGAATAAGCAAAAAGAAAAAAGTATTTAGCTAAAATTAAGTCGAAAATAACCCAAAACTTATCTTTATTGTAAAAACCTTCTATCTTTATTTTCTACGATTTAAAGACTACTTTGCATTTAAAAAAAATTTTTTAAGATTTTTTAACCTTTCTAAAACTACTGTTCACAGATTAAATTCTAGAGGAAATTGGCCCCAAAATATATTTTTAAATTGTCGTTTAATTTTGTATGCCCAGTTGAACAACGAAAAATTGTAAAAAAAGTATTTTAATTTTTTAAAAAGTTTTAATGTCTGTTTTAATAAACAAAACATGTAAATTTATTTAAATTGCACCTTAGTTATCTGCAATTTTCTATTTATTAAATTACTGATGATAGCAGTGAGTTATCAGATCTTAGTGAGGTTGCATTTATTCTTTATTACAGCTTTACATCGATGTTTCATTGAGCTGAAAATAGTTTTAAGCTCTTCCTTCGTTATTACATGATGCCAGGAAACAATTATATCCTCAATTAGTTCTTTTTTATTTCATGGGTACCTCATTAGGACAAGAATTTTCAAACGGTGCTTGTTGTTCATAAAAAGAATTTATCTCTTTCCATACATATTTTTTTAAAAATATTTCTATTTTACACATAATAATGCTGAAACCTAAATTTTTAAAACCTATTTTCCTATTACTTGGAAAATTCTTATTTGAAAAAAATGCATTATTAAACGTTATATAGTTTGTTAATTTCAATAAAATATAGCGCAATTTAGTTTTATGTTTTAAAGATATATATAAGCCACATTATTCCCGCAGCTTCATTTTAATTATTATAAATATATAGCTTTCTTTCTCTTTTTCATTAAATCAATTTTTCTTCTCATGCTTTCTTTACATATAAGTTGAAAAAAAGGCCACAACTGCATTTATGCAAACGTTATGCAAAGAATAATTTATATTATATTTAATTATCTCATATATGAAATCTTTCAAAACAGTACACACACATATACACAAATATCGATATTCTTTCTGGATAAAATCAAAACAAAAATCCCTCAAAAAAAATATTCGAAATAATTCCAAACTTCCCATTCAAAAAGCATTACGCGGAAACTCTTCGCATTCCTGTAAGAGTCACATATTTTGACAAATCCTACTTCATCTTATTCATTCCCATTTTTAAATAAAATCAATTACACTAGTTCTCCGGACTTCTTAAACGAAGAAGCTCTAAGATTGGAATATGCGCGCAATGCAATTAAAAGAATTTAGGCACCCTGCCGTGCATTAGAGCGTTGACAGGCACAAGACAAAAGCTATATCCGGTGTCTTTTTTTTAATCAAAAAGCGCGTTTCCAAATCAGTGAGTGACTCCCTTTTTAACGAGATTGGATGAAGATAGTCTGTCTTAATTAGCCCAGCGAACGGATATCATGTCAGTAAAAAGACACATGGCTCTCTGCCGTGCTCTTGAAGTAGGTGGAAATTAACTTATCAAGATTAAGAAGGAGGGTGCATGATTTTTATTCGGACGGGGGTTGGGGTTTGTATTGAAATTTACATTGGGGCATTTGTTATACAATACGATGAAGGGGTAGTCAAAATATGAGGCAGATGTTTTGGAAGTATTGATGACTTTAGCAAGGTATTTCTCGAATGTTCTTTGGAAATGTTTTTAAATTCGAATAGAATGTTATTTTGATAGAATTCTTCGCATTAATTTTTTTCGGGGTTCTGTTCAGGACACTCTACTAATCCTCAAGGCGAAATACTTTTAATGAATTGTTTGATTTGAGATCCACTTTCTGCAAAGCAGTGATCTTCAAATTTTATCAACTCACTGAACCCTTGAAATTATAAGGTGTTTTGGGGGAAATCCATCCAAGAAAAGCCTTAGAAGAACAAATCTTAAAATAATATTTTAATCAACATATTATAGGCACTTTTAATAAAGGCAAATTAAAAAATGCTGTATTTTTAATCAAAACTTTTCACCATACTATAGTAATATACACTGGCGTACAAAAGTTAAGGAACAACCGGTTTTTTGCGCCTTATTTGCAAATGAATGAATGTAAAAACACCAAATTTAGATGACATGTGCACAAAACAGTTATGTATTATTGACTGCAAGATAGAAGTTTAGATAACAAAATTCAAAAATGATTTACAATAAAAAAAGGCAATCACGCTGGAAAAGTCCATTCTTGGAAAAAATAAAAATCATAGTTTTATGTGGTAAAATGTCAAAGAAATATATCAAAAATGGATTTTAATGAGGGATAAGCATAGGCTGCATCGAATTTCCATGCTGTCAATGAAGTTGTCGGTTACCGAAATGGGAAGCGAAGCCCAGACACGGAGTAAGCTTTGTTCCAGCTCTCCTAAAGACCCTGGAGGTGGACTTAAAGCAGCAACCTGTCTACCAAGATAATCCCAAAGATGTTCTATCGGATTTAAGCTTGGAGTCTGAGCTGGTCATTCCATTCGCTCCAAATCAATACCCTCAAAATAATCCTCAACAATTCCAGCTCGGTGAGGTGGTGCATTATCATCCATCAGAATGAAGTCATTGCCAATTGCACCGGCATACCGGTGGACATATGGATCAAGGATCTCATCCCGATATCTTACACCAGTCAGAGTTCCTACCTGGAACGTATGCAGGTCAGTGTGATCACCGAGTGAGATCCCTGCCCAAACCATTATTCCACCAACTCGGTAACTGTGTCTTTCAACAGGGTCGGATTGATGATATCTGGTGCTTCGTTTCCTCCAGATGAGCAGATGTCCTGAATCGCTCTTCAGTGTGAATCTGGACTCGTCAGTAAAGAGTACAGAAGTCCATCGCTGTCTGGACCAGGAAACGTGTTCTCTTGCTCAAGATAAGCGGGCCATTCTCTGTCGTCTGTTGAGGGGTTCACACACATCTGGTCACCTTGCATAGAGACCTGAATTGTGAAGACGCTTTCGCACCGTACTAGTGGATATTCTTCTCCCTGGTGCTACAGAGTGGTCTGCAACAAGTTGCGGCACAGAAATCCATCTTCTCCTTCGGGCAGTAAAAACGATAAAATGGTCTCCTGCAGGTGTTGTAGCTCGTGGTCGGCCTGGAACATGTCTTCTGGACACAGATGCTTTGGTTTGATATTGATTCCAAAGATGGTTGACCACACAACGAGACACATTAAGACGCCTAGCAGCATCAGCCTGTGACAACCCCATTTCCATCCATCTGACCACCCTCACCTTAACGAATCGGGCAAACGGCTTCTTTCAGACATTGCGAGACCTCACAATCTATTGTCAACAAATCTGCTAACAAAAGTTGTAAATCGACAAAAGTTAAACGCGTAATTACGAAAGCCTGATATATGCATATTTTTCTCTCACTCATATATATCTGTTCTTTCTTATTAAAAAAAATGATAGCTATTGTTTTTGCAAAAGTTTGTATAAAGTTCGTTTTCATCATTTATATAAACAATAAGTTTTATTGTTACTTTCTTTTTTTTACGATGAGCTTCGAAAAACATGTTGTTCCTTAACTTTTTTGGAGGCCCTTGTAATTTACTCATTAATTCAAACAAACTTAGACAGCTGGCTCTGAAAATAACTAGTTGCATTCCTAAATATGCTGTGCATGTCTATTCTGACAGTTATCGTACAGAAAATTGAACAGGCAGTGGTACTTTTATTACGACTCCCCACCTCGAGACTACTATAAAGCACAACGCAACCCTGATACTTGCTATGTCTTCAGGAGGGAGTTAATTGCGATTAATATATGCATAATGCTATTATGTCTTATGATTGCGATTTTGGAAAACTATGGATTTTATCAAACAGCCGCAGTGCACTACAATTCTAGTGGCTGGTCCTCCGCAAGCGATGAAACCAGCTTTCTGTTCTGCTAAAATTGAGGAAGATCTCTTAGACCAGCGATGTCCAACTTCCACAATGGATATCAGCACATGTTAACATAAGAGATAATGAGGATAGACTGGCCAAAGAGGACAGTGAAAATGAAACGGTTACTGGTACTTCGCTCACTCATCAAGAACTGTACTCTAATGCAAGATGTAAACTAGATTTAATATCGTGTATTCAATCTATGCACCAATGGTACACAGGGACATCCCCTGGCTGTCTGCTGGAAATCAAATGTGACTGCAGATCCCAGACTTCTCTGGCCTGACCAGGGGTTACAAGCCTTTATGGATCAACACGCCATTTTTTCTAAAGAAATGCTAAATGAGGTATACACGTGCCATCAAATAATTTTGACGTATAATTATTAGGAAAATAATAAAACTAAATACTAACAATACAAAATTCTATATTTAGTACAGAAAAATACATTTTGTATTTTATAGTAGTAAATGTTTTAAACGTGTAATTCAAATTATATAAAGTAACATTAGAGTGATTTCTGCGGTTGCAAATTAGATGACAAATACATTATGTTAGGTTTGGGTAAGATATTTTTTGCAGAATGCATGCTGAGTTGGAGTCATCTGCCAAATGGATTACACAAGCTAGTCTTTAATGTTATTTATCTCTGAAAATAATGACTCGTAGGCATTGGTCGATGAAAATATGGTTAAAATAATATGTGAGCCTGCTTCTTCAAACAGTTAAACGTATTTGGAATAGAATTTAATGTTCCCAAAATTTCATTACTGGCATTTTTACTTATATTGCTTGTAAATCTTTCTGTTTCAATCAATTCTAACTTTTTCCTTGTTTCAATAAGATTTTGGATCCCTATTGAACTAGACAAGAAATCAATAAGTTACACATTTCAAATTCTGCAATTTCCAACGTTAAATTGGGGCAAGTTCAGCTTATGAAATGATCTCACATCAGGGTACATAATAAACTTGAGAGTTTGTGATAATTCTTTTAACTGAGAAAATCTTGCTGAAAATTCCTTAGTTGAAGAATAAATCGCGGTTGATCGTTTTGATCGGTGGCGTCCCCAAAATATTGTGCCGCGTACCAATGGTTCGCCATCCCTGGTCTAGACTAACAAGTAGCCACTTCCTAAAATGTCTTTCCTATGATATGGCCGAAACATTCACCCCCCTTGTAAGAAATGCTGTGACCAACCAGCTTCAACAGATCACATTCTGAGATGCATCGGACTTTTTAAGTAGTGCTTCTCAAACTTTCAATATACGTGACCCACTATTCAATCATCATTTCCATCGCGCCTTCCTCCATACAATAACAATTTATTGAATTCAACAATACTATACTTTGACACTAAAGCTACAATACGACTTTACCCTTTCCTATGGCCACTCGACGTATATAAACGCCCTCTCTCAGTCGAAGTTTTAATTTTCTGGACGTATATATACGTTTTCCGAAGTATGTTTTTGTACACTGTAATCCATAAAGTATTCCGAAGCTTTTGAAGTAATAAAAGGACCTTGACAGTTTTTGAAGGATTGACTTATTTCAGAGGATTGCTTATTTATTCCTTTTCTCCTCCTCCCCAAAAGATATATCACATAGGGTGTCGTAAACGGTAGCATTCGAGAGTGAATCGCGTTACTTTTAATCGGCAGTTAAGGAATTAGTTATAAAGCGTACAAATTATCAAGATAAGTGTTAATACACACACAAACCCATGGGGTCCCCGATAATTATCGAATTTGTTCTTAACTTAGTATTGTTAAATTAATAATAAAATACATTGTACAGTACTGATAGATTTATAAGTGTATTATATCAGTGTAAATAAGTATTTTATTTTTTATTATATCAGAAAGTATATATTTTCGTTGTTTACTTTCGGTAAATTAATTTTTTAAATAATCTTTTGTGTGTTTTCGACTTTTCAATATGCTCGCTCCCCCCCTCGTAAAGTTATCACGCCCCAAGGGGGGCGCGCCCCACAGTTTGAGAAACGCTGTTTTAAGGGTAACTTAACGTCCGATCCCTTTATTATCATAGATTTTTTGGTGGTCAACAACGTTCTGGAGCTGATCTGACTTACGTCAGATCTTTCGAGCATAAGAAAACTCATTATTTCGTGCTCCAGGTGCCATATACAATTGCATTATATTTAATAAATATGAAACGTTTGCATTTTTTCCACAAGCTATCAAAATCTATGTATATAAGTGTTTCTCAAACTGCGGGCCGCGCCCTCCTTGAAAGATGGGATAACTCTACGAGGGGGCGCGAGTATATTGAAAACTCGAAAGCAAAAGATTATTTAAAAAATTGCTAACTTACTGAAAGTAACCAAACAAAATACTTTCTGATATAATAAAATATAAAATACACATTTACACTGATATAATACACTTATAAATGTATCAGGATTGCACAATGTATTTTATTATTAATATAACAATACTAAGTAAAACACAAGTTTGATAACTACCAGTGTGAGCTTGTATTAACACTTATATTGATAATTTGTACGGTTTATAATTAATTCCTTAACTGCCGATTCAAATAGGCGATTTTCTCCCCAATGCCACCGTTTTCCAAGTAGACGTGCGTATTTTGATATTCTTTTGGGGGGTGAAGAGGAGGTGAAAAAAAAGGAATATATATATATAAAGAAAATCCTCTGAAATAAGTAAATCCTTCGCAAACTCTGTCAAGGTCCTTTTATTGCATTCCAAAGCCTTCGGAATAATTTTACGGATAGCAGTGCACAGAAAATATCATACTTCGCGGGAAGACGTATATATACGTCCAGAAAATCAAGACGTTGGCTGAGAGAGACGTTTATATACGCCGGTGACACATAAGAGGTTGAAGTCTGTACTGTAGTTTTAGTGTTAAAGTATAGCATTATTGAATTCAATAAATTGTTGTTGTATGGAGGGGGCGCTATGAAAATGATGATTGAATATTGGGTCACTATTATTGAAAGTTTGAGAAGCACTGATGTATGTTGAAGCTATCTGCAATTCATATTCTGAGTTAATTTGCTTCTGTATTTTGTTTTTGTTCCCACGTACGTTGAGAAATTTTTGTCAACTTAAATGCGTTGTACAGAATGACATTAAAATGCTTATAACTGTGTATGAGAAACTTCTGTGTATTCTACTATTTTCCAGACAAACTTAGGTCCTACAAAGTTTTCTAGAAATTCTTATGACTTAGCTCTGATCTTAGTAACATCTAAGAGCTGTATTTCTAATTCTCCCCTTGTAGAGTTTTATTAAGAGTTTATGTGTGAAAGCACCTCTATCCGGGCTTTTTTTTCTTATGCACTAGAATAAAGAACTTCACATCAGAAAATCCTATAAATAAACTTTTCTACAAACGTTGTATTTAACAAGCGATTTCTGAGTTCTGTGTATCAACAGAGATAAGAACAATTTTTATTGTGCAAAATTTATTTAAATTAGAAAGTATTTATAAATTTTTGAAGAGTCATTTATGGCCATTTATCGAATTCAGAGAACATGATACTTGTATGTAATGGTTATAGTATCACGTTTTGTTTTAATAACAGGTATTATATACGAAACAATTTTGATGCATCACTATTCTAAGCAACTTATTTTCTTTGTCTGTGCTATAAATAATCCCATTATTTTAGTTTAAAAAATTCCTATAATGCGTTTTTAAGTTTTAACTTTATAATTGTAAATGTAAATATAGTTAAATTTCATCACAATATGTGTTAAAATTAATAAACGCACTTTGATTATAATAATTAAATGTTACATATTTTTAATATATTATATATACTGTATTTTACATATTACTATGCATTACATATATTATGATACCCTAGATATTTTAAAATGTTGTATATTATGTAATATACACTCACGGACAAAAACATTAGCGCACCAAGAAGGAGTCGTCAAAATGAAAAGAAATTTTACATACGTAATGACTACTTTGATATAAGTAAATGATTAGAAAATTAAAGAAAAAGGATCATTTATTTCAGAAAAAAAGGCAAAAAAATGGAGGATTTAATACCGTGTTGAATCCTCTCTAGCGCGAATGCACGATGCGATACTAACGGGTATTGAGACATACAAGTTCTGTATGATGTCTTGAGATATTCTGTTCCATATTTGCTGTAACCTTTCCCCTAGTTCGATCAAACTCATGGGATGCCTAACTTGCCGTCCAAAATGATCCCAGATATGCTCAATTGGAGACAAATCTAGGGATCAGGCAGGCCCAGGAAGGGTAGTTACAAAGCGGAGCCAATATTCTGACACCCTTGCAGTGTGAGGCCGAGCATTGTCTTGTGGAAAAATGGCTCCTCGGAGCCGTTGCATGAGTAAAAACACATAGGGCTGCAGGATGTCATGGTCATACCGCTGGGCTGCCATGGTGCCACGGATCAATAATAGGGGTAACCGTATATTGTAGGCAATAGCACCCCATACAATCACACCAGCTGTGGGAGCAGTGTGTCACTGTAAAGCAACGGCAGGATTGAGGCGTTCACCAAGGAGTCTCCACACACGAACACGAGTGTCATTACTCCTGAGATTGAATCTGGATTCGTCGCTAAAGACGACCTGGTCCCATTCCACTGCAGTTCAGTTTCCTCGTGCGCGGCACCACTCCAAACGGAGGCGTCGATGAATGGATGTCAAGGGCAGCACACGTAATTGCTGCCGCGATCCCAAATGTCCTTCAACCAGGCACCTTCGTATGGCTCGAGAAGACACAGGGGCCCCTAGTGAAGGTGCTACATGTGCCTGGATGGAGGCCGATGAAGCAGTTGGCTGCACGCGTGCATTTCTTACGATGTGGCAGTCTTCTCGACGACTGGTCTGTCGAGGGCGTCCTGAGCCTGGTCTTCGTGTAAATGACATCTCTCGGATTCACTGGTCTCAACTCCTCTTCACAACACAATCAGAGCGACGTAATTGACGAGCTACTCGCTTAACTGACCACCCAGGTTCCATCATGCCAAAGATTCTCCCCCTGTCAATTTGCGACGGCTGCTCATATTGTCTTTGAAAACGGCGTAATGGCATGTCTACCTCATATATTTCTTTGTAAACGATTCAGCACACTCAAACAAGCTTTGGTTTCCTGTTTTATACTCCACTGATAACGACGTTAAACGCCCTCTACCGGCTATACGTAATGCACAATCACGCTGCATTTTTCATCATTCGCATATCTCTCCAACATGTACCTTCATGCCAAGATTCGTTATGATGCCGCAATTATTTCTTGGTGTGCTAATTTTTTTTGTCCATGATTGTATTATAAACATATAATATTTTTTAGAGTGTTTGGAAAGTAATATTTTTCTTTGAAAATAAATGACGATTTTCTTATAGGAAATAAACATTTTATTGAATTATAACTTCTCCATTTTAGTTCAATACCATTTGCCATTCTGTGACGGGCTCACGCATCTTTTCTGTAACATGTCCTTCGGGTACTTTGGGGGCCAAGATTAATGGCAACTCTTTTCCAACCAAAACCCAAGAAGTTAAATGTGAAACTAAAATGCAAGTTAGATAGCTTTTCAATAACAGAAGTTTCAATTAGAAAAATGGCAATTTGGGGAATGTTATGTGAGAGATTGTGATACAATTGTGAAAGGACGGCCAACAGAGATTATTCTGAAGATAAAGCCATTAGGTCAAGGTGCATACCATTGCACTTGCGTAAAGACTTCACTCTCTAGAATCGGAGCTACGATTGGATTAAGGTAGGATTGACTATTTAATATTAAGACTTGTATTATTATTGGAATTGAGATTAGGCGGGCTAGAATCCTTCTGGCAGTAGCGTGATTCTATAAAGGTTGCTCAAATGAAAAGTAGACACATGCGATTGCGTTCGAATGAGGGCAGATATAGAAAAGCCAATAAACAGTGATACGAAGGATGGTACGAAGTGTACACCGCATATGATGTTTAACAGTGAAACCAGTTAGTAGTAGAAGAAATAACTCAGAAAGTAAAGTCGTGCCATATAAGGAGGTGTCCAGATCGGAGTGGAAGCGGTAGTGTGGTTCCTGATGGCAGTAGAGAGTTTAATGCGGATATCTATCAACGAACAGAAGCAGTCTATGGCAAGCACTGTTTTGGTAGAACGCCTTGGAATAGTTGGTGTAAAATATTTCGAGATGAGCAACAAATGATATCGGACCTCCATGACAATATCCACACTTATCTCTTGTGAAACCAATACAACTTTAAAAAAATCAATTGGGGAACACCCAATGTACTGTCAGGATTTGTCATTCTGAGACTACTAAGCGTTTAGGCCAATTCACACTATTATGTTTTTTATTTAGACGATTAAGGTATCCGACTGCGTTCAGTAAACGTGATTTTGCACAAGAGTATAAACGGATAATATTTATGATATTTGTGTCACTTAGATTAGAAAATGTATATAAAATTGTTTTAAAAATAGTATTATAATAAAAAATTATCTAAGTACAAAAAATATTTTGTCAAAAAATGAACATAGAATGACCCATTTTCAAAATATTCTCCTTTTGTGAAAAACGCTTCTATTATAATAATATTTTGCCTGTCTATAGCTCAGACCTCTGTACAGAGGCTCAACTAGAATTTTTGAAATATATAACTTAGAAGTGGGTTTATCCATGTTTTACCACAACAGAGGGGAGAGATCTTAAGAAAAAACGCCGATAATTATTTCAATGGGTTGTAACTTTGAAAATAATGTGAATTTTTCAAAAATCATAGTTTAGCCTTTGTGCAGAAGTCTGAGCTATATACAGGCAAAATATTATTATAATAGAAGCATTTTTCACAAAAGGAGAACATTGTGAAAAAAGGTTATTCTAAGTTAATTTTTTGCCAAAATAGTGTATTTAAATAATTTTTTTTTGTCAAAATGTCCTTAAAACAATTTTATACATGTATTCTAATCTAAGTGACACTAAATATCATGAACATTATCCATATATGCGCTTTTTTATAATCACGGTTCCGAACGTAGTCGGATACCTTAAGTGAAAGTTGCTGGACAGGAATTCTTCAAGAATCAACCACGTTCTTTCTAAAATAAAGACATATACCTGCTGCCGAAACAATTGGACCTGTGTCACAACCCCAGTGCGATTTCTTTTGATTTTTAATGAAATCATTCTTTTTATTGAACTTGTCCACTTTTCATTTGAACAACCCTTATATATTCATAAAACATCCGATCTTTCGTAATAAAAGACTGATGCAAAGAATTTTTGACGTCCTCATCTTCAGAATAAATTTTGTTAACTAAAAATAGTTGAAAGAACCGGTGCAATTACTAATCCGGAGTTGCTAGGATCTGGAAAATATAGTGGATATAGTAGTATAAGAAAACACGATTTTCTTAATAATTTTCTAAATTCTTTCTTCCTTTTTTGATGAATATTGTTTTTCGAAGTACTTTGAATTGGTTCATTTTTTACTCCATGATTTATTGCGTTTAACATTTTTGTAAGTAACTCACTTTTTTGGCCCTGGTGATTATTCTCTTTAAAATAGAATCATTTTACTGATCTTTTAGAAGCAAATTTCTTTTTGTATGAACATGGGGAAACCGTTTGTTGAGTTATGAAATTAAACAAATGTATTTCACGTGATCATAAATAGTGGAATTCGATATCACAAGATGTGATTCGGTGATTCATATCAATGGATACTTTTGTTTTTCTGCATCAGCTTCAGGTGCACTTTCAGAACGTGGTGCATTTTCAACTTCAAAATTTCCAGAACCAAATTTTGCAAAATGAGCTTTGCCACTGACGTTCTGTTAAAACATCTTCTCCATGCACATCGAATATTTTTTTTCGTGCTTGATCAGTATTTTCACCTTTTCGATGACAAAAGTAGTAAATATTTCGGAAATTCTGTTCTTAACTATCCATATTTGGTGGAGCGCCAAACAAAAACTATATCTACTCACAAAACCCTTTTCACAAATTACTCTTGTTGTCTAGACGCAATGTCATTATATATTATGACAACTGATATAATATATAATGGCATTGGGCTTAAGTGAAAATGTAGCTTTTAAAAATAAACAATTAAGCCATCCTTACGAAAACTATCGAAATTACTTTCCAAGCACCGCAATACTATTTAATATACCTATTACAAATTTATAATTTTCTTCAAATTTAATGCTTTTAATGATTTAAGTTTCACGTTATATTTTTAAGATTCATTTTTACTTTTCGAACTGAAAATCATAATGTAATATTCTAACTATGAGCTTTCTTACGTAAGAAATTTTTCTATTTTTAGTGCATAAATTCTTATTCTAATATTTTCAAATATTTATATTATCCTTTCGTTTTTTTATAACCTAATTATGTAAGAAAATATTAAATTGCAATATTTTACGACTTAATAGGTTTAATTTAATTTGTCTCGTAATTTATTCGACTCGGTATAGACCAACATTTTGGCAAAAGATAAATTGATTCATAAAATTATATCTGCCTTTTCAGTTAACCACATGAAATAATTAAGTTTTCCATACACTTTCAAAAAGTATGTCAACATGCCTTATATCCATTGTTTATTCCTTAGCCTTCAAATAAAATTTTTTTTTTTAATTGACGAAATATATTTAATCACTTCTTAATATCTACTCTCAAATAGGGCTACTTATATACGCTATATTTAATGATACTATAGAGGAAATTTAACTCTTACCTTATGTTTGACAACTGATTTAATTTTAAACGGAAAACATGTTTTGCATAATTTAAAATATAATTTAATTGAACTTATTTATTATTTATTAATTTTCTTTAATAATGTATTATTTATTAATTTGTGTAAGTATTAATATTTTAATAATAATATATAATTCTTATTTGACAAATATTTTTTGTTAGCAGACGATTTATTCTGCAATTTATTTCTTGGATAATTAAAAATGTTTTTCTGGCAATAGAATAGAATTTCAGTTAGTTAATGTGCTGTAAATAAAACGTTGGTTTTGGAAGATATTCTAAATTAATATTTATCTCATATTTATCACTAAATCCACCTAACTGACTGCCATTTTCTACTAATAAACCAACTATGCAGGCAGAAATAAATAACACGATGCCATTTCAGAATATAAATTTTGGACTCTCTCAAGTAAATGGACACACATTTACCTCGGATTTCCTTTGCTCGTGCAGGCTAGTTTGAAATTCTAGGAAAGAAAAATAGTCCCTGGTGCCTAAAACCAGAATTTACGAATTCGTCTATTTTTCCAAAGATTGTCTCCAGAGGAAAGACATCTTGTCAAACTGTCAGGTTGTCCGTTTTTTTAATCTATCGGCGAGAAAAAAAAATCACAGGGTTGTCTCGCTTTCTGATGCTTCGTCTTAATTCTGCCTTTGTCTTGTCTTTTGATTTTGTCTCCTCGTCTTCAAACGTAGGAGAATATGGGTACCAAGGGAGGAGTCAAGTAAAACATGGTTATTTTTCTCAAAGGATTTGAGAAGGGATGAAGGAAAAGAGGGAAAAAAATAACTACCTGTAAGATTCCAAAGAAGGAAATTTTAACAGAGGGACAGAGAAGTTTTAGAGTAAAATATGATGGGGATTTGTAAGGGATTTTTAGGATGAAACTGGAATTTGAAATGAACTGGTTTCAGAAGTTGTAATATTGCTTGGTGGGAATTTATTGTGTTATTTACTTCATGTCGAGGAATTGTTTTGGAACGAATCTTCTGAAGAAACTTTTATTTGTCCCAGAGACAGAATAAAAACGAAGCAGTAATAATAAACAAATTTTGTTTTGTAAAATTTCTATTAGTTCTTTAAACTGTGTTGTTTAATAAACGAAACTCGTAAGACAAAAAAGAAGGAAACTTGAAAATTAAATGGTATAAAATGATTTGTGATGTCTGACCTAGTAAAGCTATTAGCGGTCGAGTCGTAAGTCCTCTCGTGAGGATGGTGGAAGGGGAATGAGAGGTAGGAGGCTAACCACCTACAAAGTGTTCTCCCTCAAGATTGGGGTGGAACCGAGCCAAATCGTACCGTAACCTGAATGGTGCTCAAAATTACGAATAACGACAGGTGTACAATTTAGCTCTTTGCCATGTTGAATTTCGTTGGCCTCGATAGGGCCTTTCCCAATCAGGTGGTATTAACAACAACAGAAACAAAGCTGGTCATGGCTTCGTGATCATGACCACTTGATTACCATGTGACCAATTTTAAGACATGTAAGATTATTAATGAAAATATATAAAATGGTAGCTCTATAAAAAGTATTCTATAGAACACTAGGCGCCCTGAAATTATAGACAAGGAGCGAATATTTAGACAAGAAATAAAAGGAAATTTGTTTGGAAAAAATAATTTGTCATAAAGGGATGATTGTTTTATTTATTTGATTTTAAAATCGGAATCAAAAGTCACATAGGAACTAAGTTAACTGTTAAAAATACCTTTGTGTTCAATAAAATATTTTGAAATATTTTAAAATTTAATACCACTTTTGTCTTTTTTTTCTTCTTTTTTTTTTTGAAAAATTTATCTACAAGATTAAAAGGTCTTGAGAAAAAAGAATTAGCCGATTGTCTGAATTTTATACTATTAAATAGCAATTCAACGAGATGTGAAATTATATATAAAATGGGTTCTAAATATTCTACTGCATATAAAATAACTCATACACAATGATAGCGTGGCTTAAAGTAAATTTAAAAAAAAATCATACATTCTTTTCAAGCATGCTCGAAGTTAAGAAGGTTAAGAATCACCCTTACTTTTTGTAAGAATGGAAATTACTGCCCCAATCATTGATCAATGGCCTCATTATAAGTATGAGAGTACGTTGTAACTCTTGCATAACTATACAAAGTGGTCACACATCTTATAAGATGAGCAATACAGAGTTATGATCTATTCTGTTTTGACCACTGTCACTCTCATTTGCTTATGTGTCAACCGACATTAAACTCCTGAGATTTGTTGTTGTAATTGCCATTTCTTGCCTTTCAGAATAAAGAATTCGTGTGGCAAATTTCCATTAAACTAGAGGTTCCAAAGTGACCCCTATGGACCCCCCAGAGGTTCCCGATATTATTCAGGGGGTCCATGGAAAATTAAAATTCATTTGGGAATCCCTGAACAATGTCAGAGGGGTCAAGCAAGGTTTAATATAAAATAAAAAAATTTAATCCATTTTTTTTTTGGAAATTTAAATAAACTACAATAATTCACTTGGATATTTCCGACTGGGTGTTGAACCCTTTTGCGAGTGGACTAACTCAGATTCCAAACACAGGTGAATCCTTATTAATACAGGATAATATTACTGAAATATATTCATAAATGAGGGATTTGTTGTCAAATTTTTTTTTGTGTTGTTGTCCACAATGTTTGAACGAGGATACCACAAATTCTGGTCTCAAAAACAGATCCCAATTTTATATCTTGCATTATGGGTTATTGTACAGAAATTGTTGACTGCTTTCCCATCTTCCAGTTTGGTTGAAAGTAGATTTAATTCCATAAAAAAAATGATACTCACAAACATTGAGACGGACATAAATACACTCATAACATCTCATCAAGTTCATACTAGTCATTAATTTATAAAAGTTATAAGTTAATAAAAAATTCTTTAACAAAGTGTTTCTCTAAATTTGCTATTTTTATTCTATGCAGTTATGTAGTTTTTCACTTGGGGGTCCATGGGTAAGTTTTGACTATAAAAGGGGGTCCTTGGGTTAAAAAAGTTTGGGACCCACTGCATTAAACCAATTTTTTTGTTGAAATCTCTCGCTTATGTTTGAGCTTTAATTTTGAGCATCTGTGTGTAAGTTTTCAATGATTATCCTCTAATAAGCTTGTCGGTTCTTGTAATATCAGTCTAAAGTTAATGACGTATTCATAGTTCTTTCTTATGTATTAGTCTTTTATTATTGATCAATGCTAGATCATGCGCGCTTGTACAGACTGAATGCAGAATAAAATAAAGTTCAAACGAAGTAATCCATTACCATATACGAACAAAAAATCTCATAATGTTTTTATTTTTATCAGTTTCATTTCAATCGGTTGAAACCGCGAGAATCCAGAAGTTAGTATTAAATTTTCAAATTTCCGAAACGTATAGCAGGCAAATTTGAAAATGCAATCTATGACTTTTAGCGAAATGCATAAAACAACATGTATATCTCCTTTTGGCAGAGGAAAACAGTTCGAAAAAATACAAAGGCAGACAGTACTGCGAATTCTAAAATTCTAAATCTTGTAAAGGACATAAAACTAACCATTTCCCCTTTTGCAAATATTCCATCTGAGCTTAAGTATCAGACAACTACGTTAGATATTTTTTTTTTCGCTCGCATAACAGATTTATTCATTCGTACACCATTTTCACGAATTTTTATTTACGTTCCATTTTTTCATTTTCGAATCTTTTCTCATGAGCATCTCCAATTCCAAAATATCGTGCTGTCTTTTCCTATTATTCTGATTTGCAACGCGAAGTTTTAGATTTTTACGCATATATTAACGTTTCGTCGCGCGTATTCGCATAAAAACAGAAGCTTTCTTTTTATCTCTTACAAATTAATGAGCTACAGTGTCTTTTGTTTCACTTCCATTTAATATTCCATCCTTTGCACAAACTCTCCTTTTTTTCTCTAATATTTATTTCTTCTTTTATTCTAACAATTTTAAGCGATGAAGACGTTTTTTGACTGTCGCCAGTTTCATACAGCAAAATTCCCAGGTGATGCCACGAATAGGGAAACATCTGCGCGAGGAGAAAAAAAAACTTTTATCTCAACCAATGAAATTTGAGATCCGTCCTCTCTCTGTTTACTCAGCTTTATTGGATACATTATGCTGTTTGTTTATTTCGGAATTGTTACGGAGGTTTTATGAATGTTTAATCGACGCTGAGAAACGAATTTCGGTTTATTAAAAACAATATTGTGCGAAGAATGGAATATGAAAACTTCGTTCTTTTTCTCCTTCTGCATTTTTATTTCCTTTCAGAGTTTTTGCACCGATTAAAACAATGCAATAAATTTGTTATGTGATAAAAATGGCTGACTCTTAATATTTCATTTCTGTAACGAAGAAGGAAGTTAACAATATTTAATCATCCAGTGATAAAATGAATTTTTAAATTATAAATGAAATCATTTTGATTCTTTTAATATATTATTATTATTAATGTTGTTGCTGTTTTTTTTAAAAAAAATAAAGAATTGATTAAAAACGCACTTAATGAATATTTAAAAAGTGAAGCAGACATGCATAAATTTTAAGAAATGAAGCGAATTCATGAAATGGTTATTTCTAAATAAACATAATTACAATAACATGTTTTTTATACCTGAAGCTTAACTGTAAGAAAATACTGTAAACAGAATGTTTTATAGAATTCAAATTATTCATTTTCAAGCAAATAATCAAGTCTGGATTCAGATTCTATGTTTAAAATAATAATGAGAAAATTTGGAATAGTCATATATTTCCTGTTTTGTTAGTATAAAATGTCAGAATAACTCATTCTGTTTTATACCTCGTATTTTTGATCTCATTAAATAGTTTAGAAGTAGTTTACCAAGATAAATAATGAGACATGGTATGATGTGTGTGTGATTTATAAAAAAATATTTGATTGGTTAGTTTTCCTAAACTGTACGTATGTAAAACAGTTCTTATGGTCAAAGTAACACAAAAAGCTAATCAGTTAATTTCGTAAGGGAAAAATTTTAAAAATTATTGATATGATTTTATAAAGTGCTACTCTTCTTAAAATAATAGAAGTACTCAAATGAAATTTGATATACAAGTACTAGGTATAACACAAGTTGACATGGGTTTTATGATAGCGCGATTGGAATTTGTAAAATACTATTTCTTAAGCTTATTGAAAATTCCTTAAAAAACAAATTCTAAATTCAAACAATTTTTTAAAAAAAATAAGTATTACTTTAATTAAAAAATGCATATCCACTTTTGCTACATGGATTAATATAGCAACAGATAATAAATTCAAAACATACTTTTTTCAATATTTGGTATAACGTTTCCAATTCTAAGTAGAATTAAAAAAAACTAAAGAGTTCATCATTACTACCATATTGATTCCAAGATAATAAGGTAATTTTTATGTAAATTAAAATTTCGCTGTATTCTATACATTTTCTCTAGCGTTAAAGTGAAAATAATCACAGAAATCCAAATATTTTCATCCTTATACAAATTAACAAAGTTCTACCCCTTGTGTGTGTCAAACATGTGAGAAAAATATGAAATTCAATGTGAAGTGTTTTAAATTTAATCCGTAAAGCATAAAAAAATTTAACAAACACCTATATATTAAAAACCTGTTTCCTTTTAAAATGTAGAAACTATTTCCCTCAGAAAAAGAATATATTTTTTTAAAAAATACTATCCGAATACATAATTGCATGTATTCATACAAGTACTCTTATGTATCCGATACTTTATATAATTATTTTTATAGTTAAAATATAGTTTAAGAGTTATTCTCTTTATGTATAGAGTGAACTTTGCATAATGAGCTATAACAATAATGTTTTTAATGCAGCATTTTTTAAACAAGTTTAAACGGAAAAAAGTGACATTTATTATTAGCATATTTATTCCTAAAATTTCTCACCGCAGTACAAATAACGCAATAAATATAAGTGTTTGAAATAAAATAAAAGTTGTGCAAAGTGTTTATGAATTAATTTGCAAGCTACATCAAAAACACAAGACGGAATATTGTAGGCCTTAATACTGTTATTTTAAGTTCGAATTTTCATAAAAATAATTAATACTATTCAAAAAAAATGTACTCTTATTTTAAGTTTTAAAATTAAAATACTTGATCTTTTTTCAATATATATATATATATATATATATATATATATATATATATATATATATATATATATATATATATATAATAGCGCAATTTACATCAAATATAATAAACATAGTGCCTATGAAAATTTATATTCGAGCTTAGTTATGTTTATGACGTTATTCAATCTGGGTTGAATTTCAACAACTCTTATAACTTTAAATTTAGTATGAATGTTCAATGCAATTACATAATGTAATAATAAAAAGAAAAGCACATTCGAATTTTGGTACCAACTCGGTAATTAATTCTGGCTAAAAATCTGTAAAAGAACTGTAAACTTTAAACCGAAAAAACGTTTAATATTGTCTTCTCTTAACGAAATCATTGGAGACTAAAATCACACGTGATTTATTGTACTTAGAGAATGATTAAATTTCACACATAACTCATGATTTGCAATAGTACATCAATTCAAATTTATAAAATACGTACTTTTCTCACATCCATGTAATAACCACTACCGAAATCGGAGCTAGACACTTAAAATTCCTTTTACGAAGTGATTTTTCCTCTTTTCCCAATCAAACGAACTAAATTATCAAGTTCGGGAATTCGACGTTAGCATTAATAAATACCCTCGATATATCTCGATTCGAATGAAACTTTCAATATTCCGAGCGAAGACCCCGACACTATCCAATCAACGCCATCTCCTATCCTGAAACCATCCGGATCCGGCAGTAAAACCGGATCTCACTTTGCGCTCAACCCCTTTTCCCATCCTGAAATCCCGTTCTCTCCAAATAGGACTTAGACCTTCTCAGATTTTCGCCTGCATGCCGGCTCTGCATTATTAAACGCGGATTAAATAACGTTTTCCCAGGTACACCCCTCCCCATCCCTTTTGTTCCATACCTCCCAGGGAGCAGAGAAGGCGTGTCAGAAATTCCTCCTCTGTTCTTTAAGCCTGTTAGCGAAAAAGTCCTTTTTCTTACCTTTTAACCCTAGGATTTGTATCCTTGCCTTTGTCGGGTACGCAAAACGGAACCAACCGAGAGCAAGAGACCTCCTTTCTTTAGAAAATTACAAAATTTTTAGAAAGGATGGTTGAGGGGGAGGGGGTGTCTGTGTAATCCCTCACCATTCTGCAGAGCTTTCCTAATTGGCCGGAAAAAGGAGGGGAAGAAGATTAACTGAATTCTTAGACAGGCACAGACGATTTAATAAGGAATTTTCACCACCTTTTTCGGAAAGGAATTCATTGGGGGTGGTGATAGGCATAAAGAAGAATTTTTACAACAGGTCTCTCCCCGATCTATTTCGCTCCATGATAAATATATGCGTGCCTTTTGTTCGAGAGGAGTGATATTCGACGAGGTGAAGACTATGTATTTCCAGAATCTTAATTTGTTTGTTGATTTTTTGAGAGCATGGAAGAGAGAATGTCAGTTTTTTTTTACCTGTGAAAAGAGGGATTTCGGAGCTCGCCTGCTTCCAACCGTAGATTGAATTCGTTCATTTTGCAAATTTGTCTGAATAGATTTGATTTATTATGTTTACCTACATATTATTTTCTTCCAAAAGCAAGGCATTGATAATTGTAATTTCATTTGCAGTTTTAGAAGCTTTGAAAGTTAACAATGGAATAGGTGAATTTATAAAAGTTACGGAACGAGAAGAATTGAATAATATTGCGTTATTATTTGAAAAATATGTAAAAATTGCGTCGTTACGACAAAGTTTTATGAATAATTTCCTTTCATGTCGATTCAATATGCATGGAATTAATTGAATAATATAATATTGGTTGAAAAATTTGTGAATTAATTTGTGGATCATTTTTGAAGTTATTGCTTTTTTGTGAATAGGAAATAAATATTCAATAAAAACGAAGAATCTGAAATTTTACTTTATTTAGAGAGAGAGAATGGCATTATTATAAATTGAAATCCTAAATAAACCAGCTTTGGTAAATTTATTAAGCCTAATAAGGCTTAAATACTTTTAACGTAATGTTCTTCGTTTCTAAGCAGTTTTAAAAATAATCGTTTGTTATTAATTGTTTAGGAAGCTTATAAATTCAGAACAACGCAAAATTACTAACATTATTCATGTATTCTTACCCTCCAAATAATGTTAATATTTTTGTAATTTTATGAAAGATTTATATACAATCTTATAACTATTAAACATTTCTTATTTTATAATTTTCTTTCGCTATTGTTTAACTATAGGAGCTCTTGAAATTTTGTAACAGATGTATATTATGTTCGAAAAATGAAGAGTTAAAATGAATAAATAAAAATGAAGAGATCTCATTTTTCTCTTCAAAATCAAAACATTTAAATCAGTAAACATTGCTCGGGTGTTTTTGTTTTTTTCGTATTGAAGTAGTTTTTTTAAATCTCATTAATTTTAATCCATGACAAAGAATGATGACGTTTACTTCAAATGTGACAAAGCACGGAATTATAATACTGGATCAGAATGCAACAAATTTATTGTAGAAATACTGGAAAAATCCATACATATCATGAGTTCCAAACCCATAGTCTCTTGTATGATGTTATCACAATGAATATTCAAATTATTAATTGCTAGAATTTGTTTTATTTTTAGAGTTTATGAGAAAAAATGGACAGCAAATTTTAAAAGATGTTACGTGACTTGTAAGTCAGCATTACCTTTTATTTTAAAAGTATTGGCATGATATTTGAAAATATTTATCCGATATTAAAATTCGGTGCAGTTTCTGTAAATGAATTCCTGATACATTTTCTTGAGAAAATTTAGAACAACACAATCGAGCATGATTCATATACAACTCCAGAGTTTTAAATTCTTTTAAATTTAAAGATGATTCTTTTCTTACAGAATGTAAGAAAAATACATCAATAACCAGCAACATAGTCAAGTTTCTTTAGTTCATGTTAAGGTACAGTACACTTAATTTGATGAAAATCGATAAAAAAATCAGACATTTTTTAGCTTAAATTTTTTAAATAAATCTTTACCATCTCAAAGAATTTGTGAGCTCTGAATAAAAAATTCCATGATTATGACAACTTTTACCGTGATTTCTATTTATATCCAATGGTAAGTAAACATTGTAATCTAATTTATATCAAAATAATTTTTTTAAAAAAAAATATCATTATTTTTTTCATTTAAAATGTTAAGGCCAATTGTACCAAATGTTTCAATATAATTTCTAACTATTACTGTTAAGAAACTAAACTCAGTAGCACCACAGCCCATGAGGGCCAAGGCCTACTTCAAGTAAAGATATACTGCATATAAATTGTGTAAAGTTTTGGTTGTGTTTTTAAAAGAAATGCCAAAAATGATGACAACGTGGCTGTATTTGTAATTATTTAAATAATTAGTTTTAATCAATTAATTTTTAATCATTATAATCAAATTACTTTATTTCCATCCAAAATAATCATGTATATAAAATTTCAGCTCAATGAGCGCTTTAAAATGTATTTCATTAACGATTGAAAATTCCTCCAAGATAAATAAATAAATATATAGAGAGTGTGAGCTAATAGTAGGGATTAAAAAAGAAATCACATTCTCAGAAATTAGGCCAACCCAGGTGGGATTCGAACCCACGACCTTTGAATTAGAAGTCCATTGCGCTACAGAGACACTACGAATGAGAGAGAGTTTCCTTTCTATAAATGCTGTTGAACTATTATTTTTGTTTGTTACTGTTTATTAATTTGTAATAATTTGTAATTTAATCAATGAATTGATATTTGAAAAAACTTTATTAACATCAATTGTCATCCAGTAAAAAGTTTTAAAAATGTATTTGAACTTGAATAGATGAATAGATATGGACTATATATATATATATATATATATATATATATATATATATATATATATATATATATATATATATATATATATATATATATATATATATATATATATATATATATATATATATATATATATATAGTGTAATTCTCAACAAACGTGAGATGAACATCCAACAAAATCAAAATCGAAAAAAACACATAGACAGTAAATAAACACACAATGAAGGACACATGAGCAATTCAAATTTAAACAAATGGATGCTGTAGTATTATAAACATTGCTGACTGAGGACAACTTATATATAAAATAATTAATACAAAAGTGGGGTTAAACATGTTTTGTGGCCAGCCAACTTTCCCCCTTTATGTTAATAATACTGAACAAAAACCAATTGAAAATAATGGATATGAATATCTAAATCCATTACAATATAGAGGCACTTAAAAATGCAGAGCCCGCGCTAAATCTGAGTGCAATATACAAGTTATAACCAGATTCTGGACCCAAATGCGGATTCAAAGCACGCAAATGGCTGAAATGTAGCTTTTAACGAAAGTATTAAAAGAATAAAATTAAAAAGAGAGTTTACAAACAACCATAACTTTAGAGACACTAGTTATATATGAATTAAAAAATCATAAATAATTTTATCTTATATTATTAGAATAAGGATGTAACCATAACTAGGAAAAATGATAAATGTATAGTAATAAACTTTTATTAATCTAAGGAATATATATATATATATATAGGGAAAGAGTGAACTAATAGTAGAGCAATTGAAAAAAGAGTTGAATGTATAGAAAAGGTTTATATTTAACAGGCCAAAATCTCATATTAATGGAGTTTTTAATATCATGTATATTCTCATATTTGTCTTATAACATTCTAACCATGAGTTGGGGTGGCCATTTAAAACATGTCTCACCGGTTCAAGAATTCTAGAATGATTAAGTAGTTCTAAGATCATGATGAATACCAAGTTATCACATAACAAAGGTTAGTTGAATGATTAGACTCGCCGTGTTTCAAACTGTGAAGACACCTCCGTCCGAGATTAAGACACACAAAGGCCTCGTGCTTTCAAGTCCGTAATTATTCTTTACTTTATCAGCAACTTTAGACTAACATATGTTTCCTCTGCTTTAAACAGTCTCCTTAACAGAAGCCTACATCAAAAGGAAAGCAGGATTCAATGGAAACAATAGTAATGCCCGGAAGATTTAATAACGTAATGCTTGCTTAATTTCATTATTTCACTCGTATCTTCCTTCTCAGAAGAATTAACACTCGTTCATTTTTATGTATCCATCGTCGATCTTTTAAGATGCATGCAGCAGGCCTCCATAATCACAAGCGAATTAGTTTTGCAACTCTTGCAAAATCTTTATCCGTTTATCCGGGAGAACATCTCCGGCAAATTCAGTTAGACAAAGGCTTTTAAATCTGAAATCCAAAGTAATGTATGCGCGATGGTTCTTAAAACAACAAAAGACGTTACGTGTGGAGTTGAGGAATTTAAATTAAAACCCCTTTAATGCCATCAGATATGAGACGAGAAATCTCTCATTATTCGACACCCAGGAGCCGGGTGTAATCTTTTGCCAAGAAAAATGTTCTAAAACGTGAGTCTCAATTCAATCGTTCGAGTAACGTTAAATGAATGAAAATGGCTCGTGTGAATTAACATAACAAGCAACGCACCAAACGTCGAGTCGAGTTGAGGTGTGTGACACCGTAGATTATATTCAGTTTTAAGTTATAATGAAAGAGACAAAGATTGGCAATTTAGGATGCACGGTTTTCTTTTTAGAAACAACGGAGTCAATACGAAATTGGCTCATTTGGATGAAATTGGATTAGGCATCAGATTGTGAAAGATTGTATATGAAGTCTGATGGTAATGAATTCGAAAATAAACCCCATTAAGTGCATAGTTGGCTCAGTAGGATAAGTTTTGACTTTGCCTTTTTTATTAATATAGTTTGTTAAGTTAATGTTATATCACTCTATCGACAGTCGTTAAGAATTTTATCCTAGCTGATTTGCATCATTTATTGAATGAATATTCTTTTAATTGATATTCTCGAAACTTGTTGTTTAAAGCCTCATTTAACGATCGTGAGGGGTTTCGGCACAGTAAAGTATACTTTTCAAAATTGTTTCGCGTGTGTTGTAATATATATATAGTTCTATTTAAATTTCTTTTCTTTATTTAGAACAAATTTTTAACTGACTTTTTGAACTATCTAATAGTAATAGGTATTTTACTTAGGTTTAAAATTATCTTCCATATATTATTATCGCGTCTGCTTTAATTTAATCTTGTAACTCTAATTTATTTGCGTTTGTTGTTAAAGTTATGTTGCTTGAGTTGGCATTGTTTGTATTTGTTTAAAATGTTCTTTTTTGTTGGGGAAAGAATTGTAATGCATATTCGATGGGGTAGTTGAACTTTATATATAATTAACTTTTGCATATTTTCGAAAATATTATCTTTCATCTAGAAATAGTTTTCATAAGTTGAGTGATTTGAAGAATATAAATAGCGTCCGTGGAATACATAAGCTTTAGCCACTATTATTCACACAAGTGTTTGAAATCACAAAGTGGTCAAATAGGTCGTTTCAGAAAACAGTTGTAGTAGTGTGATACCCCGCAAGCTGGGAGTATCATCTCATCCCCATCCACACGACCTATGTTTGAGGGAATGAAAGATGGACCACTAAACTCTGCCATAATAAAATTAGTTTATTATGATCTTAATTTATATACAATAAAACAACACTAGTCTAGGAGGCTTGTGATCAGGAGTGATGCGAAGCAAACCGTAATTCTGACAAAAGCTAAATAACCCCCGAATCTATATTTATAGATTATTTTCAAAACTTATAGAACCCGCTCTAGTCTTAAAGCAATCAAACAGTCTTACCGCTATTTCTTTGGCGAACAGCTACGGTCCTAAATCATCACTATTCTTCAACCCGATGCCCCGTTAAGGAATGAATCTCGGACCCACTTATTACTCAGCTTGTCTGGCATTATTAGACAGACTCATAGAACTCTTCGAATACACTTAGACTCTTCTCCTAGAGTGAGTGAGTGAATATTAACGTCGCACTGTTTAGCTACATGAGGGCTTTTGGCGACGGACCACGTAATTTTGAACCATGGTCAAGTGACGTGGACGACTCTTCTCCTAGAACTTTACCTCACTTCTTTAGCTTTACTTAGCGCTCCTTAGTGCTCCAAGCGAATACTAACGTTCCAATATATACTCCTAATATGCATAACCACGCTCTCTTCTTGGATTGGTTGGAAAAATTCCACTCTGGCCCCGAAGAAATCCCAAGAGGACTATTAGTAGAAGTACCGATAAAGCCCGTCACAGTAGAATTGCATTAGTAATATATATTAGCAAATTAAATATGTCAGTTAATTTTAATAAAGTTCTTTGGCTATATTAATTTTTCCCCACTTTGTTAAAAAAAACAATTAAATCTAAGTTCAAATAATAGTTGAGCAGAGTATTCTAATTCATTAACCTCAAACTTTTCAAATGTATTGGTTTTGTATTGACATTAAGATTTCATATGTAAAATGGAAAAAGACTAATGCAGAGTGTATTTATTTAAACAGTATGAAGAATAATATATGTCATTTCACAATAAAATGTCTAAATATCATTTTCTAATTCTACATTTCCAAAGTGCTGAAATTTGTAATTTTACTCTGAATAATATATATGCTTATATAACGTCTTCTCAAAAAATATTTGGAAATCGTTTTTTCTTTCATCGATTTAAAATTTAAAAAATGCAAAGTTAAGCAAGGACACTAAATATTCGATATAAATGGTGCCATTATATGAGTAAGATGACGATTTAAATATGCTTCTCTTAGACAAAATGTTCGATATTTAACTATGTTATATATAGATATAAACTTTATTTTATTTTCTGAAGTTAACACTAGCACTGTTCTTTCAAACTTAATCATTAAAATATATTTCCTGAATTTGATCTAACAAGAAAATGGAAGAGAATTGTGTACCATATATTCCAACTGTTTTTCTGAAAATATTATTCGAACATAAACAATTTCCTATTCCAATACATAAATTGGATAATATACTAAATAATTTTAGTTATTTACTTATAAATCTGAAGTCGATGGAAATTTCTCGCGAATTACAGACTGAAAAATATAGTCATAAGTATAATTGTAGGTTCATGTATGAGCTGTATATGAGAGAGTTCGAAAGAAAAATTTGTGAGGTTGCATGAGGTGGGAGAGTTTAGTTTTAGCAATTGCAAAGTAAAATTGTTTTTGTTTGTTCAGGATGCATTGAAGTTAATTTTTATTAGTGATTTTAACAACATTTTAGATGTTAAAAAAATGGAATGAGATTATAAGTTTGCTGAAGCATTCAAGGTGTTCGAGTAGGTCTTTCATTTTCTCCATCTATTGTGCTTCATTAACGATTATGATTGCATACATTTGACAGAAAGTCAAAAATAGAAAAGTGCAGAATTGAATGTGAAGTTATGAGAAATACCGGGTGTTTCTAAAAGAATATCGGAGTTTTAACGCTTTATAGTATTTATCACATATAAGTTACAAGTATGATTCACACACTGAATGAAAGAGTAACTGAAAAAGTTTTACCTACATGTTTACAAATGTTCAATGTGAGCCCCTTTCGTCACACGGCATAAATAAAGTCGATAGGCGAGTTCATCCCAAACATTTTTCAGTGTGTCTGAGGAAATTCTTGCAACATCTGTTTCCATCCTGTATCTTAAGTCTGAAAGGTCAGCTGGTAGCTGAGGAACGTGCACACAATCCTTTATGAACCTCCACAGATAAAAGTCACATGGCGTCAGATCAGGTGAACGAGTGAAGAAATAGCCATAGCTGTAGAACATCAAGATAGGTAGAACCAGGTACAGTTGGTTATTAGTTACAGCCTTGGTCGTCCCGTACTTTTGCCTTTACAAAGACAGACAGTTGTTTCAAACTGATGATACCACCTAAGAACGTAATTATCATTTGGAGGTTGACAACCGGACTTAATAAGGAACGCTCGTTGCACATTAATAGCAGATTCTGTCTTTGTTAACCGGAAAACACAAAATACTTTCTGTTTACTAGTCGTCATTTTTCTACAAGCGCGTTGATTGGCAAGAAAGGGGGAAAATTAGCATATTTTTCGTGCACACGCGCACACATACCAGCAAACAAAATTGTTTCAGTTGCTCTTTCATTCGATGTATGAGTCATACTAATGTGTTATATGTAATGAATACTATATAAAGCGTTAAAACTCCGATATTCTTTTAAAAAAAGACCGGGTATAGCGTTATACTAAATTAAAACTAAAATAAAAAATTTTATTTATGAATCAAGAAATTAAGAAATTGAAAAAGGGTTCATGAGTTTAAACAATAATAGTCTAAAAAAATTGTGATGTTAATGAATGAGAAATTGAAATTATAATTCTGAGGAACTGAACTGAAGTCATTGGCGCAACAGCCCATGAGGACCCCATGGCTTATTGCGCCTATCTCAACTCACGTTACTTTAGGTGCTGGTTGTGCATAAGCAGATGTTTCGATCAGTCTGACGCAAAACCCCCCAGCGTTCAGTTCCCAAGCAAGATAGATACTCATTTATGGAATCACAGAAGGGTTGAAAGTCTGATTTGACCCTCGCTCGGCCGGTTTTAAAAACCCCCGGCCCTTTTTTGCGGGAAGGGGATACACTACCACTAAAAATTGCCCTTATTCTGAAGAATACTTTTACTAAGGAATAAAAACTTTATTCTTTAGAAACAAAAAAAATAGTTAACCAAATTGATAATAGAATTAATAAAAAGTAGTATCTCATATATATAAGACAAAAAATTTTTCAAAAGCTCAACAAGTAGGGGAAACAAAATTATTAAATTTCCCGGAAAAAAATTTTATTAAATTCTGGGACCCTTCTAAAGGGAAAAAAGAAACTTTTATTCATTTTTTAAAGTGCAATACACAACAATAACAATATAACCAAAGTCAGGTAAAGTTAATTAACTGAAGTCGTATTTAGAGAGAGAGGTTGAAAACAAGGCAGTCAGCGGAAGCGAGTTATGATGCAGCTTTAGAATTATTATAAAAATAAATTTGGGAATAAAAAATATTTTTAATTAAAGAGAGAGAAAAACTTTTTTGAATAAAGTTTTTTAAAATTATTTTCCCTTTTTAAATATAAAGATCTAGGTGGGTTAAGGAAAATATTTGATAGAGCAGAGACGCAAGTCAAAAATTTAGAGTCGTTAGAAAAAGTATTGTTAGGGATTACCGAAAGGACTTGTATCATATTTTCAATAGAAATTTTTCAAATGACTATTACACCTTTAAAATTTTTTTTACCAATTTAGAAACAAAATTGAAATCTGGAGAAAGGATATTTATATTACATTGTAAACCAGATAATTACAAGGGATTCTTGAATAAGGTCCCCGTTTTTGGGGGCGTACCTGTCACCAAGGGTCCCGACCCACGTGGGGTCTATCTCGACGAAAACCAGATTAGCAGATCCTGCTTGTGTGTTAATCTTGAACCAGGCTTCAAGTGCGTCTGGCTGCAGTGGTTTTTATCACGGATGTTTTCTGTTTAAAAATCTTGATTCCCTTTGGGGTTTAAAACTAGGTGGCCGTTTATTTTTTAAAAGTTTTATCTTTTAAATTTTTTTCATTTTAATATTTTAACTTGGTGAATAATTTTTTTAAGACTAAAGTTTTTTTTTATTTTGGGGAGGTTTATTGGTTAAAATAAAAGGGAAAAAAAATACTTGAATTTCCCGTATTATTTTAAGAACAACACCCACACCCAAACCGTATCAAATCAATTTTTTTTGGGAAACTGGGGCATATTTTTTTAAAAAATGAGCACCACAGCCAATTTAAAAATGAAATATTGATCTAAAGCGTAAATTATACATCCAGTTCTAATTATAGTTGTGTTTTTTGCGGTAGTATGGAACACAAATTTTGGGAAAATGAAACTCGCAATAAGGAGAAACAAACTAAAATTAGAGAGAGTCTTAGCTTTCATTGTTTTTCATACAACACTGAGTTTGTTTCAGCAAAACTAAGCCTAACCCTTGTAAAAAATTAAAGTAACAAAGTTCACACACTACTTGTTTTTCGAAAAGGGAGAACTTTCAACCGATGAATTACCGGCAGGGTGCGAAAAAAATAACAGTCCAGTTTAGGTATTCATATAATCATGTTATATTAGTACTACAGATGTGTTATTTTTAAGTATGCAGCGTGTAGAGGTTTTCTGGAAGACAGTAAACTGCAAAATTAATTTCCCTTTAATAGGACTTGAATACCGATGTACAAATTTAATTGTCATGTATACTAAATGTTAATTATACTGTCTACTATTAGCACATTATCGGTATCCATTTTATTTTATTTTGTATATTAACTATTGTTTGTATTGTGTGAAGTTATATTTGTGAGAGGTTCGCGTGCCTCTCTCGCGGGCACCTAAATGTGTGCATAGAAGGGAATAAATACTCGACATAATCCAATTGATTGATTTATTTCCACACACAATGAACAGACACAATTTCAACTAATAATAGTAAGATTATATCAATGTTAACCGTGAAAGTGGAACAACGACGATAAAACACTTTCGTCACGACAGAAAGTTTAGTTTTTTTTTCTTCACATAATATTGAAGTATTACATTTGTATGAAAAATATATCAGGAATAAGAACTGAAATTATTAATATAAAATGCCTTAATTCAAAAATTTTACATGCACACATTTCACAAAGAAGAAAAATTACATTATTGTATTCCCTCGGAAATATTCTGCTTTATATATTACACATTCTTTTTTTATAGTTATTTCTCTTTATAAAATAGATTTTTTTTTATCATAACGCTTTTTTTATTCTAAAAAGGGGGACGTGGCCGAATTACCCAAATTGTTTTCAAATGAAGTTTTATTCAACTTCTGACTTTTCGACTTCGCACAAAAAAATGATATATCACACACAATCGAAAGATACTAATGTAAAAAATGGTTAAATAAAAATAAAACCGGTAAAGGTCGGTCATTTTGGGGGTACCAAGTCCTCTTAAATCAGGGGACTGAGAAGGTGTTTTAAAAATTTGGTGACAGTTATAGAGACACCAGAGGTGTACGTCGAGAGCAGTGCGCTTGGGATCATTATCTGGATAAAAAATGAAATCATTTCCAATACCCAAATTTTGTGCGGATAATTCAAATTCTTCTGGGAGGATATTAGTAATAATATTTTTTTATTTGTAAGAATATAATGTAACGAGTTGAATTGCTTGACAAAAAAAAATTTAATGTATATTTTGTTTTTATTACACAACGGAGGATGTTACAATTTTTATATCTACTTTCCATAATTTTTCTTGCAAAGAACATTTAATCACAGTTAAATACACATCTAATTGAGTTTTTATGTTTTTCTTAAAATTACATGGACATTTTTTAAATTCTCATTTCAAAAACCTCGCTAATAACCTTAATTATTTTCAAGAAAAAAAGTTAACAATGTACAAAATTTAAAAAAAACACCCACACAGAAAACGTCACTTTTTATATCATAAATTTCAATAAATAAGTATTTGAATAAAATAGAGACACATAAATGAAAACACTTCAGAAAGTTAGATAAAGCCTCTTTCTTTTCACATACAAAAATCACTGTCCACCAAATTTACAAAATCCAAACACATTTATTATTATCGTCGTTTATCAAAATCGAAAAATACTTCGAAACATCAGAATAGATCCAAAACATTTTACTTTGCATATTCTGCATTCGATAAAACTGCTCAACTGATACCATCAAACACAAAAAGAAATTTTTCTAAAAAAAATGTCAACAAAATATTTTGAAAAGAGACACAACAAAACACGCAATCTTTTCTCTACGACGACGCTTCAAGCAATTTTCATCACCAAAGAACTCCATGTTGCCACAGCATCTTAATAAAAGATCGAATGAATTAGAAATTCAACCTGCTTCCCAATTCCCGGCTTAACAAAGGAAGATGGGAAAGCAGAAAAGAGGGAGGGGAAAAAAACAAATAAATAGAACACAGTCCTGATATTCCCTAGCATGGAAAAGCGAAAATGTTCAAACTGATACACATACATACTTGCCAAATTAGAGAAGCTTTGAACATGTGTATTAGAATCAGACGAGGTACTGATTAGAGAAAGATGGAAATTTTGTGCTCTCAAATTTCTACGTCTTTTGTCTCAGAGGGGTTTGTGCTACGCCGTGAAGAATAAGGAAATGCAGACGAAAATATTTCTGCAAATCTAATTAGATGATGAAATATTTATGCGACTTGCATGAATATTCGCGGTCGTAGTTAGGGGTTATATCTCTTCTAATCAAAATTCGAAAGCAAAAATTTTCGTCTGCATATTATGGTGGAACGGTAGATTTAGAACTAGTGAAAAAAAAGAACGTTCACAGGCGTTTTCGCGCGTAATTGGCGAAACTTTTATTTCGAAATTCCCAGTGGTTTTAGCGTTTTAAAAATGGCAACTGAAATGTTGACGAGTAAGCGACTGAATATCATTTACTGGAACGGTTTTGTGCGTTGCATTTTTAAATTTGATTAGCAAAAATTTCGTTAAAATAATAAATTGTGCATGGGAAACTGAGCTGAGAATTTTTTTTGTCACCAGATAACTTTCGAAGAAGATGGAAAGGGGAAAATATAAGAGCTGCGATAAAGTGGGAATTATTGGTAAATGTTATGATGGAAGAAAAAATATTTCTTTTATGTTTAGTTTATCGTGTAACTTGAAAGAATAGCTTAGTTTAATTTGCAAAGATTTTGAATCATCTTGAAGTATTGGAAATGAACTTAAGTGCGAAAAGTAATATTTTTGATTTACACTTTTAAATTTGAAAAGCAATTTAAACTGAACTTAATCGGAACTTAAAACTTTCTTACAATTATTATAACTTTTTTAAAAAAAAATTGTTTTTTTTCTATTTAAAACTTTTATATTAATAAGAATGACATGCCTCCAGAAGTAGTTATTCTAATAGTTCAAATTCGTCGTTGTTTTATTAAAAAGAATTTAAAAATTCAAAGCGTTTACTTATTTTCAATAGTGATATTTTAGAACACTTTCTTATAATGCGTTTAAGCATGGTTTCTCATAATATTTTGTTCGTTGAAATAAGTTAACTGCTATACGACAATTTTTTTATAATGGAGCAGAACATAAAATTATATGCTAAAGTATTCGACATATCTTACGTAAGAACAGTTTCAGAATCTCACTCACACAATACAGGTAAAACTTTCATAAGAGTTTAAAAGTTATCATTTTTCATTTAAAATTCTAGCTATTATATTTCAAGTAATTAACGAAATATTTTAACGAGAGTTTTCAATTTTAAAAACTTCTTTTTATAATTGAAATATTAAAATTTTATTTTAAATAACTATTGTATAGAACTATAATTTTCTGTAATGTTAACGTCAGAGACACGAAGAAATATTTTTGATTTTGTACAAGTAATAATTAATTTCTCTTGTTGCACACTGACTACATTTTATATTGAATGAATTTCCCTGTAATTATTTGGTTTGATGCAATTTATGTTTGACGATTCGAAGGAAGCATGGGAGACTTCAGGAAACAGTTTTTTATTCGATCATTAAGAGACAGCTTTCAACATCATTACTAAGAAGCAAACTGATGCTAACTGTGCCTATTTTTAATTGGATTGAATATTTATTTCAATGACTGCGTAATCATCCTTTTTTAGTTTAGTTTTCGAATGGAAAATAAATTGGGGAAACTGAAGTCGAATGATCTTTTTCGAGAAAGTATTATTTGTTCAACTTTATAGACGAACATTTGCTGGGCGGGGAGAAAGTGTTAGATGGAAAACAGAATTTTTTTTAGATTGTAAACTAATTATCTTTACACACACACACATATTTATGCAAAAATAATTTTATTCGATATTTTCTTCAATATTTTTTAGAAATTTGTACCTTCCACTTTATTTCTTAGCATATTTATTGGATTGCTCTTCATCATTATTTATAGAAACAAAAATCGTTCATGTTGACAAACATAACAAATGTTCTTTTTAAAAATATTAATTTTTTTTTACTACACATTTACTTAATTTAATTTTATCTCGCTCACGCGCGCGTGAAATCATACGTAAATGAAAAACATGATGTTGCTGTCACATTTTTTGGAAACCTTTCGAAAGCAGTTGCTTGTCTTGTATCACCTTTTTTTGCAGTAGTATACTGATTAAAGTCAATCACAGCCACTTTCTATCGATACTTGTTATCATGACTTTTGATGCAGATGATATTTTTACAATTTTGTGCGGGTAGTTCGAAGCGAAGAGATTTTAGAAAATATACAAAGGAGAAAAAATACTTCTAAAACTTTATACCTCGTATTACTAACTTGTGACGCGTATTTAATTAGATTTTGTGCCCAAATATTTTACTTTTTAAATAAAGAAACAAACAATTGAGTAATGCTCAAATATCTATTTTTAAAGTTCCACAATTTACTACGTAGCATCTTTAACTTTTTATATCAATAAGAAATAGTCAGATATTATAAATGTTTGATGAATTGATTTGTTTAGGCCTTGTATTTATTTGCCCAAAAGTGTCTCATGAAGAATCAATACTATTAAAATCATATATATATATATATTACCAACATCAAACGACATGCTACATAACTTCTGAGCTGCCGATTAAGAGGTTACAAATAGTCGAGTAAGCAGTTTATGGGGAGAAAAGCCACAAATAAAGCAAATTCTTCTCTGAAATATGCAAATCCTTCACAAACACTATCAAAATCATTTTCTAGCATTCGACAATCTTTGAAGTAGTTTTATTGATTGAAGAGCAAAGACAAGATCGTTTTCTGGAAAGACGTAAATGTCGCAGAAAAATGACAAAATTAGGAATTTCATGAATCCCTAAGGGATAGGATCGATTGTCGGGAAATGTTAAAATAATGTCTGTTCAAGGTCATTTTCCTGATGAAAGTAAAAGATTTGATCAAATCCCTGAACTGTTTTAGTGAAATGATGAAATGGACTAGCCAGGATTTGCATTGTCAAAATGCTGTCCGGGGGGTGGGAGAGACATCTGAGGGGTTGAGTCCTTGTACTTCCTAATCATACAGGTAGTACCACCGATCCCCTAAATATCAACCCCATATCTTTAAAAAAAATGGCACCATATGATTAACATAGGGATTGATATTTTAGTGTGTAAGCAACCGACAGAGAAAGTGTTGCATATAAAAAAAATACCAGCCTAATTTTCTATTTATTTGCTTATTATAGATTCGAATAAATAATTTGTATTTCATTGACTATTGTTGTATTACTTACTTCTACGTTTAATAATACACCATATTTATACTAAATAAACACTTTTAAACTCTTGACAATATTATTTCATCATTTCACTGATACATGTCAAGGATTTCGCCCTGATTTTCCTGCGACATTGTCGCAGGGAAATGACGAAATTAGGGATTTCATCAAGTCCCTAAAGGAGATGATCAATTCACGGAAGGTGTTAAAATAAGGTCATTTCCCTCATGCAAATAAGTGATTTGATTAAATCCCTGAACAGTTTTAGAGAAATGAGGAAATGAACAAGTCAGCATTTGCAGATCTTTGTTTTCGCTTGTTACCACTCCCTTTTACCATCCCTCTCTCCTCACCTGTGCCAGGCAGCGCTGAGCTTCTGACGTGACGCACATTAAACAAAAAGACCTAAATATAATTTTTTTTTATTTCGTTACATTCTTTTCATTATTATACATCGATTGATACAACTCTTTTGTATGCCTGAAAATTAGAAATTGGAAAAAACTTCAGTTGAAAAATGTGAGCAAATTAGAAGGAATTCGACCACGTTCTTTTTAGATAAAAAAAAATGATCAAAAAAGATTTTTAATAAAAAAAAAAGTGAAATAATAACTAAAAAAAGAAGGTGCTACAAATAAAGCAGGATATATTTCTGAAGTATTATATTAACGCAATTTTTATTTCTTTTGAAATATGTACTTTTAAATTTTTTTTAATTAAGACATTTTGTATAAATAATTTTATAATTTCAGTTCTTATTCATCATATTTTTTTCATAAAAATATAATATTTCAATATTATATGAAGCAAAAAATACCAGCCTAATTTATCTAATTATTCTGTTAATTAATTTCGAATAAATAATTTCGTAGTTCAATGATTATTGTTATATTATTCGCTCTACTTTTAATAATGCACCGTATTTGCTAAGCAAACACGTTTAAACTCTCGACAATATTATTTCATCATTTCACTGAAACAGGTTAAGGATTTGATCAAATCACTTACTTTCCTTAGAGAAATCGACTTACAGGAGTTCTTATTTTAACATCTTGCGTGAATTGATAATCTCCTTTAGGGATTTGGTGAAATTCTAATTTAAACATTTCCCTGCGACATATACGCTGGTGTCAGTAAATGGTTTAACGTGTTTTCAAACCAAGTGTAAGTGAGTATTTATTAATGTTGCATTTAAAGCAACACGAGGGCTGTTGGGGACTGGCCTCGTAACTTTGAACCATGATCAAGGAACGCGGGCGACGCCTTAACTGACACCTCACTTTCCTAACATCCACGCCACGCCAACAGGAGATATATTAATGGGAATCGAGAAACAATTACTTTAGGAGAAATAATGCAACCGCCCTTTTCCACCATTTTATGTTAATGCTTTGTTGATTTAACTTGAATATATTCGAGTATAATATCTAGCTTCGAGAATTTCAGCTGCATATTCTACCTTTTTCTGAGTTCAGTGTTACTTTTTATTTCATTTCCCGTGTTCAGAGTAGGAAAAATCATATGTATCAATAAAAAGAACTATTTCAATCATTATTTTTTTATTGATTTTTACCTGATTGCAACGAACTAGACGAATTGTAAGTGTAAGAACCAATCCTTATTTTAACAGTACAGTAGAACGTCGTTTATCCGAACGTTTATTATCCGGAACGTCAAATATGCGGGTCAGTTTTTTTTCTTTCTGTCAACTACATGTACTATATATGAATAAGTTTTCCGACAGTGCAATGCTCAACAGTTGTTTCGCGTGAGGCCAAAAGTGCTTTTGCTGAAAAGCTCAGTCCAAGCGTGGAACTCGCTCGAAAGACAGAGCGTGAAAAATGCATGAAATAAGCTGTGGCCAGATTAAGAAGACAAAAAAGACCACAGGGAGGAAATTACCGACTTTATCCAATCGATTCCAGGATTTCAAGAATGCGATGAAGATGTAGAAACTGGATGGCATGCGATACAGAAGATTGTGGATTGATTTCAAATGCTAAATGATGACGAGACTGTGACTTCCGTGCAAGAAGAATCCGACCCTGTCGATTATGAAATGGATGAAAACAAGGACAACAACAATGAAAGTAGCAAGGCTCCATCAAATGCTGCCGCGTCTTCTGCGTTAGAGATTGCTATGGAGTGGTACGAACAACAATCACAGTGCTGTCCTACTAAACTACTGCTGCTCAAGAGAATCAGAGACCTTGCAGCGAAAGAACAATGTACAATGGTACAGCGAAAAACAATTATTTTTCACAATAAAGGTAAAATTGCGACATTTTGCCCCAATTTTGCTTTTTCTTCAAGGACGTATCCTGCATGTGATGATTTTCAATATTCGTATAGTGTCCGGTTTCATATACTGCATGGATCGCATTTGGTCTTCCGAACAATCGCGTATCCGAACGGTGTCCGGTCCCAATTTATTCTGATAAACGACGTTCTACTGTACTCCTAAAATAATCTGAGACTTTTAATGTAACTAAAATATTTTACGGTACAAATTTGCATAACCATAAAATATCCCCAATTTTCAAATTTCCCATTTCTCCCACCTTTCGTGTCGTTTGAAATGCACAACAAACAAAAGTAATATTTTGTTCAATCGGTTTATCAAAACACCAACGAGAAAACTAATTTTCTCTCTCGTCTCTACTTTCTTAAGAATATTAATTTAATTTATTTATACTGAACAACATAATAAAATAGCTCTCTGTTTAAATCTAATAACGCATCTAAATTAGAAAAACCGGATCTGGGTCTTTATTCTTCCAGAAATAGGCTATAAAATAGTCCAAAATCTATTATGTGGCGATTATGATAACTTAAAAAATATTACGAATCTATTTCTGAGAAACTTGATATTTCTATTATTTTCTAGAGAATGTACTGAAATATTTCTTATTGTACGATTTTTTTGAGTTATGACTTGTTATTTAAATAATGATTTCTTAAGGAATGTCACACTTTTTTTATTTAAAATTTTTTATTTATTCACTCTAAAATTTTTAACTTTTAATAAAACAAAAATTTAGGATATTCTCTAGATAAATGCATCTAATTTGTTTTTATAATACTTTTACTGATATAAGTTTATTACTTTTTTTCTCTAATTGCTTTGAAGTTTTTCAAGAAAGTTGCTAAAATTCCATTTATTATTGAGCTTTAGTAAAATTTAGATACTTTTTTAAATATTATTTTAGTTAAATATTAGTATTTCATGGCATCGATTCCTATAAAAATATTTCTAATGTTTTAGTATACTGTTTTTTGAAAAAATGCTACCAACGTGTTCGTAACCTTAGAAACAAGTAATAAAAAAAAATAAATAAATAAGATAATTCTTACATAGATCAACAAAGAAAAATTTTATTTTAGCCACATTGATCAAATAATTACAATTAATATAAATATGCATATACATAGGACAGAATCACAACATTATAAGTGGTAATTAATTTTTATTAATTATCATCAAAGTATCATATTGTCATCCAAAACAATCATGTATATATAATTTCAGTTCAACTGAATGCTTTAAAACGTGAGAAAAAAATCTGTTTAAGTTTTGAATTAAGTCTCTAAAAATGAAACCAACGTGGTTGTATCTGTAATTCCTTAAATAATTAGTTTCAGTCAATTAATTTTAATTAATTATAATTAAATTATCGTACTTTTACCCAAAGCAATAGTATAGAAAATTTCAGCTCAAATGAGCGCTTTAAAATGTGAGAAAAAAACTTTTCATGTCTTGACACAAGTCATCAAAATGGTCGATAAGTCACCAAAAATGATGCCAACGTGGCTGTATTCGTAATTCTTTGAATAATTAGTTTTAATCAATTAATTTGTATTGATTATAATTAAATTACTGTATTGTCATCCAAAATAAACATGTATATAAAATTTCAGCTCAATTGAGTGATGTAAAATGTATTTTATTAAAGATTGAAAAAATTCCAATAAAATAAATAAATAAATATATAGAGAGTGTGAACTAATAGTAGGAATTGAAAAACAAGATTTTAACTTATAAAAGAAAAAAAAATATTTTTACTTTGATAGCACATTGCAAGAAATTATTTTACTACCAAGAAAATTTACCCCAACTCTTTGAGATAAAATCAATCTGGATCCGTAAATATTTTTGGATAATTTAGGTAAAACGTTGTGGAATCTATTTATTACATTCACAACTTATAACTTTTGCATCATAATATTTTTTTTTTAAATTTTAAAATATAATCTTCCCGATAATAAGTTATTTTATTTCGTGTTTTTAAAACTGTATCTTTTTAATATCTTCGAAATAAAAATTCCAAGTTTTTTGTGTGTGTGTAACTCACAAAAATTCTTCATCAAATATAATAAGTTTCCCAATTTCCTCTCACTTTCAGTTTCATTGTTGTTTTCTGTTATTCAATTAAATGTTTTTTTGGGGGCAATTAAGCACATTATAGTTTCTGATTATTTATTATTTTTTTTAGTGCAACATACTTTACTTTTAAGAGATTATATCTTAAGCCGTGTTGGTGAATTAGATTAACTAAAAACTTTACAATTATTTTATCTGATTTTATGGATTATCTTTATTTTATATCTTTTAATGTATATCCTGTCATAAGAAAAGAGGAACTTAAAGTTTTAATTATGAAAATAAATGTAAACCCAGTAAGCACAGAGTCAAGTAAAATCACACTTAACTTTAAAATTTCAACTTTGTTTCTTGTTTAGTTCTTAAACATTTTAAAAAGCTCTGATTCTTTAATTCTACCAACTTAAAAAAGCTGCAGAAAACTCTCGCGCATTCGACACTATCGATATCCTTCCACAAGCCAATCTGTATGAAATTATAATCTCTTATAATAAATGACAAAATGATAATTATCAGCCACATGTACTGAAAACTCCTTTCCGATACGAATATTGGCGACATCTTCCGATAAGATAAATTAAAAACGAAACACACAATGACGGAGCAGAATATAACGCGTTTTTACGTGTTGCTGTGTGTGTTTTGCTTCATTATCTTTATAAATTCCACAAGCACATACTCATATTCAAAAATAATAAAATCTTCCTTATTAAAAAACTGCAAAAAGTTTGCACACCTTTTACAAAGTACTCCTTTTCATTAAGTGTATTAAAAATCCAAATTAAGAACTTATCATTTACGAACTCATAACGACGCGCATACCATTTCGAGTAATGCTTAAATATATTAAACTTTTCTTCGTCTTCGTACACGCTAACAGCCAGCAACACTCGAAAAGATAAATGGGTTATTTTAAAGCAATTTAAAAACTACATATTCAAACGCTACACGCAGCAATAACTTCAAACTAAATTGCCAGCTTTACAGATGACAATTGTAAGTTTTGGAAAAAATATTTTTCATACTTTCATGCTCATCCGACACCTACTGGAGGTGCTCCAGCCGATTTTGGCTTAATAAAGGTAGCTCTCGCTTATAGTGGCTCTTAAAGCAATATGATGTCACATATATAATAGTTTGTAAAATATTTTCGCTTTTTATCTAGGGGACAAGCAGTTCATCTTTGGCGATGAATCTCATTTGTATAAGATTCATCCGTAAGTTCTCTCTCTCTCTCTTAATTTCATATTCTGTAATACTTTTGATAACTTATTATGCGAACTTCATTACTGCTCCTAAAAGCATCATTATAATACCTACATCTATGCAACTGGGATGTATGCTCCTAATTTAAATGTCGCTTTTATTTTTTCTCTCTTCTGTAATTAATTTTTGGTTAAATCTTACTTTCAGCAAACCGCTTCGACGCCGGCAAGGCTTCGTCACCAATCCCAGAGATGAAAGCTACGTTTTCAGTTTACCTTTTATGTTTAAAACTGGTGACCGATAGTTCCGTATCTTTGGCAACCCTGCTAAATATTGTTACGAATTTTTGTGTAAATAATTTGTATTTTAGTGTTTAATGCATTTATATTACTCTATGTTATGTTTATTTCATGTTAAAATTCAAAAGCAACCTCACAAACAATGCCGCCTCATGTTATAATGGCGATTCACGAGAATTTATGAAATTCGCGCGTGGTTTCCGCCGTTCACTTTGGCGACCAAAATCGGCGGGCTTCATTTGGCGAATTATTTTAGCGTTTATTGGCGACCATGTTGGCGAGCTTCGGAACCCTTCTGGGAATCTTCTAGAAAGTAGTGATCTTCCACTCATTGCCACGTCTCAAATGACACGAGCGGTTATATTGTTGGTGCCTCGCCGCGCCTATAAATAGCAAGATGATTTCCGGTACGGCGATGAGTCTGATTTTCAAACTAGCGAGGAGTGAACATTGCCTTGACTAGCGATTAGTTTTGCTGGTGAATATGATTACATACGTGTATTTTGAAACACCGGCAATTGTGTTTGAGCAGCTTTTTGAAGGTGCGCAGACCTTCGAGATTTATTACTCTGTGAATATTGCTGCTGAATCCTGTATTTCAAGAATTGGATTTTTGTTATATAATAAATTTGCATCGCTCTTGAAGAATTATTTATTTATTTCCGTAGATTGTTTTCAGGCTGCAAAACTACGAACTCGATCTACGCAACAATATAGCCAGCGGCAATTTCAGCCATTTAAACTTTTTGACTACTTTTTATACGTAAGCCATACCAAAAAATAAGGAATTCAAGGATTAAGGATTTATTTTTTTTAATTATGTGGAAACGGGGGAGGAGGGGCAGAAGAAATTGATTGAATGGTATGTATGAAAATATATTTGGTGGAAGGAAAGTATGAATAAATAAAGTGTGGAAATTGAATGAGATTCAAAAATAGAGTAACCTAATTCTTTGAAATGATTGGAGAGATAGAGATGTTATCAAAAAGGTAATACCCCGCATGGTTTAATCAGGAGCATAATAGGACCGTGGTTTAGTGCGAGTAATTTGAGTATGTAGGCAAATTTAAAGAAATTCGTTGCAAATAAATGGCATTTAAATAAGAATATTATAGTTAATGGGTTCTAGGGATGGCGATTCTTTCCGAAAAAGATTGATTTTTAAATCGATTCGAATCTTAACCTGATGAGTCGATTCACAAAAACGAGGTCTACAAAAATCAATCTTTAAAAATCTTTTTTTTTTTTCAGTCCTGCATCACAAATGCAAATATCAACCATTTTATGAAAAAGAAGAAACATGTACTACACAAACGATCTTCTTATCGGTAAATCAGCGAATCTTTCGTTCAGAACCAAGCACACACACACACTCAACATTTTATTACCTTTACATCAAAAACATCAGATATAAAAGAAGTTTCATTTATGTTCTAAATGCTTGTTACATTGGGTAATTTAGAAAATAGATAATTTTAGTTTACAAGTTTACCAATGCTTAATATATAAGCTTTTTAAAACAACAGTCTGCTGTTTGACCGATCCAAAGCGTTCCGCTCATCACCTCAGCAGATGCCACGGCAAATCTGCCCACAAAGGAACAACGATGATCCCATCGATATTTCATATACATCATGTCTATTAAATGAACGTGATGATAGATTTGATAGAGATAGATGATGTGTTTGTCCTTGACAGTAAATTAACTTTTTAACTGCCAAACAATCGCAAATACGGCCTTGAAAAGATAGTGCATTCAACTAATTGTAAATAATTTTATGATTTTTACCAGAACAGAGAAAAAAATCGAATCTCTATTTTCTAGGATGAAATATCGATTCATTGAACTGATTTAGTGCTACATATCGATTTAAAAAATCGATATTTTTTTGTCAGAGAAATCGAATCTTCGATTAATCTATCACAGATCGCCATCCCTAACGGGTTTATGTTTTGTCCAGAGGCTTGTGTAACTGCTATTGCCATGAATGTGGGCAATTGGTGGAAATGGTGAGGGATTCTAAGTACCGAGTTTTATTAACATCACACGATAAAGCGACACAAGGATTACTGATGACGGACCTGATAATTTGGAACCTTTGTCAAGTGACGAGAATTACACGTGAGCTGGCACCTACATTTCCTACCTATCACACCACGCCAGCGGGAGGATATTAACGTCAAACAAAATTTAACGTACATCGGTCCCCTCTGCACGGCTGATCTTCAATGATTCTAGAGTCTAAACTCATGACACGCCGGCCATTACTCCCGGACCATATGAAATGATTCAAAACGTAACATCAACGTTCCACATTAGATGAATAATGATAGCGTTATGGGAGGCAAATTATCTTGTAGAATCCCAGTGGCCGCGGCAGTCTAGAAGTCAAAGTCAACGGACTCGTGTCATCAGTTCGAGCCTAGTACCGTTGAAGATCCACCGTGTATGAGGCGATGCGCGTTAAATCTGTCGAGACCTGAAACCTCCTCCCGTTGGTGTGGTGTGATAGTTTGGAGAGGGGGTGACAGCTCAGGTGTCATCCACGTCACTTGACCATAGTTCAAAATTACGAGGTCCGTCACCAAAAGCACTCGAGTAGCCGAATAGTGTGACGTTAATATTCACTCACTCGGTGACTCTTATGGATTATATCACAATGACACCAGAACTGAAACACGCATCACTTCGGTCTCGAGTTCGTGACCATAACCACTTGGCTACAGCAGCTACACAAGAATGAGAAGAGCAAGTTCGGTAAAATGAAATAAAAAGGCGTTAACCTATTAAAGCAGCAATTGAGTTTTGAAGGGATTGAAAAAAAGTCAAATAAAAGGGTTTTTTTCTTTAAAATTTATTTTGAAATGTTAATGCCATAAGTGTACCTTTCAATAATTTTATATGGATTTTTTCATGTATCATTTTTTTTATTTTTGATTTTCCTTGCCTCATAAACTGACCACTTGTTATTCATTTTACATTACAGTGTCTTTATTTCCTATTACCGGCTTCTGAATTTCCTGGAAACCGCTCTCGACGACCCCTCGCAATCTCTAAAATTCTTTCCCTGGCAGAGTACTGTGTGTAACATGACTTAAATCCTTCTTTGTATTTTAATGAGCTCACACTCATTTCTTAAAAGGGTATTTATGCAGGTAAGAAAAGTGTTGAAGTGAACCACATTTTTTAGCCTTACTGGATTCATTCGAAAGGAAAGTTTAATGCTTTAAGAGTACTTTCAAAAGAAGAATAACCACCAACTACCATTGTAACCCTTTGAGAAACTAACTGGAGTGAGACGACCAACGAATTAAGATAATTTCTAGATCGTGAGTAACTTAAATTCCAATCTGAAAAACCTTATGTTTTCTTTGTATTTCACAGTGGAGTTTTGCCATTGTTTACCCCCTCTTTTAGTTAACAAAACATTTAGCTTACCCGTTTTGTGTGTGAGTTTGACTTTCGATTAAAACTGGAGCTATTCAGATGATTTAGAAAAAAAGCCTAATTTTACAAAGTTGCCTTACATTAAATGTTGAATAACTCTATTTAGGTACTTACGTACTATCGCAACAATGCCAACGTTCAAGACAACTCACCAAGTTGGCAACCCTGATTTCCCGTGTGTCGTAAGGTCTGAATTGACAACCATGTACTTCGTTTTATACAATGTCGCCAATACAGTTGTGATTATACGCAAGTACCAAATTCTAAATTCAATTTGTTAAAAAATAAGTATTGCTTTGATTCTAAAATACATACCAACTTTTGTTACATGCCCTAATAACAATCAGCACAATAGAAAAAAAATGACTTAGCATTTTAAACTTGTAGTTTTTTCTTTTCGAGATAAATCAGTTTAGAATTTTTATTTGCCATTGAGGAATGTGAATAAACTCTGAATTTTTTAAACTTAGAGTTTTAAAATTCCTTGAAATTATAGGAAATTATATAAAAATAGTTTAGGCTAAAAATATTTTAGTTGAATTTTTGACCGATTTTTGTCAATTGAATCATACTGAATTAAAGGAAAGTTTCTGCAAAAATCAAAAATTGGCAACAGTGAAGAATTTGAACTGAATGGCTGAAGATGCGTGATTACATTTATCCCGTAGCCGTGACGTCACATGAATTTAGGAATTAACTGGCTGGCAACACGTATTGTAGTAATCATGTGACAGTGGCGTCACATGAAATTAGCCTATTTCGCATTAAGAAAACAGTACGATTCAATTGACCAAAATCGGTCAAAAAATCTAATTTAATTTTTTTAGCCTAAATTATTTTTTATATACTTTTCTATAAGCCTCACAAAATTTGAAAGTTTTAAACTTTAAAAAAGCAGAATTATGATATCTTTCACGTTCGTTTTTATTCACATCGCTATGGCAAATCAAAACTTTAAACTGACTTATCTCAGAAAGATAAAATAACTAGTTTGTCTTCATTTAAAATGCTAAGGCATTTTGTCTATTGCACCTAATTCTTTGAATTTTTTTTACCTATTGCTAATAGTACATGTAACAAATGTTGGTATGCATTTTTGAATGAAGGCAATATTTTTTTTTAACATAATTGAACTCGGGATTTATACATTTTTTAATGAATTTTCAATAAACATTTATAAAAAGAAGTATTGTACCAACCCTGTTAACGCAAAACCCATACCAACTTTTATTATACATAGTTTGACGTATTTGTAAATCAAATTTCATGCATGTACGTAAATTTTTGTAGGAGGAGTAGCATTTTGAAATCACAAATTTTAAGTTTTTTCCTTAAAAAATTACATGGCTAACTTTTTATGAAATTCTGAGCACAAAATCTGTTTAACATAGTATACATATATAAGGAAGGCAACGAAAAAAAACTTAAAAATCCTTAAATTAAAAATTTTTGCTTAAATCGTACCATGTCCCCTTAAAATGACATATAGGGTGCAAATTAGCAATTTTGTGACAATTATTTTGGCGACTTTTAAAATAGAACGCCACACAAATTAGTTTAAATATACTAAAAATACTGTCGTTAAGGTTACTAAACTTTGGTCAGAATAAAATTGTTTTTGATCAGGAGCTGCCAAATTTGGCGATCAATCTATTCATTTCATTCTAAACCTAAACCAATTTTCTTTCATCGCTAGGAAAGATATTCTGTTTCCAAATTGGGTGTTTTTCTCTTAAGCGAGGCATATTTCAAGTTAGACATTACATTAAACCCATGGTAAGGAACACTGAAGAATATAATTGAAATCTTTCAGATACCCATAACAATAAATTCGTAAAATGCAGGATTCCCGTTCCCCAAAAAAGGGGGTCGATTCCTCGAACCAAAAGCCGAGTAGCGTCGATGGGAATATGGCATAGACGGATGGAAAAAGAAATATAAAACTTCGTATGCATATTCCTCAACTCTATCTGCGAAATCCGTATAAAAGGCACGACCATAAAAATACGTTATTTTTTCCTCTAGTAGAAAATGAAAAAAGAGGAATAGAAAAGAAGTTTAAAAGAATCTCCGAATATTCATTCTTTGCTTCAGCGTACATTCAATACCGTTTTTCCCGCAATATTTTTTTTCTTCTTTCAATAATCATCTCGTATTTCTTCTCATTCTCCAGAACAGGTAATATCCCCTCAGATAAAAAAAATTAAAAAAAATGTGTATAGGTATATATTAAACTCTTCTTTTTTCCCTTCCCGAAAAGAAAAGGGGGGTAACAGAATACTTTTTATTTTGTATTCCTATTAAGAATGGTATACATAACGCTATTGACATGCATTTTTCCTCGAGAAATTGTAGTAGTAATAAAGGAAAATAATAAAAATGTTCTATTTCCCCCCCCGTTTTTATTTTCGGTTTTTATTTCCCGAGATGTCTTTTCGTTTTTTTTGGTTATATTTTCTTTATGTGTGTTAGAAGGGGAAGAGATTGAGGTTAAAATGTGGTAAGGTAAATGCTTCCGTATGTTCTTTCTTTCTTTCTTTTTTATAATGTGTTTTTCATTTTATCTTTCGTAACCCTTCCAAATTTGCCAACGTGGAAGTAACTTCAGAAGAAAAAAATGTCACGATTTTTTTTCTTTTCGAGATGGATGGCAATTTTTTTCTCGTTCTGTTTTCAAGAGCAGAACAAAAAAATAATACATAAAAAAGTGCTATCTCTACTTTCGTTTCGTAGCAAGCAAAAAATAAGAAATAGAGGGTGTAACTTCGATAAAAAAAAAGATGACAGGAAATTGAAATGAATTTTATTTCGTTCGAAATGAGAAAGTAATTCGAACTTGAAAGTCTTTATAGAGCGTGAAATTGATTTAAAGGTTGCGTTGCAGATCATTTTTATTGCCAGATTTGAAAGGCTTATTCTTAAATATCAGCTAAAAATCAATAACTTTTATGAAAATCATATTATAAGCTGCTAATTTACATTTTTATTTCAAAAAACCCTGTTTAAGAATTTCAAAACCAGTATCATTTTGATATGGTAGAAAAATATGTTGAGTAAACATTTGAATATTTTCAGTATTAACGCAACACTTTCTTATGGCATATAATCCTTTTAATAGCTTTAATCTTCCAAATACATTTTCAAAGCAACTTTTATATCTGCATTTCATTATGCAGTTCACGACTCAATTGAAACAATTGAATGTGACTGTAATTTTATTCCCTTGTCGACTGTATTAAAATATTTTTTTTATATTTAAATTTTTAGATATAATATATATACTGGCTTTCAAAAACTTATGGTGTAGCTTATTTTAGCGTCTAATGTAAAAATTAACGAGCATAGAAAAGTTTAACGAAAATGTGCACTAGATAGTTTCTTATAAAAACGTCAAAGAAATGTAAATAAATTTAACCCAATTATAATTCACAACCACAACAACAACAAAACACACTCTTCGAGGAAAAGTCCATTCTTGGAGAAAGCGGTACATCCCCTTTTTTTTAAACAAGTAATAAAAAAAAATTAAGTAATTTCCTACTTTGGTGGTGCCATCTGTTGCAGCGACTTTTAACTTCGTCAGAAAAAACGCACAAAAAATTTAAAACTGAAAAAAAAATTAATGAATAATTAATATTTGAAAAAACTGTATTAACATCAAGTGCCATCCACTACAAGTTTGAAAAAATGTATTTGAACTTGAGTGGATGAATAAAAAGTATTTCATTAACGATTGAAAATTTGAACAAATGTATATATATAAAGAGATAGAATTGAACTAATAATCGGAATTGAAAAAATGCTGCTGAGACATTATAAAAATGGATACTGACAAGGAATTAGTCCTCCTCCTAAACTTCAATGCATAGACAGCATTGAATTTCCATACTACCTATTAATTTGACATACTCCGAAATGGTAAGCGAAGACCAGATATGGATTAACCTTTGTTCCAGCTCATGTAACGACCTTTGAGGAAGACGTATCAGTAATATATGTCTATCAAAGTAGCGCCCAACGTTGTGCACCTGATTTAGGTTTGGAAGAGGGTGAGTGAGTGAGTGAATATTACCGTCGCACTGTTCAGCTACACGAGGGCTTTTGGTGACGGACCACGTAATTGAACCATGGTCAAGTGACGTGGACGACACCTGATCTGGCACTCCCCTCTCCTAACTACCACACCACACCAACGGGAGGACGTTTCTGCTCTCTACAGATTTAGCGTGCATCGCTGCCCTACACGGTGGGTCTTTAGTGGTACTGGGCTCGAACTCGTGACAAAGCCAGCCACGATACGATACCTATACCCCTCGGCTACCACGGCCATTAGGTTTGGAAGAGGAGCTCTCTCCCTATGGCCATTCTATTCACTGAAATACGTGATCCTTAAAATTTCTCTACAAGCACACAACTGCGAGTTCGAATATTATCATGTGTCAAAATGAATTATTTACCAATATAGCATTATAATACATGGTTGGACATATCGATCAAGGATCTCCTCCCAATATTTCACACTAGTCAAGAGTTCCTCCTAGGAACTCATGCACGTCACAGTGACCACCAAGAGAAATCACTTGAAAAAAAATTAATCTCACCATCTTTGTAACAGTGTCTTTTAATAATGTTGGATGTGTTATACGAGGTAGGATTCAAAAGTTCAAGGAATGAGACTGGAACGTTAGATTTTTTTTTGCAGTAGAGTGACTATGATAGCATTTCTGTGTTACGGCATTCCTCCCCTTTTCTAAAACGGTTTGTCCCAAATCACGTGATCGGTGCCTTGCCACGGCGACGAATTTTGTAGGTGGATGCATTTAGTACCCGGCGATTGAAACAAATAGTGTTTGTCGAGCATAGAATAACATTAAATTGTGTGCTGGCTTGGAAAAGAGTGCTATGGAGACTTACGAAATGTTGAAGCATGTTTAAGGCAGTGGTATATTGTTGAGAACGCAAGATTTTGAGTGGCGTAGACGTTTCAGAGAAGACAGGGGAAGTGTCAAAAATGGCGAATGCTCTGGACGTCCACAGACACCCTTCACAGCTGAAAACATTGAAAAGTGTTCTACGGTGGTACTTAAGAACATGCTTCAAGCAACACGACGGGGTGAAAATGAAAACAACTGTTTTGTCACATCCTTTTTACTTTTCTGATTTCCCCATGCGACTTCAGGTTATTTCTTGAACTGGCTCGTGACTTGCTGGCCCGTCGATTTCAATCTGCAGATGAAGTTAAAAGTGCATCGAAGGCTGAATTAATTACACATGGCTAAAAATGGATTCCAGAAATGTTTCGATGAACTTTACAAGCGATGGCAAAAGTATGCTGTTGCTAAAGGGTATTATTTGGAAGGAAGATGTGTTTTAGCAACTTAACTGTGGAAATATTTTTTAAGTTACCGTCTCAGTCCAGGAACTCTTGAATCCTACTACGTACATCTAGTGAGTTGTTCCCTTCCTATCTGTAGGTGCCTTGAATCACTCGTCACGAACGTGGACTCATCTGTGACGAGTACTGAAGATCATTCCTTAGTACTCCGGGACGCGTTACCTTTCTCAAACCATTAGGGGGCACATCTCTATCGTCGATTTAAGAAAATAAACACAGCTGATCGTCTTTCAAAGAGACCTGCATCGCGAAGGCGTTTTCGTAACATTGTGACGGGCTTACGCGTTTTTTTTCATTAACAAATACTTTGGGTTTTGGGCCAGAATAAATCGCAATTCTTTTCCAACCAACCCGAGAAGTAAAACGTGAACGAAAGATTCAAATTAGGAAGTTTTTAAATAACAGAAGTTTAGAGTAAGCGGTGTGGCATTTTGGGAGTGTGATGATAGTCCATGTTACAAGTGTGAAAAGTATTTTGATAAGATATTTGACAGTCCAGAGAGGTTATCCGTGACAAAAGAGCCTTTAGTCAAGGTGGATACAATTCCCCACCAGCAAACCACAATTTCAGTTAGGATCAGATAGATTGTTGTTTCGTTGGATATGAAAGTAGGAGTTATCATTTAAATATTCCGATCCGTGTTTATATTGAATTTGAGCTTAGGCGAGTTAGTTATTGATAGAGTGGTCCGGGTTACGCTATTTCGGTATTATATATTGTGTGTCTCGTCACAGTAGATTCTCTCACATATCATATTATTATCTAATCTGTTATTGGTTTAAGTTAAGATCTGAATAAAGTAATATTAAGATTATGGCAACGTCTGGTTCTTCCTTTAATCCCACACCTCTAGCCCATGCGAATACTGTTGAGGCTGGGCCAAAACCCAAGCCAATACATTATAATGTAGTAGTGAGGATTCTTGCTCCAAATTCGACAAAATGATCTGCAAAGAGATGAGATAGAACAGATTCTCTTCTGCTCTTCGGGAAGAGCTAGAAAAGGATCTCTCACAGTGTTGTAACTGATTGCCAACTTGGAGCATGCATTCTGAATATAAAATGAGGAGGTATAAACTTATCCTACGGTAAATATCCAAACTGAGACCCCATCAGGGTATCTAGCAGCATCAGGTTGTGACAACCCGATTTTTATTCATCCGCCCACCCTTAAACTTAAGGTATCCGACTACGTTCGGAACCGTGATTTTGCAAAAGCGTGTAAATGGATAATATTTAAGATACTTAGTGTCACTTAGATTAGAATACACGTATAAAATTTTTGTAAGGACATTATGACAAAAAAAATTATTTAAATACAATATTTCAGCAAAAGATTAACTTAGAATAACCTTTTTTCCAAACGTTCTCCTTTTGTAAAAAATGCTTCTATTGTATTAATATTTTGCCTGTATTCAGGTCAGACCTCTGTAAAGAGGCTCAAGTATGAGTTTTGAAACGCATAACTTGGAAGTTGGTTTATCCATGTTTTACGAAAACAGAAGGGAGAAATTTTGAGAAAATACGCCGATAATTATTTCGATGGGTTGTAACTCTGAAAATAATGTGAATTTTTCAAAACTCCTAGTTGAGCCTCTGTACAGAGGTCTGAGCTATATACAAGCAAAATATTATTAAAATAGAAGTATTTTTCACAAAAGGAGGGCATTTTGAAAAGAAAATATTCTAAGTCAATTTTTTCCAAAATATTGTATTTAAATAAATTTTATGTCAAAATGTCCTTAAAACAATTGTATACATGTATTCTAATCTAAGTGACACTAAATATCATGAAAATTATCCATTTATGCACTTTTGCGAAATCACGGTTCTGAACGTAGTCGGATACCTTAACGAACCAGGTAAGCAACTTCGCCTAGATATTGCTAGATTCTAATGAATATTGTTGACGAAACTGTCTTGATGATCAACAATCATACTCAAAACATGCCCACAGAATTATGAAAATTTAATTTTTTTCATTCATTTTCTCCTCCATTCCAGTGAAAGTGCTTACTTCTTTGAAATAAAAGTGACTGAGAAAAGTCGTCAAGCAACAATCTGCATAGCAACCATATCGAAATTTTGACTTCGAGTTTCTAGTAACGTAATAAATTCTTGTTCATTTATTGTTTATATCTAAAAAAACAATTTTACTTTCCATTTAAGCTATTTTTATTTTTTCAAATTATCATTTCTATTAATGAAATACAAATTAAATGCAAAATTTCAAATATGAAATAATGATCTAAAGCAGCGCTTTTTTGGAAAAACATTTTTTTAAGCTATTCATGCAAACATAAACATACAATAGGTATTACATTATTGTATTTAATATGCTGAAAAATTTTATCGCTTAGGTTATATAACCAACAAGAAAATTTCTGCATTTATTGTTTTTAGCATCATTAGTTCTGTCTCTTTTCAATGAAACCATCATCTGTTTCCTACAAAATGTCTTCCATCTTCTGTTTCATTTTTATTTATTTTCTTTTTAAATTCTTTCGGGTTCTTTTTTTACACTAACACAGTTCTTTTTTTCAAGTATTGCATCATTTGAAAGACAGGGGCTGGGAGTAAAGTATTTTTTTAAAATTTTTAATTCATTATACGTTTTGTATTAAACATTTTATAAGAAGGAGTTGTAACAATGGATATCATTTTTAAGGCAAATATTTTCGTTTTAGAATGATACCCGAATATTAATATTTAATTTTAAAGCATAAAAGGCTTTCAAAAGTTAATTAAAATGTCTTTTTTAGTGTTAAAATTATAACGTAAAACTTACAAAGTGGCACAAAGTAAATTCTTTTTTCATAAATTTCTGTTAAGATGGGCAATTTTGAAATATTTCCAACATACATAAACTAATGCTATCTTCTGGAATACTAAAAGTTAATTCTTTTATTTTTTATATAAAATGCATAAGCGCAATTTTTAAGACTATACTTAAACATTGCGGTTTATTTTAAACTTAAAAATTACTTAAAAAATCAAGCATTGTAATTAAATTTAAATTTTTTTAATAATAAAATATGTATATTATTTAAATTAGCTGACACCTTGAGTTTATTTGCTAGTTATATTAAATAATATTCATGGATTTTTTACAGTTTAAATTAATTACTATTAATTATTTACAATTAATTTATCATCTAACATTTTCAACTATTTTAAAAGTCTAAAAACAATAGAAAGTGAAAGACCTAGTGATGTAGATCTACGGTTAAATGAAAAGTAAAAACCTTAGCAAATACTTTTCTACCACTACACATACAAAATAACTTTTTTTTACCTTAAATGATTAAGAGGATACATTATTTTAATTTTCTAAATATGCCTACAAATTTTCATAGCTTTAGCTAGATTTTTTAACCAGTTATTTAACTTTTTTTAACAGAATGCCAAAGTGAAGACCGAAACCAGAGCACGTGATGTCTGCATTTTTAGCAGACTTTAAATGTTTTTTTTAGGTTTTTATATTTCACAATCATCGCGTAAATTTTGTATTCAGTATAAAGTCTTGAAATTTTTTTCTGGTTGCTTTGTATATTTTGGACTGTTGTGTGTATGGAATAAGTGTATTTAGGTGAATAGTTACTTTTTAAAAAATCCACTTTTAGATATCGGTGGTATTTTTTCAATTCCTACACACACACTCTCTATTAGCTCAAACTCTCTATATATTTATTTATTTATTTATCTTTGTGGAATTTTCAATCGTTAACAAAATACTTTTTAAAGCACTCAATTCAGCTGAAATTTTATATACATGATTATTTTGGATGACAATACAGTAATTCAATTATAATTAATAAAAATTTATTAATTAAAACTAATTATTCAAAGAAAGGGAAACCAGAGATCAGAATACAGAATACCAGAGATCAAAGATAGGGAAACCAGATTTTACATGTTTAACAGAATTATTAATACAATATGCAGTTTTAAGGTGACAACATAAATTTTATTAAAACGAGGACCACTTCAGCTTTCTTTCCAGAATTAAGCTAAAGTATATATAATATTGAAAGTCACTAATTTTCCCATTTTTTTACAGATTTTTTGTCAAGACGTTTTAACCTACGTTCAACATTTAAATGCTCTTCATTCAAATGTTGAAATTAGGCTTAAGAATGCTTTGACTATGGTTATTACCACGGCAGTCAATGAATTCATATGGTCACATTGAAAAAGGAAATGTTATATTACTATAAGAACTGATCGGAATATGTGCTAACGGAGATCTTAAAGTAAAGTTTAGAAACGGATGTCAGCAATTTTGGCTTTACAAAGACATACCTGTTATTTGTCCCAAAATATGGAATATCGTGAGAAAGTTTTTAATAGCTTTTTTTAGTGAGAAGGAGTTTCAGCTTGGCTACCAATCTCCGAAACAAAAAATGAAACAATACAAAAATTGAACACTACCAACTGAGGAGTGTTAAGGTATCCGACTACCCTAGAATAACGTTTTTTTAAAAAAAATGTTGACATTTTTTTTAATGATTTTATTTTATAGGCCATTTTATTAGATTTATAAAAAGCCAAGATTTTGTTTTCCTTTCACTAGAACCAAAACTACGAGTGTTTTAGTAAACGCAGATGCCATAACTTAACATAAGATGTCAAACATTAAAATGCGTTTAACTCGAGATGTGTTTTTTTTCCAAAAGCTCAAATGGGGACAGCGATTTCTCAAAAATTTTTGAAAATATTTTGCGGAAAGTTCTTGCGTATGTTCTTTATAACAGTAGAAGTGTTTTAACCTTCAGATTTATGAATCACTGTTTTATTACAAAATTTGCAGTTCTTATGTGAATATTATCACTGTTTTTTTAAGCAATTTCATATAATAACTAAGATAAAGGGCTCTAATTTTTGTAAAAATTAAAATATCTCTTATCCTGAAGGTCATTTCAAAAAGGAATAGCAAAGTAATACATCACAATTGAAAAATACAGAATTTGTCCATTGACAATTTGTACAGAGTGGACCCCGTTTATATAATTTTTTGTTAATTTTTACCCAATTTAGTAACAAAAATTTTTTTCTTCTTAATTTTAGCTTTTTCTTTCTTAAAATGTACTAAATAAGTCTAAAACCCCCAAAAAAATTTCCATATCTCCATTCTTTTTAAAAAAAGTTGTCGTAAGTAGTCGTAAGGTTAAAACTGGAAAGTTTGATACCAAATGTCGAAGATACGTTATTGAAGCACCAAATTCATCCCTCCCATTTAAAGCATTTGTTTGTCCCGCAGTTATTTTAGGCATTAATTAAATTTTAATTTAATTTATTAACATGTGCGTCTTAAGTTTTAAACACTATACTTCACTACAGTTCAAAATTCAATTCTCTTAAAGTTAAGTAGTAGTACCAGCTGTCAAAAAACATTTAAGAACCGGAAACATGGCAATAGGTCTATGAGACAAAAGAGTTTGGGAACCTCTGCTTTAAGCCGATAACAGTTCTCATTATTCCTCATAAATACTTTTAGTTGATTGAATACTTGAAATAACGATTCAACACCAACTGCTGCAACCACGTCAACATAACCATTACGCATGTCTGTGCAATATATATGACTCCAAAATATATTGCAGAGACATGTATAAAATTTAATGAGAGTTTATTTGTAATCCTCAAGGGATTTAAACCGCACTGAAATATAATATTTTTATGAATAATCTAAGGCAAAACATTCACAAAACTCTTCTAAAACTATTGGAGGCGTGACCAATAGTTAAGCCACAAAGTAAGATTGTGGAATTTTGAAAATCTTTTGATAAACGTTTGTTTTTAGATTATTCATGTGCATGGAATGTTGAGAAATAAGGCATAAGAAGTTTCAGTGCAGAATTTTAGCTAATCAAAATAACAAATGCAATTATCTGTGAAATTTGTTGTACAAATTACGACAATATAAACTGCTGTTTGTAAAAAATGCAACACCAGGAAAGAATCGTCAGAATTAAATGAAATTTAATGCACAAACGATTTATATCAAATAAATGACAATTTTAAAAGAAAAAAAAATAAATTACCCGAAATCAGTATTCAGTGTAACCACGCGCTGCAATAAGTGCTGCTATATGAGGGGCAGGGGCCCGGGTTTTTTGAATGTCTGCTTGGGGGAAGATAATTCCATATTGCTTCTATGCGCAGCGAAAGTTCGTCTTTTGAAGCTGCAGGACGTGAATGACGAGCGAGATCCTGACCAACCAAATTCCACACGTGCTCAATAGGGCATTCAAGCGAAAACGTCAAGGAAACTTGCATGTGTTGGGCTGAACAAAAGTCTTGAAAAACTTTGCAACATAGGGGTGCATTATCTTCGAAAGATAACCCAGGGATCCTTTAACAAAGGGAAAAGACTTCGGGCTGTAGCACTTCATGGACGTACCTGCTGCTATTGAGATTACCCTAGTTCGTATCAAATTGGGTCGTCCATGATACGAAATAGCGGCCCCAAAACCCAACTCCGGGAGGCCACTATGTAGTTCGATAACGCACTTTGGAAGGCGCTCAACTGAATGCGGGCCCTTGGTCCCCCAAAAAATTTAAGCATGATTCCCCTGAAAAGAAACTGGTACCAATCAGCTTGCCATGCTCTGGCTCATGAACCTTTTTGGGCACAACCATCGTGGTTTGTCGGGGGATATCCTGTATAAAGGCACCCTTCACGCAATCCAAAGGGGCAGCCGATGTCGACGAATTGACGAAGCCTAAAGCATCACTGTGGAACTGTTCCACTGCACACGAGTTTCTATTGTGCGATTGGAAAATCCTCCTTCTCGAAGGCTAATAATCCTACCCCGTTCAAATCCGTAAGTTGTTAGAATTTCTCCTTATTTTGTCGTGGAGGCATACTTAGGCATGGTGTTGCATTTTTTACAAACAGCAGTGTATTAAATATAAATAACACTTAATCGCAATCACTTGCGTAGCTAGTTCTCAGGGGCCCTTGTATCTAAATTTCTTTGGGGATCTTTTTTAGATATGGGATCCCTCTTAGTGGGACTGTAATTACACTTGTTGGGGTCCCTTTAGCTAGGGGGTCCCGCATCATCGATACGGTTGATACGGCGGTAGCTATGTCCGTGATCGCAATGCACAATTATCTTACAATGGTAAATAATATTATTTAAAATACTCTGTTACATCCCCTTGTTTTCTCTCAAATTTGTAACGTAGGAAATTTAAGACAGTTCATTTTATCCTCTCTATCGCATAAATATTAAAAGTGAAATATGAAAAATTTTAGTAAAAAAATATATAAATAAATATTAAGAAAAATGAAATGATATTAATGATAACCATTTATATCGTATGAATAGAGTTTAATTTGTATGTACATTTACTTATAAAATTATTTCTACTGTATTTTTATAATGCAGTTGGTAATGTTAAACGAAGTTCTGTGATACAATTACATTAAGTTTTGAATAATGATTTTTATAAACTACTAAATATCCCCTTTTTTCTAAAAAAAATTTTTTTTATTGAAATATTTTTAGTTTTTTTGTAGTTGATGATGAGTTTTAAATTAAAGATATTTTATTTTCCTTCTCTTCTTCTGTGTTCACAAGTATTTTAAAAGCTATCTTTTGTGAAGATTAGCAGATTAAACGAAAAATAGCAGAATTTTTTAATCAATTTCTTGAGCCAGTTGCTTAAGTCAGTTCAGTTTAAATTTTGTTTTTTTCTTTAAAAATTATAGACACGGATACAGTTATAAAACAGTAAACGATGTCATCCAAATGTAATGAACAACGATTTTATGTGAAAAACATTAAATAAATCTACCAAACAACGTTTTTTAAAAATAATGAACGATACAAATTTTCAACTCAAGTTGACTTTTCAGAGATAACAATATCAGATAAAAATAAATTTTAATTGAAAAATAAAATAATTCCAAAAAACTAAATGTTTAGTTAAATTAAAATAAATAAAACACCCATTTGAGAGTCCTTTAAAATTTCTAAGTCTAAATTTATACGAAAAGTGACATACACCACTTTCTTGCATTGAATGAGTACATTTTAGTAGTGACGAGACAAATATTAACCAGTATCTTTTCGACATAAAAGGCTTTGGGGTACATTTTAAAAAACCCCTGATCGAAAGAAAAGAAAATTTCTTTTAAATGAAAAAAAAAGTTTTTCGAGACACATAAAGGACGATCTAGTTACACCGATAGACAGGAAGAAAAAACAGAAAAGGTACTCGAAGTCGAGAAGAATCTGAAAAATAAAAGTTACGGTGCTGGAATTATTACCGAAAATCTTTATTTTTAAAAATTGATTTTAAAAGGGGAAAATTTTTTTATTTTTGGAGGATACGAAATCGACTTTCCCCTCTTCAGATAATGCTCTGGAATTATTCAATTGTTTGCGAAATATAACGTAATATTAAAGATATCTTACACTTTTGAAATAGAAGGTCCCAGAATAATATATAAATATTCACTTTTAATTTTAATTCTTAAGAATAACAAAAACTAGAAGGAGAGAAAAACTAATTTAAATTCAGTTTTTGCCGTATTCACACATAATGACTCTCCTTTCTAATTATTTATTTTTTTCTATTCCCTTTAAGGTATCCGACTACGTTCGAAACCGTGATTTTGCAAAAGCGTATAAATGGATAATATTTATGATATTTAGTGTCGCTTAAATTAAAATATGTATATAAAATTCTTTTTTTAAAAATAGTATTACAATAAAAAAATTTTGAAATAAATATTTGAAAAAAAAATTTTCGACCCATTTTTCAAAATATTCTCTTTTTTGCAGGGTTTATTCAAAAGCCTGGGTTTTTTTATAGCCCCGGGCCTCTGTACAAAATTTAAATTTTTAAAAATTTTAAACCCCTTTAAAGTGGGTTTTTTCCATGTTTTCACAACAGAGGGGTTTAAATTTTTTAAAAAAAAAAAACGCCGATAATTATTTTAATGGGTTGTAACTCTGAAAATAATGTGAATTTTCGTAGTTGACCTCTGTACAGAGGTCTGAGCTATATACAGGAAATTTATATTAAAATGAAGCATTTTTCCAAAAACATTTTGAAAAAGAATTTTTCAAAGTTAATTTTTGCCAAATATTTATTTAAATAATTTTTTTTAAAATTTCCCTTATATAAACAATTTTATAAAATTATTCTAATCAAAGTGACACAAAATATAAAAATTCTTTTATGCGCTTTTAATCACGTTCCAAGTTGATCTAAATTAAAACAAAATAAGAAAATTATGTTAACAAGGAAAGGCAATTATGCAAAAAGGGTTACTAAAAAGTATTATTAACATCCCAAATGATGTAAATTTTCTAAAAAAAAGCATACATAAAACTTTAAAGTTTATCAAGTCATGTAACTCGATTTAACTGTTACCATAACAACAGTTGGTCTAAATATTGAAACACCCAATGTATGTTTTCTGTGCAGATATACACTACTTGTGGGGGTTTTACAGAAAAATACCTATTTCCCCAGTATATAAACCCCGGGGCCGGGCTTTTTTGAATAACCTGGTCATTGCCCATTGCATTAAGAAATTCAATTATTTCCGAACAATGTACTAAAAATTTAGTGGAAATGCCATCAATCAAGCAATCAAATTTATCAATTTTGCTATCGGTTTTGCTTTTTTGACAGTAAAATGTAAACAAGAGGCTTAGTCATGGGTGAAAGAAAATCGAAACTACACCATATCTCAGTGACAGATGCATAAAAGTAAATATTTTGTGTGTGTTTTATCGAAAGGTTAATATAGTATTAAAGTAAAAGCCCCTTACCCCCCAAAAAATTTGTTTTGATATTTGGATTAATTTTGCTTTGTCTATTGTTGCTTTGGTCTTATAATGCCCCCCCATTATCCTCCCCTTGCGGCCTGCTTGAAATACTTTAATGTATGTGGCCCGGCGAAAAAAAAGGTTTAGAACCCCCCAGTACAATTTGGGGAAAAGATTATGGCAACCTTTGAAATAAAAGGTTAGAGAGGGGGCTTTTTTTACCTGGCAACAGATTTAATGACAAAAAACGCAAGGGAAACCCAAAAAATGTCCTGAATCGATCCTTCTGGACATTTCCAAAGGGTTTTATGGGTTTTTGGGGGCTCAGATCAATTGCATGGGTTTACTGCAATGATAAGAATTTTTTTGTCTGCTAGTGGGGACTGTTCGGGCACCATTTTTGGCCTGTAAAATTTTTGTAAAATACACTTTTTCTATTCTGTAAATAAACTGCTTTTACTTCTTGGGAAAACGTTTTGTTTAAATTTTTTTGTCCCAACCTTAAAAATTTTAATTATTCAATAAAAGACTAATTCGCGGTCCGTAAAGGGGAAAACACTTTCCACTTTTAAAATTAAAACAGCTTCAACAATGTTTGTTGTTCATTTGTAAACAGAAAAAAACATTTTCACGGGTAAACATTTTCAAATGTTAAAAAATTTCTTAAAAAGAATCTTTTTTAAAAAATCTTATTTTACATGATTTTCAAATAAAAAGTATTTTGTACACCTATCGTCATTTTATTATTGAAAAATATTTCTTTTTAAGAGAAAGTTTTTGCAAGATAAAAGAAAACAAAGAAACGGGCATTAACGAAAACCTGGGTTTTTATTGTAACAGGAACATACCTGAAATTTTTGGGATTCTAAAAAACGATTTTAAAAAATTATTTTGAAATGACTAATGAATTGACCCCCTTTGGGGGTTTTATTTTTATTTCTTTGGAAATTTTGTTGGTAAAATTTAAAAAAGAAGATTTTAAAATGTGAAACTTACTTGAAGTTAATTTGGGAACTTGGATACTTTTTTTGCGATTGAGGCGGGTTCTTTCCCAAGAAATGACCCTGTAAGGAGTGTGAATTCAATTTAGAATTAAATCCTGTTGGCGGGGAAAACAGAAAGGCTAGCGTCATATTGGTCATTTGACTGATTTTCAAAAATTTGTTTCTGATTAAGTTTCTTAGAGTGAGCAATCAAATTAAAAACAGGGCGAAGGAAAAATTGAAAATGATACAGTAAGGTATGAAAAAAAATTTAAATGAATAGCCATAGTCTTGCGCCATCTAAAAAACTCGATAAACTGTTTTAAAATTTCTTCTAATTATGTATCAAAAAAACCTTTTTAACTCAAAACCGGGTTGTTTTACGAATTTGAAAAGGAGAAATAAAATGGTGATGAAAAAACCCTCGATAAATTAGAAAATTTGTTTTACAAATTGTGAGGGGTATTGGCTTTTTTTAAAAATTCTCTTTGGGTTCTTTGGGCCGAAAAAAGGGAAATTTTTCCCAAACCCAAAACCAGAAGCGAAGCGCAAAAGAGAAACCAAAAAGCGAAATTTGGGCGAAACGGGTGGCCTTTTGGAAATGATTATGCTAGTCTTTTTGGGTTTTAAACGTGGTGAAGTAAGATATTCCCGTTTCAGCTATCCTTAATTTTAGTCGGTGGATACCCTTCCCCGCGAATAAAGAAACGACGAGGTTCGAGTGTGTTGCTGCTACCTGGATTAGAGGTGGCCGTTCACCAAAAACTAAACGTTTAAAAAAGGAATAAACGGTAAAGTTAATTATAGTGGTCAGGATTGCGCTTATTTGGTAATACGTATTGTGTGTTTCTTCACCTCAGATCCTCTAAGTTAAAATATAAATATTATCATATATAGTGTTTAAGTTAAGATCTTAATAAAGAGATATTAAGATTATGGCAACGCCTGGTTCTTCATTCACTCCCAGACCCCTAGGTCACGAGGATAACTTAGAAGTAAGGCAACACCCACGGGCTAATGCCTTACAAAATTAAGTATTTATTTTAATTTAATTAATTAACGTCCTAATTCAGCGATTTTTGTATTATTAAGAGAGATACTAATTTTATCAAGCTGCTAGGAGAACTAAGAAAATTGTTAAAGAACTTTGAAAATAATTTTTTTTATTATTCATTAATATCCCATTCTTTTTTTTTTTACAACTGCGTATCTATAATCAATAAAAAGACGTAGTTTAATATATTATGATTTAATAAAATTAGCTTGAACTGAGAATTCCTAAAAGTAATCAAGGAGTGAGAGATTGCTTATTAAGATGAGTAAGTGTTTTTTTTTTATCATAAAGCAACACGAGGGCAAAAGCGATGAACCTAGAAATTTTGAACCATGGTTAAATGACGAGGACAATATCTGAGCTGGCACTTTTCCTTCTAAACTACTCCAGAGTGTCAAAAGAAGAACTTTGAGCCTCGGCGTTTTTAACGTGGATCAACCCTCTACATGGTGGGTCTTCTGTGTTTGAAAACTCATAACACTCCGGTTGCGAGCTCGTGAGCATAACCACTAGGAGACCGCGAACGTAAAGATAGCTTGAACGGAATTCCCCGAAAAAGTACCGTAAATCAGTAAAAGTCAACAATTTGGCCTGAACCAGCATAAAGATTGAAAATAATTTCGTTTTTTTTTTCTAAAGCTTTGCGAAAAAACCCGTAACATTTCAAATGTAATTATAGTTGTAATGAAGTCAAATATCTCAAATGTATAATTTCACCGAATTTAGATAAAAAATATCAATAATATTGGATAATGTTAACAATTATTTTTTGAGTAAATTTATATTTCGCATAACCTAATATAGAGAATATAAAATAGTCCAGGACAATCAATTTGGAAAGCACATAAAAAAACAGAAAAAAAGCGAGAGAATTTTTTTTTAATATTTAAATACATATCAGTCAATATACTTCATGCTTTAAAGTTTTAAATTTTTGATAATCTATGAAAATTATAAAAAAAAAAATCCGAGATATTCTAGTGTTTGATGTAACCGATAAAACGGGAATTTCACATAACGGGAACTGATACTCGTTAAACCCATCAAAGCTCAAAGCTCTCTTATTGCCGTGTTGTTTTGGGTATGGGGTGCTGGGGTTCTGGTAGATGCCCATCTTGTTCATCTGGGGTGACTCCAAACCCGGAACATGTGATGATGAGTTTTGAGAGAATCCTTGAAAGCCTAAGTGTGGGACGTCTGCTCAGATGTCGACTTAGTCATCGGACGGTGGATTAAAATCAGAGCTTCGAGCCGAAACTGAACCAAAATTTGTAAAAACGCCATTTTTCATCAAACCTGAAAACTGAAACCCGTAACCGAAAAAAACACGGTCATATTTTGTCTGATATATCTTCAGTATAGTTTAGTTACTGTAATCAACTTATCAATATTTTCTAATTTAACCTCAACTATATAATTATCACATTGCTTCTCTCTCTCTCTCTCGATCCATTTCAATCGTAAACGATGAAACGTAATCTGCTGAAAGCGATGAAAATGAAGATTTAGAGACTTATTTAAAAAGTAAAGAATTGGCAATAAAACACACAGATCCCCTATTTCAACCGAAACTCTATTTTTCAATATTTCTACTCTCTCTATTACTTCCTCACACAATCTCTATTTACTTGTTTATTTATATCTGGGGAATTTTCAATCGTTAGCCACGAAATATATTTTGAAAAGCGCCCAATTGAGCTGAAAATTTATACATACAAGTTTATTTTGATGAATAATACAATAATTTAATTATAATTAATAAAAATTTAAATTGACCAAACCGCTAATTATTTAAATATGCCAAATACAACCGTTGCCAGTATCATTTTGGTGACTTAGCGACTCTTTGGCGGCTCGTGTCAAACTTGAAAGGTTTTTTTTCTCACGTAAGTTAAAATGTTCAATTGAACTGAAATTTGCGTATTTAGGATAACAATAATATATTATAACAATACTAATAAAAACCCAATTTATACTAACACGCCAATTATTTAAAGAATAAGCAAATACAACCGACGTTTGGGAGTATCATTTCATATATCTTTGTGTCAAAAACTTGAAAAGGTTTTTTTTCTCACGTAAGTTAAAAAGTATCTCAGTTGAAATGCCGAACTTCTGCATACAAAATGATTGTTTTGGGATTTACAAAATTTTTTATTACTTTGTAAGTGTCATTAATTTTCTATTAATTATCATTAATGTTGTGATTCTGCTGTTCCATGTATATACATATTTATATTGTAATTGTAACTATTTAATAAAAAAGTAGCTAAAATGTACTCTTTTCGTTGATCTAAGTAGGAATTGAGAATTAAAAAATTTTTTATAGCGCCATTGCAGTTACTTCTAAAAATTTTGGTATTTACCTTGCTCTCAACACGTAATAATCATTGCTGATTTATTTTAACCTTCATAATAATGTAAATCGGTTACAAATATTTTATTTTTACTAAACCTTTAATAGACGACCTCCTGATGTGGTCCATGCTCCTTTAAATTAATTTGAATTTTCCTCAGACTAACTCAGGAGTCATAAGAACCGCTAGGTGTCCATAGGAAACACTTTGAGAACCTTTGATCTGGACGGTGTAATAGACTTCATAAGCCTGGAAGCTTTATATAATTTCGGAAAAAATATTTCATTTTTTGTAGTTTACAGATACGTGTAAGTAAGCACTTTTATTTATTTGATATAATACTTTTCCATACGAATTCCATGTTAATGTAATCAATTCATTCTGTCAAGGTAACTTGGTTTAGTTTTATTAAATTTCCTTTTATTTTCTTCCAAAATTGAGACACGAAAACAAAAAAAAAGTATTATATCTTGTCAATATTTCATAATAATTTTAAGGAAACGATGTATTAATACAGAAAACTCTCAAGTTATCACGATTTGATAGTTTTATAAGAGAGATCCAAAAATACCAAATATGACATTTATTGGGAACGGAATATCGCGTGTTTCAGTACAGTTACGTGATTCATCCACGAAGGGAGGCACAAAAGAATATTCCCTATTTTCTTTACAGCTTAATAAATTTATATGCTATTTTTGCACAGTTTTTCTAAACAGCTCAAGAGGTTTATAAAACCAACCATTTTGCCAACTTCTTGTTTTCCGATTTAGCGTTTGTTCTTTTCAGAAATCGTTTAAAAAATAACTCAGATCTAAGAAAATGCAATGAATTCAATCCGCATGCTGTTTGAATTACTTCCATATTATTTGGATTTTTTTAAAAAATATATATTTTTCTTTTCTTGACAAAAAATTTATTTTTGAATAAAGTATTTAATTGTGAATTTGAAGATTTAAGTTTATTAATATTGACCATAAGGCTTTGTTTGAACATGCACATCATTGTGGAGCTATACACACGGTTGTGAAGGAAATGAAACATTCTGAATATTGATGGAAAAATTGAGACAACAATCTAGATAATTTTCAGTCTCCTACACTAGTCCATGCAAGTATATTGTTAGAATTTTTTGCAATCTTATTTTAACATTAAAATCTATGGTCACACCAAAATTGTATAAATTAGTTGGGTATTGAAGGATTGTTATTCGGTACTTACGTAGTAGCGTCACTACAGCAAAATTTGTGTCACGTGAATCGCGCTATGATGTCAAAACAATAAAGATATTGAAACGTTCTTTACTTGAAAAAAAATCATTCTCGTATGGATGATTTTTGGTGTGATTACTTTGGAGCAAATATGGCTGCGTGGTGACTTAAAAACGAAAGTTTCAGTTATTCGTACTTTAGGATTAGTTTCATTCCTTCTCGAGGTAAAATCATAATTTAACTGATATTTTTAACGCCAATTCGTGAGGGTATTTTGATTTTTGTCCGAAAACCAAAAGAAAACCAGTCTAAGGTTTCATTTTCCTCCCTGTTGACAGTTGCTTAGCGCGAAAATCTCGTCAATTTGGTGTTGCCCAATCAGGTGACTAAACTAGGATTTGACCTCTTTTGACAGCTGTAAAAACCACAAAATGCTCCAGTTTGGCGCTTTAAAAAGAGTAGTATGGCTTTGATGAAAAAATTACTAATGAAGTAAAATGAACTGAAATATATATAAAAATAGAAATTCAAAATAGTATCATTAATATAATCCACTTTATTCTGAAACATTACAGTTGGGATTATGCCTTGTGTGTATCGCTAAGAAAGCGCAATACCACTAATGTACCCATAGAAAGGGATGAAAATTGGCAAATGGAGAACGAAGTTTCAACACGATACAAAAATATAATGAGCGGCAATACCCAGAGATCAGTAGGTTATAGATTCTCGTAGAGCGGGGAAAGAAGCAACAAAATGGTATGGAATTATGTTAATGATTCCATTTTGTTGCATGATGGATGTATTCAATGGATATAGGGTTAAATTTAAAAAGTACCACGTCGACAAAAATATCGCATGGGGTGACATTGTCAAGTGATGAGGACCAAGCCTGAGACGAACCACCAACTTCAAAGGACCAACATGGACTAATCCCTTTCTTCAAACTTCCTTACTACGCGAACATGAGGAATCTGGGACTCGATAAATTTAATGTGCATCAGTTCCACTACATGAAGGATTTTCAGGTATTATGACTCAAAATCGCCAACCAGTCAGTGGATATTAGTCTAGAATGTCTCGCACATGTTAAAATAACTCAATGAGAATTAAAAATGGACTTTCAACGCGTGTTGTGTGTGTGTGGGGATGCATCGAATCAAGTTTATTGATGTCACATTGACAATACACGAACGTCAAGCATTCTCTTATTTTTCACTACTTCTTCACTATCGGTGTACTACGAATGTATGCCGGATTTTAGTCTTGGTGCTATATTGATGACACATCGTATAGAGAAGCAGATCCATGTTGACGGCGTCAAAGCTCAAAGTTCTTCTCATAGAATGGTGTGGAAGCTTGGGTGAGTGAGTGAATATTAACGTCGCACTTTTCAGCTACACGAGGGCTTTTGGCGACGGACCACGTAATTTTGAACCATGGTCAAGTGGCGTGGACAACACCTGAGCTGACACCCCCCTTGTGGAAGCTTGGAGAGGGGGCCTGAGGTGTCGTCTCCATCCAGTGGCGTAAAGGAGAATATTAGCCCCCTGCAAAGTCAGGTTTTAGTTACCAAACCGGATCTTACAAAGGGGTGCCAGTCAGAGTCAGTCACTTGGTGTCAGTCAGAATCAATCACTTGGTGTCATTTTCGTTTTGGGCCCCTAGAACCCTTTTTGGTCCCCCCGGGTGTGGGGTTGGGGAACTAAAGCCACTGTCTCCATATTTTTCTAGATTCGTTACTATTGTTAACAAGTTGTGATTTTTAATGACAGTTTCTGTAAAAAGCATAAGTTAGTAACAGTAAGGAGCATAATTGATTAGCTGGGTATACGTGATTGCATTTGTCATGTGACGTTATATGAACTTTTTTTTTTTATTTCTAATGGTCTGCGGATTGGAGTTTTTTCATTTCAGACCTAGCACATTCCCCGGAAGCGGGTATCTCTTTTCAGTGCAGCACCGTATAGGCGGATACCAATCACCGCAGGCAATTCTGAAGGCCCAGTTTCCCTCCTAGAGGGGGGCACCTGAGCTCTGACAATGCAAACCCGTACTAGGATTTAATTTTGTCGAGAGCACCAAGCCAAACAGACACTCTACGGATCTTTTTCATGCCGTATGATCATACGACATGAAAGCTGTCGATTTTCTACATCATGAAAATCTACCGACTTGGGCCGGGATTGAACCCGCAACCTTGCGTGCAGAAGGTCAACGACAAATTTAAACCCACGCCCCCCCCAACACGTACACAATTTAAACCCCCCTGAAATTTTATATATATTGAGATATATATTTTCCCCTTTTCAATTATAGAATCAAAATGGTTTTCAATATTGGGACATTTTAATACCTAAAAAAGTATCCTTAAACATTTAGCTTGCATCTTTTCTTTCTTTTCTAAGAAGAAAAAGAAAAAAATCGAGAAAGGATCGATCTTTCTTTTCAGGAAGAAACAAGAAAGCATAGAGCAGGTGCCATTTTCAAGGCAATATTTGCAACATTACTTACATTTTGTCTTAAAAAATTGTACTCAAGTTTAAAGAATATACCAATATAGTATTTCACATAGTATACAAATTTTTACAACTGTAAAATCTAACGGCAAACAAAACACCAGTCCTTCCAACAGTCAATTTCCTTCCTCTAACCGAACAAAAGAATATCTTAAAAAGTATCGGACGTGATGCATTCAAAATCAAACGTTCGCCTTCGATTCAAAAAAAAAAAAATACTCTTAAAAGACACAAGATCTCGAAAAAAGAATCCTCTATATATCTCTCTTCCGCGATACGATAGCTCGGAGAAGTATCCCAGGCAAAGAAGCAATATTCTCGTCTGGTGCAGAGGAAAGCACTCGAAGCCAGCCGGAACCGGTTCTGTACATTCCTTCTTCGAGTCAAATAAATACGCCGCTACGGAACTCATAACGGAGATAAGATGAACCAGGACAAGACAGAAAACACTATATAAATAGTTCCTCTTTTGTGTTCTAGATTCTCAGAAATCTAATAAAACATGAAGTTATCCCATACCAGAGAAGGAATTTTTTTTTTTTTTTTGTCTTGTTTTGTTTTACTGGCTCCTTCTCGTAGAGTCTGGTGTTTGTTTATCGTTATTATTGGTTTGTGGGTAAATGAGCTGGAATGTAGATGACTTCCGGTGAGTTGTTTGTGATTGGTCTTTTTGATAGATCCTAAAAAATAAATATTTGATAGATGTATAATTAATCTATTGCATGTACAGTAAGTGATTTTAACATAACTCCGCGATAATTAGTAAAATTAAAATATTTACCTTTAAACTTGAAGATGAAGTCTTAAGAATGCTTATGCACTTACGACTACAGAAAATAAACAACGAAACATAATTTATTTGATAGGATCAAAAAGTTTCCGAAACCAATGGGCTAAATTCAACTGACGTCATAGTCCCATAACTACAGCACGCTCAATTCATGACGGTCACATGTGTTAAAGATAAACACATTTTCTCTATTGAATTCGAAACAGGAATTGCACTAATCGTACTTTTTGTTATATTTGTAAAATTTACAATCAGATACAATTTCAAATTTTTTAATTGGGTAAAATTTTTTAAATATTATAAGAATTTTTTTTTTAATTAATAAAAAAAATTCATATTTTCATGTATGTAATTTTAAATAGAAGGCATTTTGTATACATCTGTACTTTTTATGAGAAAGTTTCTACAAAAGCAAAAGCTGGCAGTATAACGAAGGACATTATCTGGTTAGCTGGAAAACAGCTTTTACCGTGTGACTAGACGCCCCATAAGTTTTTAAACCAATTGTCAAGAATCATGTGGCTATCATTATCATGTGACTATGAAGTCTCACAGGAGTTTAGCCCATTATTTCATAAGTTTGTGTGATGTCACAGACACATAATAAATGAAATTACTTGTTTCCAGCCAATCGGTTCATGCACTCTGCTAATGCCAACTTTTATTTTTTTCAAATTATATTTGTAAACAATAACAATACACATATGTAAAGTGCAAAGTACGCATAGTATAAAAGTTTTTTTTTTTATTTTAAAAACTTTTTGTATAATCTTAATATTTAAAAAAATATTACCCAAATAACCAAAATTTTAAATTAAACTAAATTTTAAAGTAGAACAAAAGTCAAAAATTCAGTTTGAATTTCAACAAGAACACGTGATTGTATTTCAGTGACCGTTTTTAAAATATCGTGAAAAAATGTCAAATACAAAAATTTAAGATATTTAGAAACATTTTTGATGGACATAGAAAAACAATACTCTATAAAATATTTTCCCTTATTGTTCTTTTATTATGCACCGCAAGTATTCAAATAAAAATCAGTAAAATTTTTTAAAATTATTTTTAAAATTTTAAAAAACTAATGTAATTAACATTATTTTGGATAATTCAATAGAGGTTGTAGAGGAAATATTAAGGATCAGTATAGCATGATACATTAACGTTTTTTTTTAGAAAGTCGCCGAAAAAATCTTGGGTTTTCCCTCACAACATATTAGGAAGAAACTAATAAATAAAATTTGAATAAAATTTTTTTTAACTGGAAAATGTAAAATCAGATACTTTTAAGAAAATGAGGAAGGGATTATAATTTTTTAAGAAAAAGATATTTGTTTTATTTACATGTGTAAGAATATATTGTTTCGGTTTACTAAAACTCCAAACACTGACATTCTGCAATTTTAAAATTTTAAAACAAAATGTTCAAAATTGTTTCTTCTAAAAAATTTTTTCTAAATTCTAAAACTAAACAAAAAAAGGGGGTTTAAATATAAATTTTATTTAAATAAATTTTAAAAAAAATTAAAAAGAAAATTAATTTTTAATTTCTTTTGAGAAATTTTTTGCAAAAAACGAAAAGAGAGAAATTTTAATTTTTTTCCTGTTCAGAATTGAATGCAAGGAATAAAAGTTTTACAAATGCTGATAGGGATAATCTTAAACATTGTGTTTTTTATAATTTGCAAAAAAAATTTTTTTTGATCTTGAAAAAAGCAAAACTTGGGGGTGGATTTTTGACACAGCTAAAATCGGCATTTTTTTGTGGATAATTACCGGTTCTTATGCACACTCCCCCAAAAAAATTATTAAGGTCTTGTTTTTGTCTCCCCCGGCAACCTTTAAACCCCGGGAAAACCTCCCCCCCCACGGGCGGGATAAATTGGGGATAAGGGCCGACCACTAATAAAACTTCCAGAAACGGTGTTTTTCCCCCCCTAAAAAAAATTTAAATTTGGACTCTATGAATTAAAAAATATTTTTAAATACTTCAATGTTTTTAAAATTTAAAACTGGGGCCTAAATAAAACCAATAAAACACCTAAATTCTCAAAGAAAAGAACTTTCAAATTTACCTCCCAAATATTAGGGGTTTCCAAAATTTACTATTGATCAGCGTATTTTTAAATAAGTAACTTACAATATATGTCTTGTCTTTTCTATTTATTAGCTTTCAAGTTACAAATTTTAACAAAAGGTACAAAATAGATTATAACGAAAAATTTTTTCAGAAGAAAAAGGAGTTTATTGTTTTCCCTTCAATTTAGAATTTCTACAATGTATCACGTGAGAAATCTGAGGTATATTTGTTTTAATCTCTGAAAACTATTGCGATTTTACGCGTCTTTTAATTAAAAAAAATTTCCTTTGATTAAAAGAATATTTATTTGAAAATTTTACAACTGTCAAGACTGATTCTATTTACACACCTCATCTACATTCTACCTTAAAATATTACAACACAGGAATCGATAAAAACACTTCTCAGTTACATAAAATAATTCAAAGTAAAAAATTTTAATTTTTTTACCAATTTTAAAAAATTTACTCAAAAAATTTTTTTTTACAAAAAATTTTTAATTTCTATTTGAAATAGAGTACATGTTGTTACATGTATTAAAGTAGTATTTTTCATGCAAAAATGGATTCACAATTAAAGAATAATCTGAAATACGTTAATATTTTTTTTTTAAGATTTCATTTACCCAAAACCCGTTTTTAAACAAAACTTATCCTAATTGATAAATTCATTTCAGTACAATCTTCCAGATCTACAAATTTTGTACAGCGTAAGGCATCAATTCATGAATAAAACTCTTAAACTCCTTTCATATTGATTCAAAACGACGATGCTCGTTTCAAATAGAGAGAGAGCCCTTCTATATTATATAAATCCACATAAAAATCAGTCAATAACATGTTTTTCTCTAACAGACTCATTTTTGAAATTTACAAGTGCGATCCTTATTTTCATGTCACGTATTTGTCTTTCATCGATCTATCAATCAAGTGAGCATTTTTCGGATTCCGAACAATAACTACTACCGATAGCCTTAAGCACCTGGACAACCCCTCCACCACTCGTCTTAAAGATCCATTAATGAGTCACTCCTTTTCCCTCGCCTCATACCCATGAGAAGAATTACTTCCCTAACAAACATCCTAAACAAAGCATAAAATCCTCGACAGAACATCTTCGCTATTTTCTGCCTACCTAGTAACCCCCCCCCCTCATGTTCCTTACAACTCCGCTTATACCAATCATCGAGCATTATTATCCACCAATCAATCTCCAACTTCCAACCCTCCCCCTGCACTTAAAGGGATTTCCCCACAACGTATAAATATCCGAAGCCCAAGACAAAATCTATGATTACGAAGGTCCATCTCCGCCATGGGACAGGCGACCCTTTACGCATGGTTGCCATGGCTACCATCTTTTCCCTACATTTATGCGACCCATATCTAGGGAGGCACGTGAGTTATGCTTAATAAAGAGTCCTTTGGAACTCCATTCTTCTCCCTCCCTCCCCCACCAACAGCGAGGCGACCCCCCTGTGTTCGAAGTATGGAACGGGGGGTGTATTCCCGACTTCTCTATTCTTTCCCATTCCCTACAGTATGAGTTAGTTGGAGTAGCATTAGCAGTATCCATTTGTGTCTGAAGTTAAGTTGTGTTTGTAGGTTGGAAGATTGTTGCTCTTATTATGAGTTAGTTCGCCTCGCTTGTGGAAGATCGTAAGAAGGGAAAGGGAACGATGATTTGAGATCGCGCAAATTCTTCCTTGGGATTGGATTGAGATGTATTTTGTTCTTATCTTAGTTTCTTGTGACTCTCGTAAGTTTCGCACCAAACGACACGAAGCAAGAAATATAGTGTACACTATAAAAATGTACTTGACATTTCCAAGACAGAGGAACAAAATATTGTGGATGTGAATTATCACCAATTATATTTTGAAAAGTCAAAATAATTGGCAGTGGCGTAGCTAGGTATCCAAAGGCTCTGGTGCTAAAAAAAAATGAGGGCCCTATTTTGGTTGGATTTTATCAAGTAAATAATATAAAATAGATGAATATTTTAAATATACAAAACCACAATTTTTGTTTACTATTTGCTCTTTCTGGGCATTGTTTGCACTTACACGCACCGCTGGGTTTCTTTTTTTTCATCCTTAATTTGAGTTTTATAATTTACGCAATGCATTTCGTATATGCTCGAGTATTTACTAACGTTAAAAATAAGGAGAAACGCAATGTTACGCTACAAAACTCAGTTGAAGAATCCTTGTCTATTTATTTGCGACGATTGAACTCACCTACCAGGGGGCTTAGAGCTACAAAAGGGTCCACCAAGATAGACAGGAAATGATACAAAAAAAATATACATGAACAAGAAAATATAATGCAATATTTTATTATAATTATTAAACAAAACACCTCTACAAAAGAGCAGAGGAGGGAGGACAAAATACATCAGTCTATCTGAGATACGAGGAAATTGCGATGCATAGAATCAAGAAACTAGCTTACTATAAATCATGTTGTAATTAAAAATAGAATGTAACTGGGAAAGAATTGCCTCTTGTGTAGGTTTTTTAAGATGTACTAATAAGTATGGTAAGATTTTTCACACATGGAACTTTTTCAAGTAACAGTTCATAGAAAAATGAAAAAAAAATAATATAAACTTTTCAATAAGCTTAGTTCACAACACTAAGCAAACAACGGGAAAAAATCCCTACAAGTACAAAATTCAACTGAATTCCCATGATTATAGTTATGTCGCAATCTTTTATATTCATATCTTACATTTGGGAGAAAATATGCAAGTTTGGATTGCTTGGTGGTCAGGGTCTGAGGGCCCCGGTGCACAGCACCGCCTAGCCCATTGGTAACTACGCCACTGGTAATTAGTCATCAGTTACTTTTTTTAAGATGAGTAGTGAGACGTATTGAGAAAAATGCTGAGTAGCGAGGGACTAAAGAGAACTGAATTAAGTTATTTATTTTACGTTTACGACTATTATTTACAAAATTTACATGTATTAGGTTGGGGAAAAAGAAATCCATCATTTTTTCAAAAGATGACTGTAGTATAATCGACATCTCGTAAAGAATCGATCAAACAATATCAAATTTAGATTTATTAGAAAGATGACATTTCGCACTAAAAAACTATTTTGTTGTTCTTTGTTGGTCCCCTCAGCTGTGAGTTAAAGGTGTTAAAAAAGAAAGTCAGCAACGAGAAAATTCAGTACATTTTACAGTTTTCCTTAATAAAGGAGAAAATGTAAGATAAGGCTGAAATTGTGAGTGGTTTTTCTAGTCTCGATATTGTAACAGCCAATTCCGTACAATGTTTGTTACGTTAATTCCTTTCAGGTATGCCCATCGTTGAAAATGTCGAAAAATCACAACAATGATCGAAGTTGACCGGCGTGTTAGTAGTCGTAGCATCACCCAGTAACTAAAGATCGAACATAAAAGAGTTTTAAACCGTCTACACAAAGCTGGATTCGAAACGAAACTTGATGTTTGATTGCAACACTAATTAAAATAAAAAACATGATTTATGGAATTTCCAGCTAAAAAGAATTAGCCAAACGGAATGAAATCGACCCATTTCTTAAACAAATAGTGAGTGTGGATGAGAAATGGGTCACATATGATCACATTGTTCAAAACTGACCGTGGTCAAAGCGGAGTGAAGCAGTTAAAACCGTAGCCAAACCAGGAAGGTTCTACTGTACATTCGGTGTGACTAGAAAGGTGTAGCGGTATCTGAAATAAACCAGTAATAGCCACCACACGATGACGATCGTTTTGGAGTGATGGCTTAGATAATCGTTCTTGGAACAGAAGGTGCTCAGATCGAATCTTCCTACAAAGCTTCCACATGGCCAAACACTAAATCCGGATAGCTACTGTCGACAGTTGAAACTTTTGAAGATAAAGATTGACCAGAAACAGCCAGAATTGAAAAAACAGGAGAGGTGTAGTGTTCCATCAGAACAACGCCAGGGCACACACGTCTATAGTGACTCACCAAAAAACTTCATTGTGATAAGAAATTGACTTCAAAAGAAGATTAATAAAATCGATTGCTAGAGGTTTTCACCAATAGGGACCAAGACTTCTCTGAGAGAGGCATTATGAAGCTACCTTTAAAATGGAAACAAATTATAGAACAAAGCGGTTGCATATTTGACTAATATTGATAATCCAAAACATGTTAAATAAAGTCTTGAAGTTCACATAGATCATTTTTGTCTCGAAAAATAGTTAATGTCAACATTTATTTTATTTATTTATTTGTTTATTTTTTGTATATTAATGAAGACCTTAGAAAACGATTTGACTATTTATTTTAAATCAACAGTGTATATAATTAATTTTACAGTTGAATATCTTTAATTAATTACTAAAGCTCTAACCGATTAAATTTCCCAAAGTTGAGTAATTTGTTTATGTATATCCCTTAATTTTCAACGTAGTGATTCAAGAAAAAAAAATGTTGCATGAAAAAAAAAACTGCAGTAAATCAAAATGCGGTTGATAAAGAGTTATGAGCAATTTAACATAAAATCCCTATAATTTTTATCTGTTTTTAGTTTCATATGCTTTTCATAGATTTCAAATTTGTCATTACATTTTCTGTAAAATTGTGCTTCTTTTCTTTTTAATTACTCGAATTTTCCACTAAGATTTGCCCAAATACCTCCATTTGTCAAAATAAGAAAATAATTACATAAACATGTTTAGAAGTGAATAAATTATTCTTGTCCTACCAATTTGCATTAACTATTTTAATTTTTCTCGCATTAATTCCTATTTTAATCGCGAGTTATAATTGACATCTAAAATAATTGAATAATTCATTAATTTTTTATGTGGCTGTTGAAATTATCGCTTTTTTCCATAACACTGTATATCACAAATGAAATGGAGAAAAAAATTTGGCTAGTATAATTTAAAACAACCATAATTATTTGTAAAATAAGAAAATCTCTATATATATAAATGAATGTGTGTCTGTCTGTATTCGATAGATTCAAAAACCATACATCCAATCGCCATGAAAATTTGGGAAATTATTAGGTATATCCCCAGGAAGGTTTTTAAATTTTTTAAAAAATCAGAGTTAGGGTTCTAGGTACAGTGGCCTAAGGGGCGTTATACATAATTATTTCCATTTTTAAACTATTAGACTTACAGTCTTGAAATTTAGTAAACAAATTATTTTCATAGAGTAGAGATCCGCGCTAAAAAATGAGTTTTGTGAAAATCGAATCCCAGGTGGCGTTGCGGGGAATTAAGTGGCGTTATAGATAATTATTTTCATTTTTAAACTATTAGATGTATTGTCTCTAAATTTGGAACGCGGACTCATTTCCTTAAATAGAGATCCACTGCAAAAAAGGTTTTACGAAAATCGACCCCCAAGTGGCGTTGCAGGGCTTAAGGGGCGTTATAAATGATTATATCCTTATTTAAACTAATAGAAGTACAGTCTTGAAATTTGGTATGCAGGTTCCTTTCATGGAGTATAGGTCCGCTGCAAAATGGGTTTACAAATCGACCACCAAGGGGCGTTGTGGGGGCATAAGGGGCGTTGCAGACAGTTATTTCCATTTTTAATCTATTAGCGTAGGTCTTAAAATTTGGTTAGCAGATTATTTTTATGGAGTGCAGATCCGCGCTACAAAATTTATTTTACGAAAATCAATCCTCAAGTGGAGTTGCGGTGAATTAAGGGGCGTTACAGATTATTACTTCCATTTGTCTTGAAATTTAGTAAGCAGATTCCCTTTATGTAGTAGAGATCGGCTACAAAATAGGTTTCCGGAAAATTGACCCCAAAAGGCACTGCGAGGGATCAAGGGGCGTAACAGATAAATATTTTCGTTTTGAACCTATTAGACCCACCATCTTGAAAATCAGAAGGCATGTTCCTTTCATGGAATAGAGTTCCTCTAACAAAAAGTTTTGCGAAAATCGACCCCCAAGGGAGGGGGATTGTGACTGGTCAAGGAAAGTTTTATAAAAAATCCTGTTTTTGAATTTTTTAACCCATTTACTTGAAATTTGTTAAGCATGTTTCTTTAGTTGAATAGAGTTCCACTAAGAATGGATTTTACGGAAATCAACTCCAGGGGCAGTTTAAAGGGGCGTATTAATAAACAAAACTCCCGCTTTCGAACTACTAAGACTATAATAATAAAATTTGGTTTGCATGTTTCTTTTATTGAACTGAAATCCTTTAAGAATACTCTCAACGGGTTTAAATATAGCATGCATGTTTATTTTACGGAGTAGAGTTTCACTGAAAGTTGGAACTTCTTAATGCTAATGCTAGATATCAATGATTTATATATATATATATATATATATATGTAAAAAGTATATATTTCTGCAACATAGGGAAATACCCAGTGAAGCGGGTGGGTAACGGCTAGTAATTCATAAAAGGAAATTTTAAATGAGAGTAAATGCATAATTGCTGAAACAAAAATGTATTATTTGTTTCTTAAAAAATTGATATAAATTCTTTTAAAACTCAGATCGGAGAATCCAGTACCTATTTCTTTTTATGTTTGGAATGTTGCTAAATTTCAACTTTGCTTCTATTTTCTAAATTTTTAGAACTCTTTCTAGCTTTATATTTTTCGAACATTTAGTCCCTGTTTAAAGTTTTCACATTTTACGAATACTTTCTAGAACTCTTTTTTCCTTAGTTCTTTTCCTTCGATGTTTGTCGAATTCCACTTCTAAGGAATAAAAACTTTTGAGCTGAATTTTCTTGTAATGCAAACTTATAAAAAATTTTTGAATATTTTCATACACTACTTCACACGTCTTTATATGCAAATGATAGAAATAAGAAGTTTGTTGCATTTTGTAAGAAAATTAAAAAATATATACGTGCTATATTTTTTTTTAACGATAAACTCTTTCTTCTCGAAGTCAAGTTATACGAAAAAGAAAAGAGCATATTCCCGCTATTTTTCAAAAGAGAAAAAACAGGAAAAATAATCCTAGCATGGACGAAAAGTGGAATTAAAATTCCTCTCTTTTTTTAATGAGTAAAATAAAAGCATTAAAGTAAGAAGTTTATAAAGTTCAAGAAATTAGCATTTTTCAAATAAGACTCGAAAAAAACAGGAGAAGAAGTCTTCTAAAAACCAAATAAAGTTTACAAAAGTAAAGCCTATAAAAGGAATGTCAAACTTTTATTTCTAGAATCTGGCATAATTTAATCTTTTTTTTCTCTCTCTTTATATATAGAACTTTTCACCAAAACATTCTTCTTCATGGCGCTTGGAATTTTCCCTGACCATTTTAAGAGAGATTTAATTCCTTCTTTTTTCTCTCTTTTTTCAAATACCTTTTTTTCCCTTTCACTTGTTCAAGCACTGTGCTCTCAAATACGTGTCTTTATTTTGAAAATCTTCGAATATACACCACTACATACTACACTTTCAACAACGCACATTCGTACGCTGAATCGAATGTTGGTTAAAGTATTCCAGCTTCAAATACACACCTTGATAGAACAGCAAATAGAAAAAAAAATCTCTGACTGACAGGGTTTATTAAATTTTTGGAGAAATTAATACTTGATGTGTGTTCGGTGTTGTAAGAAGAAATGGATGTTGAAAGAAAAAGTTAACTGAATTGGCGAGGTATTCCTATTTTGGCGACTTTAAATTTGTGATGTATCATTTAAAATTTTATTTTGAGAAGTATGTGGTGTTTTTGTTGTTTTAATATGTTTCTTACAATGTAGAATTTTTTTCACTATTTTCTATGTTATTTGCATAATATTTCTGATATTATTTGAGTTTAAGAATCCATATCAATTTATAATAAGAATAAATATGAGGTATTAGAGTTTTATAAGTAACACTTTTAAACAATTCTGTTTTAAAGGAGTTACACATCTAATAATATCGATTTTTATTAAGGCTTTGTCATAATGTCACAGAAATCTTACAGGTTTCAAAAGCCTTAAATACCAATAATCTGAACTTATGTATTACAAGTAATATAAAAAAATATTTTTAAGTCACACACACACACACACACAATTCCTACTTAGATCACAAAGAATAATTTTATTCTAGCTACTTTTTATTAAATAGTTACAATTAATATAAATACGTAGAAAGTAGAAATGTAACAGAATCACAACATTAAGTGGTAATTCATTTTTATTAATTATCATTAAAACATCGTATTGTCATCCAAAAAAAATATATAAAATTTATATAAAATTTCAGTTTAACTGAATGCTTTAAGACGTGAGGAAAATAATCTTTTAAGTTTTGACCCAAGTCGCCAAAAATGAAACTAACGTGGTTGTATCTGTAATTCTTCAAATAATTAGTTTCAGTCAATTAGTTTTAATTTATAGTTAAATTATCGTATTTTTAACCAAAATAATAATGCATAGAAAATTGCATCTCAAACGAGCGCTTTAAAACGGGAGTAAAAACCTTTTTATGTTTTGACACCAGTTGCCACGAGGGTCACTTATTCACCAAAAATGATGCCAACGTGGCTGTATTTTTAATTCTTTGAATAATTAGTTTTAATTAATTAATTTTTATTAATTATAACTGAATTACTTACTGTTTTTTCATCCAAAATAATCATGTATATAAAATTTCAGCTGAATTGAGCGCTTTAAAATGTGTTTTATTAACGATTGAAAATTCCACGAAGATAAATACATAAATATAGAGAGAGTGTGAGCTAATAGTAGGAATTGAATAAGGACCATGGGTTGGCTACTACTTCTCCGAGTTGTCGCCAACAGGAACATTGGCGATTTTATCCAATAAGACACTAAGACGTTCTCTAAACACGACAAAAACATAACAAAATTGGCGCATTTTTCATGCGTTTGTAGCGTTTGCATTAGTGATCCATATAATCAATAAGTATCCAATAATCTTTCAGGACATATCTTATTTATTTCCAGAAGAATTACTGTTATTGATTTTAAAGGTATTAATATCTGCTGTGTTTCTCAAAAAGACCAAAATGTAATTACACACTCAATTATATATTACTAAATTTAATTTTTAACACAAGCGCTAGCATCTCCCTGCTGAAACTTCCACTAAGAAATATCTCTCTTTAGCTTCTCTGTAATTTATAAATAATTATAATTCATTTTTCGAGAAGATTATTGTTATATCTACAGTTTTAAAAACAGACAATAGTCTGGTTGTGTTGAACGCTCTCTGGGTCTATTTTCCACCCAATGGCCTGTTAACCACAGTTAATATAGTCTTTTTATTTTATACCACCCTAGACGGTGAAATCATCTGAGTTGACATTCTACATTCAGGAGGCATTAATGCCTTCTCAAAGAGAAGACTAAGCTTCAACATATTTAACCCTTCGTGGACCATGTATTTCTCTTTTGAATTTCTCGCAGTTTTTTTTTATGTTTTATTCATAATTAAACATTTAAGCAAATATAGTGTTACGAATTTTGTGTAAATAGTGTAAATAATCTGTATTTGGATGTGTAATGCATTTATATTACTCTGTGTTATATTTATTTTATGTTAAAATTGTAATATTCATAAGCAATGCCGTGTTCCTTGTGGCGATTCAATGAGAACTTGGCGAATCTTGGTGATAGAGCCAAGTTGGCATCATATTTAACGACCAGATTGCCCGCGACCATTTTGGCATCATTGGCGACCATGTTGACGAGTTTGAGACCCTTTGGAGTTTTTTAGAAAGTAGTGGATCTCGCCTCTAATTTCATTCTCTATGACGCGTGCGGATTTTTCTAAAAGTTTCCGTCGGGTTTATAAAAAGAGCTGTGCAAGCAGCAACCAGTCAGTTTTTGATTTCAACCAGCGAGTCGTGAGCATTGTTTTGATTAGCTCGGCTGTGCTTGTGAATAATCTTTTACATACGTGTATTTTAAACACTGATAATTGTGTTTAATTGATGTTGAAGGTGTGAAGACCTTCGGGAATTTACTGTGTAAATATTGCTGTGGAATCCTGTATTTAAGAATTGGATTTCCGATAATAAATTCGCATCGCTCTTAAAGAACTGTTATTTTTCTTTGTGACTGTTTTGCATAAAATCCTTGAACTCGGATTTACGTAACAATATTTTATTTCACCGAATCTTACGTTTACATTTGAATTTTAGGGTTGTGAAGAATTTTCCCAGGAACCATTCACCGTCATAATGAAAATTAAATTTAATGAGATGATTATTTGCCACGAGAAGATGAGACAAATGTTGAAATCCACAAGGGGACATCACATTCTCCACAGATGCAACGGTCCTCTTGTCTTGTCCCTTTCTGCTACATTTCCTACGTGGTCTATAGTTGGCAACCATCTGTGGCATATGATTTCTTACACCGGCTAAGTGCACATCATCCGGAACTACACATTTCTTGGAAACTAGCAGGACATACTTTCCTTAATATCCGTCTATTAGCTGACAAGCTAATGCTATACGGAGTGTTAGGTGGTCTAAACTTCTGTTTCTTTTGTTCACTTGCCAAGTAGGGATGCCCCTTTTTACAGATCTTTTTAAATTGGGAATCCTTTTTTGATCAAACGTTAAACCTGCCATTACATCGGTAAACTTTGGCAGATTGGAAAAATTCTTCTTTAGTACCATCTTTTTTTTCCGTATACAGACATAAACCTGGATTATGTGCAGTAGCCAAAACGGGAAGTAAAAAAAAATTTTCCCCCATTGATATAATGAGGTTAATTCATGTGACGTCATATTTACAGGGAAAAAAAACTAATTTTTTTTCCATTTAATCAGTTTTTTGGGGGGGGTTTCCCAAATTTTGCTTTTTTAAAAAATTTTTTAAAAAATTTTTTTTTTTTTTTTTAAAAAAAAAAAAAAAAATTTTTTTTTAAAAAAATTTTTAAAAAAACCCCCAAAAAAACCCTTTTTAAAAAAAAAATTTTTGGGGAAAAAAAAAGGGGGTTTTTTTTTTTTTTGGGAAGGGGTTTTGGGGTTTTTTAAACCCTTTTGGGTTTCCCCCCAAAAAAATTTTTTTTTGGGGGGAAAAAAAATTTTTTTCCTTTTTAAAAAAAAACCCGGGCTTTGGGGGGGGCTTTTATCCAAAAAGGCCCCCCCCCTTTTTTTTTAAAAAAAATTTTAAAAAAATAAAAAAAAAAAAATTTTTTTTTTTTTTTTTTAAAAAAAATTTTAAAAAAAATATCAATAAACAGTTGAAAGGAAAATCTAAAATATATGTGGATTTCAACGCGGCTATATGCTTCTCCATACAAAAGCACCAATTCAACTAATTGTGCACCCTTGCTGCTGGAAGCTGCATCAAAGGCCCCAGCCATTCACTTCCAACACTTACCGTAAATTCCGAACCGAATTACTTTTAATACTTGACCAAATCCATTTCACATTAATGAGCGTATGAATACACACCATGGTGAAATGTTCCATCTGCAGAATAGGGCGATCGAAATTTATTCACTGACCAAACTCAATTCAAATATTCGCTTTCCACTTTTACTTGCCGTCTGTTCACAGAGCAGGGGCTTAAATGGTGAGAGATGTGTGAATATACATGAAGTAGACATCGCCCCTGGCGAAAAATCAGAAGGAAAGGGGAATTGTTCCCGGAAATAAGCGTCCACCGGATTTCATCCATCGTTTGAGAGCTTTCTGACGCGGCCCTCTCGGTTGAAATTATGACTGGCATCTGATTTCAGGTGTGCTTGGGGGCTGCGTCCATAGCGCGAATCGATTTGGATGGAGACAGATGCAACTTAAGGTATCCGACTACATTCGGAACAGTGCTTTTGCAAAAGCGTATAAATAGACAATATTTATGATATTTAGAGTCACTTAGATTAGAAAACGTATATACAATTGTTTTAAGAATATTATTACAATAAAAAATTATTTAAGTACACTTTTTGACAAAAAATGAACATAGAATGACCAATTTTCAAAACATTCTCCTTTTATGAAAAATGCATCCATTATACTGTAATATTTTGCCTGTATATAGCACAGACCTCTGAACAGAGACTGAACTAGAATTTTTGAAATATATAACTTAGAAGTGGGTTTATCCATGTTTTACGACAACAGAAGGCAGAAATTTTTTAAAAAAAACTTATTTCAATAGGTGGTAACTCTGAAAATAATGTGAAATTTTCAAAAAAAAAAAAATAGTTCGGACTCTCTGGAGAAGTTTTTACTTTATACAAGAAAAAAGGATATTATTGTTATAGAAGCATTTTTTATAAAAGGAGAACGTTTTGAAAAAAGGTTATTCTAAGTTAATTTTTTGCCAAAATATATATTGTCTTTAAATAATTTTTTTTTGTCATAATGTACTTAAAACAATTTTATACATGTATTTTAATCTCCCTGACTAAATATCATGAATATCCCATGTATGCGCTTTTTTCAAAATCCGGCGTATCCCAAAACCTTAAATCTATCTCATTGTGGAATGGGCCTCAATGAATGAGTTCAAAACCCATCCCTTCCCTTTACACACAATTATTTTTTAAAAAGAACTTGGCTTATTTTGAATGCGAAATTATTCATTTCGTTTTAAAATATATAACTATAGCTAATTTGCAGTTATTAGTTCTGTGATAAGAATTCTCTCAAAATTCTATTCATTGCATATCGCCTACAATTAGATTCAGATACTTAAGTACTATCGCAACCAAACCGACTTTCAAGATGACTCACTAAATTGGCAACCCTGATTTCACACATGTCGTTGATGTAGAATAGGCAACCATGTGCTTCGTTCCATATTTCTCTGCCTGCCGCCATTCTGAGTATAACCATTCATTCATATGGCAAGCTCGGATTCTAAAATTCGAATCTGGGATTTACCCAATTCTTTAAAAAAAAGTAATAATAAAATAAATATTAACAATATAAGGCAACCTGATGGTGACATCATATGAAACGAAGCACGAGATTGCCAATTTAGCGCATATGACACATGTGAAATTGGGGTTGGCAACTTGGCGAGTTATCTTGAACGTTGACGATTGTTGCGATAATACGTAAGTACCCAATTTATAATTATATATAATAATTATTATTGTATTATTAATTATATATATTATTAATATAATATAAAATATTATATATAATAATATAAAAAAAAATAAATAATACAAATTAGTTATTTTTTTTTCTTTTATTGATTATTCTTTATTTATAAATACTTTTTATTTTTCACATAGTATTTTTTCCCCTTTCTATACAATTTCTCGTCAGCGTATTCCTTTTTTAAAATTTTTGGGGTTTTAAATTTTTCATGTCGCTAAGGGGGTTTGCGATAGTAGTAAAGGAATTAAGGGAATTAATTATTTTTTTAATTTTTAAAAATATATAAAAATTAAAATTTATTTAATGGACTAATTCATGTATTTTCCCAATGGAAAACCAATCTTAAGGCATGAATAAGTTCACAAATACAAAAATTTCAAAAATCACATTAAAAAGCAATTGTTTTGATCATTTGGGGGTTTTTTGCTTTAATTTTGGGTTTTTTGTAAAATTTTCCCTTTTTTAAAAATTCGTATTAGTTAACAATGATAATGCACATAGGTTAGCACAACGCATTTGATTTAAAAAAACAATTATTATATGAGTTTTTTTTTTTTAATTTTTGAAAAACTTTTTTAAAGAATTATAGTATTTGAATATCTGTACCCAATTATCAAATTTGAGATTTCATTTAAGTTTTACAAGTAGAATAAAAAGTACAAATCTACTTTTCATTTTTTGAATTCAATTTTCCGGATTGCTTTTGGGTTAAATGCGAAGGAATTTTTTTTGGGGCCCCAGGATTTTTTGAAGGTTATATCATGGGTATCAAGGGTTGTTCGGAAAAGTAATTTCGTTTTTTTTGAAAATGAAAGACGGGTTCGTAAAAAAAACAAATACTTTAAAAAAATTTTATATTGGCCGCTCTGGTCAACCCCTTTTTTGCCATTTTTTTCTGGAATTGCATAATTTTTCCCAAAAAAATTTTGGGTCTTTTACTGGAAAAAACGTCGGGGGTGGTTTTTCCCCTCATTTGGGGAAAAAAGGTTTTTACCGTCAAAAAAATTTTGGAGTACCCGGGAAAAAAAAAATAATCTGATGGTGCCGGTCTGTAGGTAGGTGGATGTAGCATTGTATTTAAAATTCCCAAGCTGTAAAAGTTTTTGGCAGGACCAAACTTGGGGGTCTCGCGTTTTTTTGGTGAAACACTACCCTTTCCTGTTGATTAGTTCTGACCTTTCTGTTGAAGTGTATCATTCAGTTTGTCCCGCTGATGACGGGAGACTTCCAATTTCGTTTGTGTTATCCCGGGAAAAGCTAAAAAAAAAAATTCCCCTTTAAAAACCCCCCAAACAAAACAATTTTCACCTTTTTTTTGGGGAATTTTCGGCTTTGGGAAAAGATTTTAGCCGGGTTTATCTTTTGCTCCATGACCTCTTCGTTTGACGTTTTTTGTATACAACCCTGTTTCGTCCCATGATGATGCGCTTAAAAACGGATCATTTTTGTGACGTTTGAGAAGCGGAAATCGCAGACGTCAAAAAGCGGAACACAATTTTTTCTCTGTGAGGTTTTGGGGGAAACCCTTTCATCGAGCTTCGAGGAAATCCCAGGCCTTTCCCAAAGGGGCATAAACTGGTTAATTTGATAAATTTAACCCCCTTTAAACCGTCTAAGTTTTTATTCGGCCCGGGTTTGCATCAACTAATGCCTTTATCGCGTCTTTATCCCGCTTCAACCCGGGCCCTTTACGGGCGTTTGGGGCATCTTCGACATCAAAATTCCGGAAACGAAATTTGCCGGGGCCAGTTCTGGCCGGCGTCTGTTAACCACCCTTCTCCCCCCATCGGGCCAATTTTTCCAAACGGGAAAAGCATTTTTACCCTTTCTGTAGTAAAACGGGAAGATAGCCCAAAATGCTGCTTATCCTCTCCATATTTAAAAGGGGACCAACCAAACACTACTGCGTAGAATTAAGGGGGAAATTTTTTACACACCCAAAAACCCTTTCTATATGAACTCTCAAAAACAAATAAAAATTATAAAAGCATAAAAAGTGGAAAATTGGGTGTAAAAATACAAATTTAAAACCCCTGTCGGAAAAACAGAAATTACTTTCCGAACAACCCAATAATTATAAGAAAGTTAAAATAGTATATTTCCTTAATTTTAAAATTCTCTCTCTCTCTCTCTCTCTCTCTCGTCTCTCTCTCTCGTTCCCCTAGACAAAAGTAGTCACCACCTGCAACATTTTAAGTATACAATATATACCATACATTGACAAATACTAGTAATGAGCGTGATTCACAATCTTACAAACCTAAGCACACACCGACTCTTCTGACTACTGTCTTTCGATTAAATGAGCAATGATAGTGTATGCTGGTAGTTTTAGGCCTAGGCCTAAACCTAGAGACGGACAGAGCATAATATTTTGTCTTGCCATTGTTTCTGTTGTCAATTTAATGGATGGGGAAAACCATATTAATGCCCGAGGATAGAAGGAAGGGGGCCATAAAACAACAAACTCGACTTATTTCAATTCTCAACAACTTACAAAATTTCAACACAATTTAAGAAACCCCCCAATTGGTAAATATAAACAATGGGAGAAGAAGAATAATTGAAGATATAATAATAAATCGGATCTCATTTACATTTTCACGTCCCAACAATACCTTTTAGAAATAATTTGGACCAAATTCATGATGGGCCCTGATAACGGCAACCACGTTTTCCCATTGATTAAAATTTACATACCAGTTGTTTAATTTAGAAGTTTTAAATTTAAATTTTTGATTGGGTAAGAGTTCCCTGTGTTAAAATTCTTCAAACTGTTTTCAAAATTAAAAAAATAATTGGCAACAGTGAAGCACATAAACTAATTGGCTGGAAACGCGTGATTATATTTATAATATAATTATGACGTCGCATTAATTTATGAACTGATTGGCCTAAAACACGTGGCTCAGTTATCATATGACTATGACGTCACATGAATTTAGTTCATTTCTAAAGTAATCTAATTCAAATCGACCCGAATCCTATTTAACAACTAATTGACCAAATATCGCCAATCTTAATATTAACTTAATAATCTACAAAGTGCTCTCGCCTAGCCTTACGTTAATCACTCCTTGCTATCATGTTAGCTTCTAACCTCTCTCTCTTCGAACTTGAGAGTTAATCGTTAAATTGTGACGGGGCTTTACGTGACTTTCAACTAATAATCCTCTTGGAGAATCTTTGGGCCAGTAATCACGTTATTTCACATCCCTCCCTCTCAAGAAGAAACCATGAAATGAAAATTAGCTAGTGTATATATAGTTAAAGTTTAATAATCGTAGATTAGAAGGAAAAGGAGCGGGGTCGCTGAAAGCAGTGCTTATACGGTAAGAATCAGAATTACGCCGCGTGACTAAAGGACGGATTTTAACTACTAGAATAAATTAGGGAAGTTAGGATTATTAAGATAGCATTGATTAAAGCTAAACTATTCGGATTCCATACGCTTATTCAGATAAGGTTGGCGTTCTTTTTGTATCACTCCAAAGGTTCCCCTTATAGATAGCTTGTTCTGAAATATTATATTTGGTAATAATAAATTAGATTTATCATGGTTAGTCTTGGTCATCCATCTTTACCTCCTACAGGTTTAGGTCGATTAGATGACGAGGAAGCGCCCCCAGGGGTGAGGCCTTTACAAAATACAAGCCTCGATTTGAATAAATCGCGACTTCTTGTTCGGAGGAAAGTTTTCAATAGAATAATATTGAAAGAACCATTATTTCTCAAGATGATTAGTATGAAGAACGCGAATAGACCCGTTACAATATGGTGCGGGAATAACATTTGGCGGACATGATCTTATTAAGGCTGAGACAAGAACAAGACGAGGCCTCTCGTCAAAATCGCGGAACTGGGTTCAATCCAAATTGACCCTTGTAATAAAACATCCCGCAACTTCCAAAAAATTCCCTCACTACACTAACATAAGATCTTTGTTAACATCGCACTTCAAACTTATACGAGACATATAGGTTGCCATCAACGAATTATGTATGTGTGTGTGGGGGGGAGAAATATAAGTTCCTGAAATAAATACCATATGCTTTCAGTTGCAGTTAATGTAAAACAGCTACCAGTATTAATTTCTAGTTAAAAAGGTAATTGCGGTTAATATTTTAGGCGTTGAAAAATTAACCAAATTACAGTCGGACCTTTATGTAACGAAGTCGGTAAATTCCGGAAAAAAGTTCGTTATACGGAAAATTCGTTATTTAGAGGTTCATTTTTTAAAGCACTTTATAAACCACATAAAAAACAAATTTTAAATTCATAAACACTACATATTATAAAAAAAGTAATTATTCACACCTTTTTTAAAAATTAATAATATATGCTTATTTTATATATCTTACCCATGAAAAAAGTAAGAAAGAAAGAAGAACTGCAAGGCAAACAAGAAAAAAAGAACGTCGAAGAATTCACTGTATTTTCAATGTTAAGAAAATAATTTTATACTAAAATTAATGAATTTTAAGGACAATTTTGTATTTTAAAACATACAAGTAACATTAAACATACATTATTTTATAATTAGATCATGGGGATACGGGACAACTCCACTGAGGGTGGAAGAGGATATCGAAGATGTTTCTAGTGAACTAGGCAATGGGGGTTAAAGGTTGCACTTCTTGGATGAAAAATGCAGAACTCTATTGCTCTCGGCTAGTTAGGAACTAATAAAACCAGTTCAAGATTTATGACCACCATAAAATGTGTTAAACAGAGAATAACTTGAAATTTTTTCAGAAATACTTTTAAAAAAGGTAGAGCAAAAATTGAATCACAAAAGAAAAAGTTCGTTATATAGAAAATGCACTTTGCTATAGAGAGGTTATTTTACGAAGAAAATTGTGAAATATTCAATAGATTTCAGGAAAAAGTTCGCTATATAGAAAAATTTGCAATATAGAGGTACCTTTTATAGTGGTTCGACAGTATTATTGTCAATGGACTTCTTGATTTCGCATCATGATTAAATATCGACAACAAGCTCATATAATTTGGGAACTTATCTCTCCTAACTCATACTCCACCGAGATAATTTATGTATCATTGTGATGTTGGTCTCCCCCAGCTGCTGTGGTCCCTTGATATTGGAGATATTTAAGAGAGAGCAATGAAAATTTTTAAACTATATGTAATGATTTTAAGAAATATATTTATTTTTCTGTTTTGAAAATAGTGTAGAAAACACCAATTCAAATTTTACTGTAAAAAAAACCATGATTATTTGTTTTACTTACGTATTTTAAATCCATTTACGAAAACAATTTTCCATAATGTTTTTAAAAAGTTAAATATAAAAGAAATTATATTCGTAACGGTACTGCATTTAAAATGGAGAAGTAAATTTTTTTTACAGATATATATTCAATCTTTGGTCATATTAATATTTATTTTTGGTGCCTAGTTGAGACAAAATCGAAAAATAATATTACTTCATTTTAAATAAATATAGTCAACCATGATAATATTTAATATTGGTGTATGTAAATCGTAGGAAAACGAAACATTTTCTGTAAATGATAAAGAAGTTTCGATTCGTATTTCCGTCTTCAGATTTTATCCTTAAGTTATCCAACTACGTTCGGAACCTTGATTTTAAAGAAGTGCATAAATGGATAGTTTTCATCAAATTTAGTGTCACTTAGATTAGAATACATGTATAAAACTATTTTAAGGACATTTTGACAAAAACAAATTATTTAAATTACAATATTTCGGCAAAAAATTAACTTAGAATAACCTTTTTTCAAAATGTTCTCCTTTTGTGAAAAAGCATCTATTAAAATAATATTTTGCCTGTATATAGCTCAGACCTCTGTACAAAGGCTCAACTATGATTGTTGAAAAATTCACATTATTTTCAGAGTTACCACCAATTGAAATAATTATCGGCGTTTTTTTCTTAAAATGTCTCCCCTCTGTTGTCGTAAAACATGGATAAACCCACTTCTAAGTTATATATTTCAAAAATTCTAGTTGAGCCTCTAGTCAGAGGTCTGAGCTATATACAGGTAAAATATTTTTATAATACAAGCATTTTTTTACAAAAGGGGAAAATATTTTGAAAATGGGTCATTCTATGTTCATTTTTTGTCAAAAGATTGTACTTAAATAACTTTTTATTGTAATACTATTCTTAAACCAATTTTATATACATTTTCTAATCTAAGTGACACTAAATATCATAAATATTATCCATTTATACGCTTTTGTAAAATCACTGTTCCGAACGTAGTTGGATACCTTAAGCACTTAAATTGTATTTAAGGACTTTATTGTACTCCATATCTTCCCTTTTTAACAGTATTTATGAGTAAGAAATTTAAGTTCACTTTTCGCTTTGTATTACTTTTTTGTCAGAAAGTTAGTTAGTTTTTCAGTTTCCAACATTTTTAAGTCAGAGAGTCAGTTTCAATCTAATTCTGCAACTGTTGAGATATTTTTTATCTCTCTATTTACAACAAAATAGAAGAGATAGCCCACATGTTTGACCAGCTTGTTTTTCTAACAATGATTCCTCGTACAAAACCATGGGGTTTCCGAAACAATCAGAAACAAAGAATTAAAATGTTGATACTTTTTTCCTTAGGTAATCAACTGAAAGAATAATGATTAGCTTCTTTTGAGATATTTAAAAATTGCATTATAAATTTAAGTAAATGGGATCCATTGAATCTTTATTTAAATTTATCAATTCAAGCACAACACCATTAAAAATCCTAGAACCGAAAACACATAATCAAGTGATACTATCTACTTAATCAAAACGCGAAATTTTTAGTAAAATTTTAATTTTTACAAAAAAATTTTAAAGGCCGTTTGTTTGTAGAAATGAATATAAAGAAATATTTTATGTGGATAAAATAAAATCTTAAATATCATTAAAAGGCACGTGTTTCAAGCATGAACGGATTAATCAGAAGGCTTGCCAATGAGAGGGAAAAACAATTTATCGTCATATCAACAGATTCGATGTTCAAGTCTAAATTTGAGCAGAAACAGCACCACAATTTTAGACAGCATACTTGTAGAGCACACACACATAAATTTTTCATGCAGTTTTTTCATGCAGCCATCCTGAATAATGTATTTAAATTAAAAACATTTCTCAACGTATGTGGCAACGAAAACAAAATAGAGAAGCAAATTAACACAGAATATGGAATGCTATTGCAGATAGCTTCAATGTACCTGTACTTCGATACTGTGTAAAAAAAATTGAAAACACATAACTCATTTATAAAATATAATGCACTGGTATTACATAAATGAGTGCTCCCCAAAGTTTTTATCGCCGCGGACCGATCAACGTTTAATAATATTACAGTGATCTGCTGAGAGGTTAACATTGATTGTTTATACTCTGCTGTGTTTGTAAAAAGTGCATCACCATGAAGGAATCATCAGATATAAATAAACTTTGCAGCAAATATCAATTATAGGATGTTACGTAAAATAGTAAAGTCTCAGAGCCACCGCGCATGCGTGGCGGGTGCACCGGCCCTCTGAACTGATGCTGAAAGCGTATAAATAGAGGGCTGTAGCAGGATGTTGAAAATAGTTAATCATTATTTGTTAGTGGTGAACGATTAGTTGAGACCTAAGTATGCCTCCACAACAAAATAAGCAGCAATTCCAACAACTTACGGAGTTCGAACGAGGAAGATTATCAGCCTTCAAGAAGGAGGATTTTCCTATCGCGCAATTGGAGCTCGCGTGCAGCGGAACAGTTCCACATGATGTAAGTTTGGAAGAAGTGAACCGACGAGCACCGAAAAAAACTGTCGGTGAACTACGGAAGGTGACGCCAGCGGGCGACGATCGACACCTCATCCGCATGGCGGTGAATGAACGTACAGCTTCCTCCAGGAAGTTGGCAGCACGTTGGTCTTCTGCTACAAGTGTACTAATGTTAGCTTCGTCAATTCGTCGACGTCTGCTGCACCGTGGATTGCGTGCAAGGGTGCCTTTTTATAGGATCCCACTCACAGCAAACCATCGACGGTTGCGTCTGCAACGGGCTTATGATCACAGAGCCTGGCAAGTTGATTGGTACCAAGTTGTCTTTTCAGATGAATCACGCATCAATTTGTGGGACCATGATGGCCGCATTCGTGTCAGACGCTATGTCGGTGAACGCTGCTTTCCAGAGTGCGTTATCGAACCACACTTGGAGTTATGGTTTGGGGTGCGATTTCGTATCGTGGAAGATCTAATTTGATACGAATTGAGGGTAATCTCAACAGCAACAGGTACGACCGTGAAGTGCTACAGCCCGAAGACATTCCCTTCCTTCAAGGCATCCCTGGAGCTATCTTTCAGCAGGATAATGCACGCCCACATGTTGCAAAGACAGTTCAGTTCAGCCCAACACATGGAACTTCCTTGGCCTGCTTATTTACCGGATATGTCGCCTATTGAGCACGAGTTGGATTTCGTAGGTCGGCGTCTCACTTCGTGATTCGCATCTTGCAGCTACATAAGACGAACTTTTGCTGCGCATACAAGCAATATGGAATTATCTTCCACAAGCAGACATTCAAAATCTGTTTGACCCCATGATACGTAGTATTACAACGCGTGGTGGCTACACCAAATACTGATTCCGGACACTTAATATTTTTTTTTTTGCTTTGAAAATTTCGTCATTTGATTGTTTTAATACAAGTCGTTTGCATATTAATTTCATTTAATTCTGATGATTCCTTCATGGTGTTGCATTTTTTACAAACAGCAGTTTATTTTAGAATGTTTTGATTTAATAATTTTAATTTAATTTTTTATATTTAAACATGTTTTCAGAATAAAATACAATTACATCAAGGAATGAATTTTAAGTGATTTCCATAAAACCCGGTATAAATCACCGCAATAAACAAAATAGAAATAATTTAATGTCCCTTATGTGGACCGGTACCGGTCCGCGGTTGGAGATCACTGTTTAGATGACACCGTGATCACGAATTAATGTGTAAGTTATATTATTATGAGTTAAAAGGTTTTTAAAAAAAAAAAACAGTATTTTTTAATAGGGGTCTCAGGGGTGTTAACTTTCTCTTCAGGGCTGAAAATATAAACAATATTCAAATATATATAACTCTTTGAAAGTAAAATTAAATAACTCGAATCTTGTACACATTATTTATAAAGAAATGGGGCTTTAGAAAAGTATAAAATGTTTAAAATATCATCATAATTTTAAACCTTATAAGCACACACACACATATGAACATAAGAAACATTTCTATAAGAAATATAAATTAAGTTTTACGTTGCGATTGCTATTTTCTAAAATAGTAGCTTTAATTTCTAGTTATGAGTTGATCTATATAAAGTTAAATGTATTCCCTTATTACACTGTAGAATTTTTAAATTAGTAGAATAATAAATTACAATATATTTTTAAAATATAAAAAAATTACATTTTCAATTTTCTTTTTTTTTTAATTTTAATATTTTTCAAACATTTTGAAATACACACAAAAGATATATTACACTTAAATGATGTAGGGTTTAAAGAGTATGATACATTTTATAATTCTATAAAGTTTTAATAATCAGAGGCTACTATTTTAGAAAATAAGAGAGCGCAACGCTATTTTTATTACAAAATTATTTCTTATTTTCATATGCTTATAATTTTTAAAATTATGATTATATTTCAAACATTTCGTACTTTCTTTAAAGCCATAATCATTTATGAATAATGTATATATAAGATTCGAATTATTTAATTTCAATTTGAAAGAATTATACCTGTTTGAAAATTTTTTATATTTTTATCCCTCGAGAAAAAATTAACTAAAAGATTCGAATTATTTAATTTAAATTCAAAAGAATTTTACCTGTTTGAAAATCGTCAATATTTTCATCTTTCGAGAAAAAATTAACACCCCTGAGACCCCCTTGCCTCTAACATGTTGAGCTACTTTAAATATTATTTCAAAATACATTCTTCTAACATTTTTACTTGATGGAGTTCCTCAAAAAAAACCCTGTAGTTTTAAGGGTTTCGGGAGTCGACAAAGTTTGAAGACTACTGTTTTACCCAAAGAACGAAAGATATAAACTTCTAAAACGACGCGATATGAACCCATCAAGAATTAAAAGTCTGAAGACAAAACGTTACAGCATCGCAGATTAATGCCTCAACAAATAATCTCCATTATCATTAAGCAAAGAATGGACAATTTTGTGGGGCTGTCTTGAGAACGAACTCCAGATAATCCGTTTCCGCTTGATTCATGTAGACACGGGGCGAGTGATCCTCACCAGATGTTCAGGCAAATCAAATTACTTCGATCCAATAAATACATAATTGAACTAACAAATGAAGCCCGGCTGCATAAATAAATGCAACATCCGCCGCTCATGTTGCTGCTAGTGAGTAATGACGCTGATGCAGTCATTAACTTGAAGAAGTGCTCTTTTCATATGGATTTGATACCGCAGACAGCGTATGAAAAGTGGCATCATAGATCAGACTTAAGCCTAAAAGGATACTCAAATTCGAAATGGGTTCTTTTTCTACCGCATCGAGAATAAGAATTGCTTGTTTGTAGGGTTGAAAATGGAAATTATTTATGTAAAGTGGGGCGGGGGAGGATTTAATATTTTGATCTAAATTGAATTCTAGATATGATGCCTTTTTGCTGAGTCTGAAAAAGTACGAATCAAAGTCGAAATGCATTTCCAAGTAGGAAAATATCTTAATAATCATAAAAGTTCCAATCCATTTATTATACTGTGTTCTTCGGCGCATATTATATTCGCGTAATTTTTTTCACTCACATTTTAAAGTTAAAAGTTCACTTGGCTTTAGAACATAAGAAAAAGAACGGATGAATCTTATTTTAATGCAAACCTTTCTTATCGCCAACTTGGCGAACTATTGAAATAATGGATAGATGTCCAATACAAGAAGAAAAAAAAAAAAAAGAAAAAGCTGTTGGTGAAAGTAGACATTTTTTTCTCCTTCGCCAAAACTGTGGACTAAACATTTTTTCCGTTCTGTCCTTAAATATTAACCTCGAATAGAGGATTTACTTAATGTGTCAAACAAATACTCGGAAATAAATCTTCCATAATATATATATAAAATAAACAAAAGGTATACATGAAAAAAATTTTAGACCTTTCTTCTGAAAAAAGTACAATTAAAAATGTTTTTAAATGATAAACTATGTTTTAGGTGTGTTATATTTATTTCATTAAACATTTTTCTGTACACTTTTTTATATATACAAAAATATATCACGACAATATCTTTAGGTACTTACGTATTATTGCAACAATCGCCAACGTTCAAGATAACTCGCCAAGTTGGCAACCCCAATTTCGCATGTGTCGTATGCGCTGAATTGGCAGTCATGTGCTTCGTTTCCTATAATGTTACCAACAAGTTGCAAAAATACGTACCATCTTTATGTCTAAGCATAACATAAATGGATACATGTATTATGACGTTGCGACATGGCCGGCCTTCGATGACCATATCGTGGGGTTTCAGTGTAAGTTAGAGGTGTGGGATTCTCGAAATGATGAGACATTTTAGAATTCTTAATATGACTTTTATTAAGAATTTAACTTAGATTACTTAGATATCGAACAAACTTATATTAAGTGAGACTAAACCAAAACACGTAGTCTTAATTAACACAAATCGCGCAATTAGATCACTTATCAATATAATTATATTATATCCGCTTAATCTCAATCTCAATAATATATATTCGCTTTCAGAATATATTCTTCCTACCTTGGTTGAATACTCAGCGTCCAATCTACTTCAAATATTTCTCCTAATGGTTGTACAATGGTATGTACCTTGGTTTAAATGGCGAGGTGTGGCGTCTTGATTCTAGGTAAGCCGTCGATCAACACTTCTAACATATCTTCTCTACACTGAACTTTCTCTAAATTGCAATCCTGTTCACTAAAACTTCTACCCTTTTAAAGGTTATCTTATTTGCATCTATGCTTCGTTTCACTTCTTGGATTTGGGTTGGAAAAGATTTGCCATTAATCGTGGCCGTCAAAGAACACAGAGGTTATGTTAGAGGAAGGTCGCGTGAGATGTCACAACGTCACTCCAATTATACCAGATTAAAAACAAATCACAAATCAAAAGACATCGCCAAATGCTGTCAACATATGAGAGAACAAGATTTGTTTTTACAAGCGTGGAAACAACAGTTTTCTACTGTTGGCAACATGTCTCTGTATTTGGCGAATTCTTTTCATTTGAGGAATTTCTACGTATAGACTCCCATAAATATTACAAAAGGTTTATTTTGATTCATTTAGAATAAATACAAAGGTATTGCAAACAAGGGGCAATACTAAGGCTTATGTTACAGTTACTTGTCATATTACTTATATAAACACCCATTCATCTATTCAATAATACATATGTTGGTACTTTATAAAAAATAATTATACAATGCATCTTCTCGACCCCCAATTGGCACAGCTTGGCTAGCTCTTTTGCAAAACTAAACTTTCATATGTAACTCTCTCTCTACTTAATGTTAAACTTATAAAAATGTATCAATGTTAATCCTTTATTAACAAAATATGGAAAAGAAGCCAAGCTAAATTTGTGAGATATCATTCTGAGAAAAAAAGTTTTAATATGAAAAAATACGCTATAAATGTTACAACTGTAACGAAAAAGAGTCTTTATATATTTTTGAAAAATACCCAACCAGCTCCTCCGAAGCAGTACTTAACGCTTAATTTGTAAAATAACAGAAGAAAAAAAATTCTAGTATTTGAACGATTAAATTTCTTGCAAAAGTGCAATTATCTTGAAAAAATTCTTTTAATATAACACTTATACCGCTAATATAAATTTAAGCATCATTAAATGCAAGTAATTTTCTTTCTACCAGTCTTATCACCATACTATAAAAGAAATGTGCTATTTACATATTAAACCGTCGAATTTGTCAAATCATAAAGCATCTTCAGTTCGAAAAATGTCGCCAACTCTCAATGTTATTATTGTACTCAAACCCACGGGGGAATCATTTTGCATTATTGGCTGCATGCCGCTACAATTTCGACTCTTGATTTGACGAAATTGATCGACGGTATAATACGTTAAATTTGCCGTTGAACATTTTCGCAAAACAAATGCTACAGCCAAATGGTGTGACATAACAAACAATTGTTTTCAACATTTGTTATTTTTAAATACTATAAGGGTTTATTGACAGATGAAATATGATTGACTACTTTTTTTTGTAAGAACCAATAATTTCACTATTTTCATTGTCGGAAAAAAAAGTAATACAGAAACCGAAATCTTGAATTTTTTTTTTAATTTTTAAAACTTGTAGCAGTATGTAAAATAAGCCAGTAATAGCCTCCGGACAGAGGTGATCACTTGTGTCTGAGGATATGTTACTAGGCTACGAACCCGAAGGTCGCGGGTTCTAACCCTACATTGGTGACCTTGATTGAATTAAGAAAACGCAACTTTCTGAACTTTCGTGGCGCCTTCCACCGCAAGATAAATAAAATAAAATAATAAAAAAATTAAGAAGAAAAATAAATAAATATATAAAAAACACGCTCTCCGTAACAAACAAACAAAAACGATTGCCTTTTCCACCTACTCACTGGTGGGAGAGTAGTGTAGAGGTATCTAAAATAAGCCAGTAATAGCCTCCGGACAGAAGTGATCATGTTTGTCTAGCGGATATGTTACAAATGCTCTACAAACTTGTTTTACATTACTTGTAAATTGTGGAGACAGTGTTTATTAACGTCACACTCTATAGCGATATGAGGACTATTAATGAAGGACTTTTGTCGCCCATCCGGTATAACGATAAGTGACACTGACTGCGGTGCCGTAGGGACTGGGTTAGAATCCCGGAGAAGACATGGATGTTTGTTAATTTGTAGTGCATTTGCGGCAAGGGGGTATACTCTAAATAGCCGTCTAGCCGCAGGTCCTCTCTTGAGGTTGGTGAAAGGGGAATAGAGGCGGGAGACCTCTGACCACTTCCAGGGTGTTCTCCCTCAAAATTAGGGGGGAATCCAGTCAAATCGTTCTGTCAACAGTATGGTACTCAAACAACGGCTAATGACAGGCATACAATCTAACTCTTTGCCATGATGAATTTCGTGGTCCTTGATCCGATCAGGTGGCAAAAGTAACAACAACAGAATTTTGTACCACGATCAAGTAAGGACGAATAAACCTGAGCCCGATCACCTCTCTCAAACTTTCACACCACTCCAATGGAAGGACTTTTAGACACGACAGATTTAACATCCATCCAGTCCCTCTGCATGGTAGGTCTTTAGTGGTACCAGGTTTACGAAACCGCGACTCGATAACAATGCCAGGAGTTAGTAACCATGACCACTAGGCTACTGAGATGCTTGGTTGCTAGAATAACAACCAGAAAAAGGGGACACCGATTAAAGCTCATTCTTCTGAAACACGCGCAGAGGAGTTGAAGCTCTTCAAGATTTGGGATTTATAACTCTCAAATTAGCACGGTGTTTAAGTTATGATTGTGCGGTGACCAGCATAGGTTTCATCCTGACTTAATCCTAATTTGAATTCAAGTGGTCCTTCCCCGATATATAGCCTTCATGTTTTTTCTATTACAACAAAAACAATGAGCTAAACCAAAACAATGAAGCCCTCACGAATTGTTTTCGATCCTCTATGAAGAATGATGTAAGCTTTTGAAAATTTTTATTCATAGTCTCAAATTTGGATCATTATTTATGATTACACATCCAAATAATCGATCATTAGGGAGGTGGTTTTGCTAAATTTATTCACTTGGAATTAATAATATTTATACATTATTTTAAGAAGGAGCTCAATTCATGATGATCACATGATGAAGACAAACACGTGTTCTCCATTGAATTCAAAACAGACATTAAACTGTTCTTGTAGTTCTATTTGTAAAACGGGAAAATTCATTTCATAGTAGTTAGTGTCAAATTGGTTAAAAGTTCAATTTTCAAAAAAAGGTCATTTGCTATGAAATTTAAGTGAAATGAATGTTTTTCACCTTTTGGACAGTTGGTTTAAAATAGATTGAAACCGTAAATCCAAATTAGGCAAAAACGGAAGAAGGGGAAAAATTAGCCCCCGAGGTTTGACTAAATTGGGTGAACGTTAAACAAATCCGTGAAGTTATCATTCAAAACTTTTTATGCATGCTTTCATAAGTTTTGTTAACTGAATTTTTGGGGGAAAAACACTTTAAAATTTTATCACAAATAACGTCAGCATTTTGAACTGATTAGTTAAATTTACGTATTACTTATTGCTGGGACTATGACGTCACATAAGTTTTTGAACTGATTGGCTAAAAACATGTGGTTATCATTATCATGGGGCTAATGACATCACACAGGAATTGAGCCCATTTATATTTAGCACACTAAATTTCTCAGGAATTTTTCCCTAAGCAGAAAAAAAATGAGAATAAACAAAAGATTTTTTCATTATTTCGTGCACATATTCTTGTAAACAAATAAGTTCTACAGTTGCTTTAAAATTTAAGTCGTATGAATGTTCTGAACAATGCGTGCATGAGCACGAGAAAATCCAGATAACTGTAAAAGGGCAACCTTAAGTTATCCGATTACCCTAAAATTGTGAATTTTGTCAAACATTGACTAAATTTTTAAAGTTTTTATTTTATGGGTAATCTTATTAGCTTTGTAAAAATACCATATTTATTATTTTTCGTTCACTAGAACAAACACTACAAGAGTTTTAGTAAAAGTAGATGCCTCTACTTTAAGCAAAATGTCATACTTTTAAATGCATTTACTCGAAATGTGTGTGTTTTTTTTTTTTAAATATTCTCAAACGGGGACTGCGATTGCTGTCAAAAAGTTTTTAAAATAATTAACTGAACTTTTTGTGTATGTTCTATATAATAATAGAAGTGTTTTAACCATCAGATTTATCAATCACTGTTTTATTATAAAATTTACAGGCCCTTACGTGAACATATAATCACGGTTTTTTTAAGCAATTTCATATATTAACTATGATAAAATGCTCTAAATTTCGTAAAATCCAAAACATCTCTTATCCTGAAGGTCATTTTAAAGATGAATAGCTTAACAACACATCAAAATTGAAAAATTGAACATTCGCTCATAAATTTTTTGTACAGAATGGGCCCCGGTTATGTAACTTTTTGTAAATTTTTACCAAATTTTCCCCGATTTTAGTAATAATAATTTCTTTTTTTCTCTTCTTAATTTTAGCATATTTTTCTTATATAAAAGGTTGCAAATAAATCTAAAAACCACAAAATTTCACGGAACTACATTTTTTAAAAAAAGAAAGTTTTGGCAAGTAGCCGGATACCTTAAGATCCAAACAACGATAATTTTACCTCTATCAAAAATATTTCCCAATATCCTTTACCCTTTCCATAAACATTCAAATAAACACATATTTCTTAACAGGAATTTTAATTCAACGAGAGCACTTTCTCTTACAGCCAGATCACTTTCAAACCCAAAATAATAACTCGAAAACTCTCTGATAGCATACCAAACAAGTACACACCAATGTGTCACTTTCCCTATAGACACATATACCCGACAGTCGTATCCAAGGCCAGACAATAGCCGTTCACAATGAATGCCTTCCCCTGTCAATAAAAACACACAGCGTGTCATTGCGGGCTCCACCCCAGACCTAACAACCCATGTAACAAGAAATGGACCCGTGGCCCCTTTTTATTAAGGAATTCATTACTGACGCTGAATGGGTGCATCCGATAGGACTGCGACCACAAATGTGTCTGACAGAAAAGCCGTAATGAAGGAGTCTACTGCTTTCAGGAAGAGAAACCTCCAGGGAATGGGTAGGATATCTATTTAATTATAGAAGGTACCTCCTAGTTGGTATCACGAAGGTGGGTTCTTTTGTGCTAACCCATGATGGAAAGGATATGTAATAATGTATTGCTCTATGCTTAGAAGTATTTAAGTTTATGTGAATGATTATGACGTAATTTGATGTCGGAGACAATTTACTGATAAGTTAATTCGTTAATGCAAGTTATAAACTCAAAGTTATCACTCCTGAGAAATGACTTTCTGAATTTTGTGTAAGTAAATTTACGTGATGGATTTAAAGCAGTGCTTCTCGAAGTTTCAATATTCGCGACCCAATATTCAATCATAATTTTCCTCGCGCCCCCTCATACAAAAACAATGCATTGAATTCAATAATACTATTATACTTTGACGCTAAAACTACGATAAGACTTTAACATCTTAAGTGTCACCGCGTAGATATACGTCTCGCCAAAGTGTTAATTTCCCCGGACGTATATGTTCGTCCAAAGTATATATGTTTGTATCTTTTCAAAGTACGATCTTTTCTTTGCACTGCTATCCATAAAATTATTCCGAAGACTTTGGAATGCAAGAAAAGGACCTGAATAATGTTTGCGAAGGATTTATTTATTTCAAATTATTATTATTTGTTTGTTTCTTCCCCCCTCAATGCATCACATACTCGCGCGCCTATGTGGAAAACGGTTGGCATTGGGAAGCGAATCGCATAACTTTTAATCGGCAGTTAAGGGATTAATTACAAACCACCGTATATATATATGTATATCTATATCTATATATCTATATATATATATATATATATATATATATATATATATATATATATAGATAATAGATAGATAGATAGATAGATAGATAATAATATAAATTACCAAGATAAGTATTAATTTTTGTATATAATTTTATATATGGCTATTCCGTGGGGACGCAGGTTGTTCTTAACTTAGTATTATTAAATTAATTACAAAATACATTATGTAGCACTGATAAATAATGAGTGTAATATATCATTGTAAATGGGTACTTTATTTTTTATCGTGTCAGAATGTATTTTGTTTGTTTACTTTCAGTAAAAAAGTATATTTTTTTAAAATAATCTTCTGTTTTCGACTTTTTAATATGCCGCACCCCCTTCTAGAGTTGTCACGCCCCTCAAAGGGGGCGCCACAGTTTGAGAAACGCTGATTTATTGTCAACGTCTGTGAGAAAAACGAGATTAGAGCTATTGTTGACGAACATCATAAATTTAACAAACTTGTTGTTGCTTTACTCTTTAAAAAAACTTCCCAACACACCAACATGAGTTCTTAAAGGGCATCAGGTTGACGGGTTCTATTCGAGATTCTTACTAATCCTGTAGGGAAAATCCTTTTAAAAGTGTGTGTATCTATAAAACTGATTTCTCTAAAGTGACCGTGATTTATGTTAATGAGATTTGCTATTTAAAGTCAACTGAAGAGGGAAGTTGGAGAGAGGTTGTGATGATTTTTGTCATGCTGAATCTAAAGCGTCAGAGATATAATATTTGAAGCTACCGGAATTCAAGCAAAAGGGTAAGACGTCTCAATTTAGGATGATTAGTATTGCTGTGGATCTAGAAATATGTATTGAACCAAATACTATAGATATTTAAAGTAGTAATTAACTTGACAGGTCCCTTAGCTTAGGCTGAATTTGTCAGTAATTTGATAACCATAATAAAAGTGTTGATTTAATAAATATGTTTCATCCTTTGGTGCATTGTCTGACGGATCTATTCGCGATCCTTCCACTAATCCTCTTGGGAAACCTTTGGGCTATCAATTCGCGTTATACACAACCAACCCTTCGGAAGAAGAAAATCGTGATATGCAAATTAAGTTAACTATATATAGTCAAAATTTACTGGCTAGAATAGAGAGTAGGAGAGGAGACAAACAAGAGATCAGGTGGGATTGTTACTGACAGGTACCATTATTGAATTATTGTGAATAAGTACTTATTAGTAGAAAGATTTAAAGTTGCGATTGATCACTGAGATTAAATTAGTATTAGATTAAATCGGATAATAGATTAGATCCTATATAAAATAAGGATCGAGTTTGATAGTCTCCTAATCTTTCGTGTATTTTCGTCGTTGTTCCACTTTCGTGGTTAGCATCGATACATTCTCTTATTGTTATAATTGAATGTGTGTCGTTATATCGTGTGATCAATAAATAGATTGATTGGATCATGGTGAGTGTTTCTTCCCTACCTCCAACATACCTAGGTGCCCAAGGAAAAGGTGAAAACCTCTCACAATTGTAACATTTCAGCGAGAGATAGTTCGCAAAAAGGATATTCTACACGGCGGATCTTTAGTTATTCCAGGACATGAGCCCACGACTTAACTGAACCAAAGGTCTACAGAACTTTTTTCACTCAAAGCATAAGATGGTAAGTGCATTTGATGGCTCTGAAATACGTAACAAATTAATGGAGAAACTAATTGTATTCTATGGGATAATGAGCAACAAAAGCTGTTATCTCCTTTAAAAGTAGCACATTTGAACTTAATAAAACATCCAAATGTTTAATATTTTGCAAAACCATTCTGAAAGCATTGGTTTATTTAAGGCTGTCATCGCCAAATGTACAAGACCCTGAACTAAACGCAAAACACATTTTCAGACCGAAAAATGTCCCGATTTTCATGAACAAATGCAACATTATCATTCACACATCTCTGTTTATATTAAATAACATTTTTAAAATTTCAGAATATTCCATAACTAATTATTTTTGTATTGCGACACGTAAAGGGGTATCTCATTTGGAGCATTATGGTAGAGGAGAAAAATGCGAAGCTTTTTTTATACCACAAAATATGGATCAACTCGGATAAAAAAGGAGTAATCTAACAAACTATGCTAGTCTATAGGACAGGGATGGTGAACCAATGGCACGCGACACAATATTTTGGGCACGCCATCGAATCAAACGGTTTGCATTTTAGTTCAAAATAACGAAGTTCACAATGAAGTATTACGAACAATCGGTCTCAGGGAGGCGGGCAGCGCATTCGTTTGTTATTGTGTTTGTTACTATTGTTCAGTTCTCAAATTCACAACCCATTTACAAATCTTTAAACTGAGTGCAAAATAAATGATGTGTCTAAGAGTGTTTTTCGATTTAAATAAAACATTTATTAAGTAATTACAAGGATGCATAAAAAAGGTTAAATATTATCGCGCAGGCTCATAGCCGTCTGCTCCCTACAAACGCATCTAGAGGAATTCTCTCTCCCTTTCTTTCCGGAGCGCTTTTCCTCCCCCTGTTGCCACACCAGTGAAGAGAAACCAGGCGCTCGTCCCTCATCAGGTCAACCATCCCTTCGCTCCTTGGGTGCTTTCGCAGCAACTATCATACAAGAAACTGCAAGTACTTCCCAAACATGAAATAAATATGTCGAAGATTTAAATGTGCAAGAGAAACTTGAGAAGAAAACGTTATTGAGGAATTTATTTTTATAATTGATTTTTCATTCAAGGAATTTTCAGCTCGATTTTCTCAGTTTTAAACGGAAACGCTCAAGTATATTTTGCACCCTGATGTGACTTCATTTGATAAACTGAACTTGACCCAATTCGAACTGGTTGGAAATTGAAGAACTTGAAATACAACTGATTTATTTACAGTCGAGATCAACATGGATTCAAAAGTTTATTGAAACAAAGAAAAAGTTGGAATTCATTGAGAAATAGAAAGATTATCAAGCATTATAAGTAAAAATGTCAATAACGAAATTTTGAATACATAGAATTCCATTCCACACACATTTAACTGTTTTAAAAAGCTCGTTTTCATGTTACTTTAACCATATTTTCATCTGTATATGCTTGCAAGTCATTTTTTTCAGAGATGAATAATATTAAAGACTTGCTTTGAAATCTTTGGCAGATGAGCCCAATTCGTATGCACATTCTGCTAAAAGCAACATCTTACACAATCCTAATATAAGTTATTTGTCGTCTAATCTGCAACAATAGAAGTCACACTAATGTTACTTTAGTTTGAATCACATACATATAACTAAAACATTTACTACTATTTTTCATAGTATTTTTTCTTAGTAAATAAAGAGTTTTGAGTTGTTTGTATTTAGATTTTTATATTTTTCCCAATAATATTTGATAGCATGCCTGTACCTTATTAAATATTTTTGTAGAAAAAATGGCACGTTGATCCATAACTGCTCGCTACCCCTGCTATGAGACATCGAATCCAGAACATAACATTAATGTTTAAGTTCTTTTACATCTCTAAACAAGTAATATAAAAAAAATTAAGTCAATTCCTTCTTAGATCAACAAAGAAAAAAAATTTTACTTTATATTAAATAGTATAATACTTTTTATTAAAGTTAAAATTAATATAAAAATATGTATATACATATAACAGAATCACAACATTAAGTGGTAATTAATTTTTATTAATCATCATTAAAGTATTGTATTGTCATTCAAAACAATCATGTATATAAAATTTCAGTTTAATTGAATGCTTTAAAACGCGAGAAAAAGAATCTTTTAAAGTTTTGACCCAAGTCGCTAAAGATGAAACCAACGTGGCCGTATCTGTAATTCTTTAAATAATTAGTTTCAGTCAGTCAATTTTAATTAATTATAGTTAAATAATCGTATTTTACCCAAAACAATAGTGCATAGAAAATTGCAGCTCAAACGAGCGCTTTAAAATGTGAGAAAAAAACCTTTTCATGTTTTGACACAAGTCGCCAAAAGGGTCGCTAATTCGCCAAAAATGATGCCAACGTGGCTGTATTTGTAATTTTTTAAATAATTAGTTTTAATCAATTAATTTTGTTAATTATAATTAAATTACTGTATTGTCATCCAAAATAATCATGTATATAAAATTCAGCTCAATGGAGCGCTTTAAAATGTATTTTATTAACGATTTAAAATTTGAACCAGATATATGGAGACTGAACTAATAGTAGGAATTGAAAAAATATTCAAAATTAGAGTTCTATTTTTAACATTAAGTGAAGACAGCCTTAACACATTTTCCCAAGAGATCTTTGATACTGCATCATGATTCTAATTTGAATATATTATTGCAATTGTTTTCTCGAGAATGACTACTTTTTTCCTTTGAAACAGCTCTTTCTATGGGACTATGAGTATAACAGTACATAACATTTAAGATAAAATAAAGTAAAATTAAGTGTTTAAGTGTTGTTCGTAAAAATCTTGCTAAGGACTAAAAAGGAATAATGATAGATTTTTTTTCATTTTAAAATCAATATCGATTACAAGGTCAATGTGAATCTCTGAATTTCCACAGAATACTACTCAAAATTTGAAGATCTTTTATGTTATAATCTATAAAACTCATGAGGGCCACAAGGCCTGCTGTGCCCATTTCAGTTTCGCGATCTTGGACGCTGAGGTGCATGAGCGGATGTTCCGGTCAGGTGATCCGTCTGACGCAAAACCCCCAGTGTTTAGTTTCCAGCGAACTTGGTAGTCCTTTATGGGCCCATTGAAGGGAGGAGTCGACCTGCCCAGACCGGCATTTGAGCCCCGGACCTGTGGTGGGGAAGCGTGATATGCTGTCACTGGGCATCACTGCGACCATGGAACTCAAACCAAAACATGCTTGTATTTCATTTGATTTTAATTTACATCTCAGTATGAAGCAACTTGAGAGCTCTTGGTGACGGATCTTGTAAGTTTGAACATCGGTAAAGTGACGAGGACGACACCTTAATCGGCATCCAGCAATGTGTGTAATAGATCTTTTTTCTCAAAAATCTTCTCATTTAGCAAGATCAATGCATTTTTCATATCTTATTTTTATCTTGGTCACAAGCTTCAGATTTCTATCATGTAGTTCTAAAAACAGATCGTAAACATCAAGATTACTATGAAAATAGACAAGTTTGTTGTAATAGAAATAAAAAAAAATGCAGTGAAAAATAACATGGATCAGTTATAGCAAAATGGCATAATTATGGAAAGGGGCACCATATAACAGAAAGTAGGCAATGAAGAACCAAGTTATTCGATGTAAAAAGCTTTATCCTAGTGTATAATCAGCAATTAGTACAGCAAGTGCTAAACTAAAATGGTTGAAGCGAGGGTGAAATACAATTTAATTTAACATACAGCCAATCCATATTTAGTTAAGAAGCTAAAGTTATCTTAAGTATCCGACTACGTTCGGAACCGTGATTTAAAAAAATTGCATAAATAAATAATTTTCATGATATTTAGAGTCACTTAGATTAGAATATATGTATAAAATTGTTTTAAGGACATTTTCACAAAAAAAATGATTTAAATACAATATTTCGGCAAAAAATTAACTTAGAATGACCCATTTTCAAAATGTTCTCTTTTTGTGAAAAATGCTTCTATTAAAATAATATTTTGCCTGCATATAGCTCAAACCTCTGTATAGAGGCTCAACTGGAATTTTTGAAATATTCACATTATTTTCAGAGTTACAACCCATTGAAATAATTATCAGCGTTTTTTGTTAAAATTTCTCCCCTGTGTTGCCATAAAACATGGATAAACCCACTTCTAAGTTATATTTTTCAAAAATTCTACTTGAGCCTCTATACAGAGTTCTGAGCTATAGACAGGCAAAATATTATTATAATAGAAGCATTTTTTACAAAAAGGAGAATATTTTGAAAATGGGTCATTCTATGTTCATTTTTTGTCAAAATGGTGTACTTAAATAATTTTTTATTGTAATACTATTCTTAAAACAATTTTATATACATTTTCTAATTTAAGTGACACTAAATATAAATATTATCCATTTATATACGCTTCTGTAAAATCACGGTTCCGAACGTAGTCGGATACCTTAATGGGGTTTTGTCAAGAAATAGATGGAGAATGTGTGTGTGGGGGTAATAGAAAGGGCGTAGCATATTTTTTTTAAGAAAAGGAAAATTTCTGAATTTGCAAACAAAACAAACTGAATCCAAGTAAGCTTTTTTTGAAAGTGGCAGCATAAAATGCCCCTCTCCAAACTTCCACGTGATGTTAACCAAGGGTCACCCGCGCTGTCTTAACGTCATCCGCTTTACGCGGGTGTAGAGAACACCCCAAACTTTTAACACGTGTATTTAAGTATGAAAATAAAATTAAGTCATTATGATACATATTTTTAAAGTACAAGATGTTTTTTGTGTTATACAAATAAAATTATTAAATTTATTGCATACAAATGAGACTAACATTAATTTAAACTAAACATACAAAATTTTCATTTTAAAACACATAATTATATAATTTTTCATAAACCAGTATATATATAAAACGTATATACCAGTAATAAATATACTTTACAATTAATGAGATAATGATAGTAGAAAGTATATAGAAAAATAATATTTTAATCCTTTTCCAAACATTCAGAGCAGACTGTATACAAATATTCAACTTATCGCGGGAGTTCTCAGCCCCCCAGATAAACTTTTGAAGGTCATTACATTCCAATCGTTCGAGAAAGAGGGATTGCATCAGGATTTAAGGTTCAATGACCTAAAATGTGCAGCTACAGAAAAAATTGGGGTTCTGCGCATTCTTTTTAGAATCCTGGGTGGATTTTCTTGTTGCCGGGGTGTACAGAACACCCCGCGCGAGTGATCACGGGTTAAAGGGAGGGTTTTGAACCTAGATGGTCTTAACGTATATCAACCCCTTTATTCTTAGGGTCTTCAGTGGCACAAGGTTATGAAGCTGTCACGCCATATGCTTTGCATTAGTTCAAGGTAATGACTTTGTGACAACATTTATTTTACAACATAGATTCACAACAAGCTGGGGGGTAATAAAAAGTAATAAATCAGATTGCGCATTTATAACAGATATAAATTCGTTTTAGAATTTCAGCACATATTTTCTGAAAACAATATTATCTTGAAATAATTTTAGCATAATAATAATTTAAACAAACTAAGTATTAACATATATATAAAGGAGAAAAATGACCCAATCATCACGAAATTATCTAAAGGATCAGACCTGCAGACGCGAAATTTGGCAATCATGTTCCTTTCATGGAGTAGAGATTCGCCAAGAAAGGGGTTTGCGAAAATCAACCCCGAATGCCGTTACGGAAGATATCGGAGATCTCTGCAATGTCAGGTTTTGGACCCCAAGCCTGATCTTACAAAAGATTACAAAACCGTACGTACCTCAGGCTTTGAGCCTCCTAGAATCCCACCCTTGCAGGTGTGTACTTTAAGCCACTGCCCATTGGTGGTTGCCAGGTTTTAACGGGTGTTATAGATAAATATTCCTGTTTTTCAAATATTAGACCTACAGACTTGAAATTTGGCAGATATTTTGGTTTTGTTGAATAGAGATCCATTTAGAATGGATTTTAGAGAAATCGATTCCTATGAGGGGTTGAGGAGAGTTACTGAGGCATTAACATAAAAAGAAATTCCTGTATTCAAACTTCTATACCTACAGTTTGTTAAAATGAAATTCGCTAAGTACGGGTCTTAAGGAAATTGACTCTCAAGGGGGTTACTGAGAGCATGTTGATAAGAAAATAGTTCCGTTTTTGAAATATTGGACTTAGATTTGAAACTTGGCAAGCATGTTTATTTTGTTGAGTAGAGATCAAACAAAAATGGGTGTTTTAGAAATTCGCTTTGGGGAGGGAGTTACGGGAACTTAAAAGATAATTCTACTTTAAATTTAAGAATTTAAAATCCAATCCTTTTTAAATAAATAGGTGAGGGTGTAACGAATACTCTAATCTGGTTCTTCTACTGATCTTCTTGGAGAAAATATTCTTTAACTATGATTTAAGTTTAAAAACCGCTTTCCGTAGAGATGACTTGATTTTATGAAAATGAAACTACTATCTAAGTGCCTATCGTTATGTGAGGTTAATGGTTAACCGTTAATCGTAAATCCAAGAATTAATAAAGGTGAACAGCGACTAGGTGGTCACGCGTTTTGAAATTGGTGGTCAATGTAGAATCCACCAGAAATCGGTGAAATAAACAGCCTTGGACCTGACCAAACTATCGGGCTTCAAGAAGGATTTTATCAAGGAGCTTCAAATCCAGATAAGTGAATTTCATGACTCTAGTTTTTCTGATTAAGGGTTATGATTTCATATTGCTCCCAGAGTTAAACTATCGACATACTAAAGATAGAATATTCGATCCCACGACAAGGATTATAAGAATGTTTTTAAATGCCATCGAACTCTTAAAGCTAGGGTTCAGATATCAATAATTTTTTAAACAGTATATATTCATACAGCGATAATATAATACACAGCGAAGTGGTTGAGCAACGACAACTGACAGTGTATGACGACAATTTTTTGGTCATCAAATTCCACTTTTATCATAAACTTTGCGAAAATCGAACACCGCAAAAGCTGCCTCCTCTATTTCTCGACGGTCCCTCTCACCCATTAGCAATGAGCTCTCATTTCGAGCATCCAGTCATTCAAACCGGGTATTTGTTGTGCCCCCGAGCACCTACTAATTATTCGAAATTGTTCCCTTCCCTGATCCCGGCAGACGATATTCCTTCCTTTTATCCGCGACCGTCAGGAGAAATCATAAAAGGACACTGGAATGAAATTGAATTCCCACACGCACGCCGAATACCATCACTTCGAAGAAATGAAATACACAGAACTCATTAATGGAGACCTCTTGATGTCAAAGAGTGACTTTTCAAGCGTGAGAATCATTGTTGGAAAGGGTTTTTACCTCCAGATGTCGTCTCGGCTATTGTGCGAGAAGTCGTGACATTTATTTTGCATTCCCGAAATTCCCTTTCGTGTTACGCACAAAGATATCATCGGCAGCTGTCGAAAATTATAGAACCAAAAGTTATTTTCTAAAACTATTATAAATGATGGTTTATTAAGTATAATAATCGAGAGGGAAAACTTAATTGGGTGTTATACATAAATTGCATTTTTAATTCTGAAATGAATAGTTATGATTCATTACATTTATTTTCATTACATTAAAGTTATTTTCATTACATTAAAGTATTGTTACAAAGATCGGGGTTTGAGGATTTTATGCAAATCAGACGCAAAGAGCAAGACGATGGACTTCAGGAGCGATGGAAATTTATTGCCAAAAAACAATTCCTTGAAGTACAGCAGCTATATTCGCAGAATAAATTTCAGAAGGCCTTCAGACCTTCTACGGCGTTCAAACACAACTATCAGTGACTAAAATACAGGAATGTGAAAGATTATTTATAAGCACTCACTCATCCTACACAACAGTCAAAGTAATAGCTAATCGCTGGTCTACTTTTCATGGTCGAAACAAGACCAACTCAGTTTCGGTGAGAGATCCCTATTAATGGGCTTCACTGATTATTCTTGGAAATTCCTCTTGCGTCAAGGATCGTGATATTACTATAGTTCCCCACTAATTTCCAGAAGAATCATAGGGTCACGAACTCAGCGAAAATGGTCGCCAATTCAGCAAAATGGTCGCCAAAAATTATGCCAACATAACTCTATCGCCAAGATTTTGCCAAGTATTCATTGAATTGCCATTATAATGTAAGAAACGGCGTTCTTTGCGAATATTACAATTTTAACATAAAATAAATACAACATAGAGTAATATAAACGGATTAAACTTCCACATATAAATTATTTACACTATTTTAAAAATTCATTACGCAAAATTCGTAACAATATACTTAAATTTATATTTCATCATTCAGCATCATAGTCAAGTAGCGTTGATGTTTTCAGTGCATGATCATTTCTTAACATTGTCCTATATGGCTACACGAGGGTTTTGGCAGAATGCTCAATGGAACCGAGCTCACCCGAAAATTATTTAGAGCTGCAAACCGATCCCTCGGAAAACAACCAGCCCCACGTCCAGTCTTTATTGATATATATATATATATATAAAATTTTTCAAGCTTACATTTTAAACAGAAACAAAAAAAATAAAAACCCTTTAATATGTATACATAATACAAATATACAAAGCTATAATAATAAAAGAAAACGTAAAGGGTAAGAGGAGGAAAAAGGAATATACATTATTCCAGCATTCTTACAAGTACGTCAAAAATAATAAAATTATCCAATACAAATGCACCGTACAGACTTCCTGTTGATACCCCCCCCTCTTAATTGTCCTTGTTTGGTATCCACTACGTTGGAAACCCATTTTTTAAAAAAAATAAATGGAAAATTGAATATTTATGTCACTTGATTAGAAAAATAAAAAATTGTTTTAAGGGGCTTTTTTGAAAAAAAAATTAAAAAAAATTTTTTTAAAAATTAATTTAAAATTTTTTTCCCAAATGTTCCCCTTTTTGGAAAATGCTTCTATTATATAATACCCTGTATATAGCCCATACCTCTACAGGGGTCAACAAATTTTTAAAAAATTAAATTTTTTCAGATTTTACAAAATTTAAATAATTTTTGGGGTTTTTTTTTAAAAATGCTCCCTTGTTGTAAAATAGGAAAAACCCCTTCAAGTTATATATTTTCAGAACTTTAGTTGACCCTCGTTCAGAGGTCTGAGCTATAACAGGCAAAATATTATTATAATGAAGCATTTTTTTAAAAAGGAGAACATTTTAAAAATTTTTCTAAGTTAATTTTTCCAAAATATTTTTTAAAAAAATTTTTTCAAAATGTCCCAAAAAAATTTTTATACATTTTTTTGATCTAAGTGACACAAATATCATAAAAAATTTATTTAGGTTTTTTAAAAACCGGTTTTAACGTACCAAAAATTAAAAAAAAAAATGATTTAGCATCGTAAGGAGGATTTTATTCATTTAAGAACCCCTCCTCTATTTTTTTTAAAGAGATGTAAAGAAATAAAGCAGCAGTGTAAAATAAACAAATAAAAAATAAAGAGAGAGAAAAGTGAGGAAAAAAAAAGAAATTATTAAATTTTATTGCAGATATATCTTTTTTTGCAACATAAAAACAAAAAATTAAACTCAAACGAATGCTCGCATTGTTAACCAAGAGTTAAACCAGGAAACTGCAATGTATAATGTGAAATATATAAGTAAGGTTTAAAGATTTAGATGTCCCTCGACTCCAACGTCCCGTGCACCTATTCCACCGGCGGAGAACCATTTGTGACCACGTAAGAGTAGCAATTGAGCCTCATTTAACGGATTTAGTTCCGGCTTGTAGAGGCAATTTTAATACGTGATTGTAGTTTAAAAGTGAATGGAAGGATTTCTAATGATAGATGAAACCCGTTTCTTTTCGCATTTAGATGGACCTTGTAATTTTGAAACATGGTTAAAATGATTAGGACGACACCTGAGCTGATAGACACATCTTCGAACTTGAGCCCCAAGCCAACGGGAGCCACTCAGTCTCGACCGATTTAGCGTGCATCCGCCTTTCTACACGGCGGGTCCTCAGTTTCACGCCAACCGTCAGTCCGTGACCATAACTACTAGGCTACTGTGGCCACACTGATGTTTTCGGAACATAGTCAAAACTTCTATGTCACGTCAAGTAAAACTGAGGCTTAGTTGCATTTAATATGTATACAGAAATCTTTGCTAACGGAATCGTGTCAAACCCATATTATAGGATTGCGATGAAGCATGATATCAGCTACAGTAGGCTCTGAATTGAAATATAAGCATTAAAATATTAGTATCTTGTTATCTCTTGTGAAAGTTGTTGAACTCAAAATTTTGAACCAGTTTCGTTCCATGAAGTTCACTTAAACTTTAATAGTTCTGGAATAAAATAAATGGAATCTATTCTTTTTTGAACGACTTTCTGCTTGCCTATTTCTATTCAATACAAAAAGTCCACTAACGAGTTACAAAGTCAGTACCCAAGTCTTCACGCCAACGTGAGACCTTGGAAGCCCGATAGATCAAGCATATACCAGCTCCTCCATTAGTGGAACAGGACTCGAGAACGGAGCTAAGGCATAATCGGCTATAAGCTCGATTATCGCGACTACTTTTATGTATTTTCAGTTGTAGTTATAGGTTTTTTGTAATGCTCTGAAACTCAAAAAGATACTTTTTTCTTTTAGTTTTCTCTAATATATTCTTTGTGATTTTTTGACAAATTCAGAATATTATAATCATAACTGATTAATTGTTTCTTAATAATTTACTCAGAAGTTACGCTAGGTCTATTGGCCACAGGTTTGTCACATGTCCCTCTTTTTTGGGAGTGGCAAGGGTGTTTTTACAAATCTTAAGGTACTTGGAATGACTGAGTTCCCCGCGCGAGCACTTTTACTCCAAAATATTTTCTCTCTCTTGTGAATGGGCTACATTTATCCCCTGTGAAATACTTAGTGGTTCTGATTGCTGTGTTTAGACTTATGTATGGTTTATAAATGTAAATGAGGAGAATATAAAACAAGTAATGTAAAAAAAAAAGTTTGACTCAATTCCTACTTAGATCAACAAAGAAAAATTTTATTTTAGCTACTTTTTATTAAATAGTTACAATTAATATAAATGTGTGTATACATAGGACAGAATCACAACATTAAGTGGTCATTAGTTTTTATTAATTATCATTAAAGTATCGTCTTGTCATCCAAAACAATCGTGTATTTAAATTTCAATTCAACTGAATGCTTTAAGACGTGAGATAAAAACCTTTTCAAGTTTTAACACAAGTCGACCAAAGTTCGCTAAAACGCCAAAAATGATGCCAACGTGGATGTATTTGTAATTTTTAAATAATTAATTTTAATCAATTAATTTTTATTAATTATAATTAAATTATTGTATTGTCATCCTAATAATCATGTACAGCTCAATGGAGCGCTTTAAAATGTATTTTATTAACGATTGAAAATTCCACCAAGATAAATAAATAAACAAACAAACAAATAAATAAATATATAGAGAATGTGAGTTAATAGTAGGAATTGAAAAAGAAATGGCATCTGTGATCTCTATTGAAGGAAGTTGAAACTAATCAAGTAGGGGAAGAACTTGCTGAAACAATGCATGCTAATCATGATAGTGAAAATAAATTTGAGATTAGCGATGAACATGAAATGTGTCTGAGGTGAAAGGAAAATTTTCAAATGGTACCTAAAGAACTCGATCAAGAAACATATGAAGCAATAAGTTTACCACAAAACACACTTCACCCCACCAAAAAGACACAAGCAAGAAAATCATCAAAGTCATCATCAAAACATCTCTCATTGTCGATCATCAAAGGACAATGAAACTAAAATAACTTGAACTAAATTTGACAGTTTTGACTACATATAACATTCCTCTGTTATGTGAACGAAATGTGTCTGTGTTCTTTATTAAAGTCACGTACATTTAAAACTTCCTGGTTTAGTTTGATTAATATTTTTTTTCAAATTGTCAAAGAAAATTTAAAAGTCCTAAGAAGTAGTTAAATATACTTTCTCTTAATCAAATTGTTCACTGAAAATACTACTTTTATTGTATACAATAAAAAAAAACAATTTTAAAAAAAGGATTAGGATGACTCAATCACCCCGCTCGACCATTAAATTTAGTATCGAGTGGGTGCTTGCTCCCGGGTTAACAATGTCATGGGTGTAATGCTGTAAAATGCCTTTGTTGTTTAAGTTTTGTAGAGTATGAACCTTTGAGTTAAAATGAAATAAGTGGGCTAAAAATTATTTTTTTGTATTAAAGGTAAGATATATAATACCCAAAAACATATTTTGTCTTATTATAGACCGTCACCCCCTGTTGTGAGATAAAATCTATCCACAGTATTTAAGATTTAATTTAAACTGAACAAGAAGCTATTTCTATGTAAAAACGATATCACTCAATGAATTAGCTTTCTCTTTCTTTGTATACAATTTGTAAGCCTTTTTTTCAAGTGGTTCCCTCACTTTTAAAACACTGGCTTAGAGAGAGACGTGGTAAATATCCTCATTTTATCAAATTATAATGGTCTAAATTCATGTGACGTCATAGTCACGTGTTTCCAGCCAATCAGTTCATAAATTCATGTGACGTCATAGTTATATCATAAATGTAATCGCGCGTTTCCAGTCAATTAGTTCATTTGCTTCACTGTTGCCAACTTTTGCTTTTTTCAGAAACTTTCTTTTAAAAATTGCATATATTTTAAAGATAATAATGCACATAAACAAAATGATCTTAATTTAAAAATACAAGTATAATGTAAGAGTTTTTTTTTTAATTAAAAAAATTATTTGAAGAATTTTATTACGTGAACATCTTTAACCAATCATCAAATTTTAAATGTTATCTAAACTTTACAAGTAAAACTACTAGTATGTCATTTAATCAATGGAGAACAAGTGATTGCCTTTATCATGTGACCGCCATGAATTTAGTTCATTGAATGTGACAGACTCTTAAAGTATCGAAAAAAAAAAAAAAAAAAAAGATTTTTATACATTTTTTTTAATTAAAGTTATTCTCTTCAATTTTTCATTTTTGTCATTACTGGTTATATTTCAAGAATCCTAAAAATTTCCTGAAGTATTTTTGGGACTATGCATGTAACTTGTCGAAAGACAAAAATCTAAAATATTATAAAAATATAGATAATTATATATAGTATTATATCAATATAAAAAAATATATATATGCACATTGAATAAAAGTTACTAGTTAATGATTAATTAATTTCTGTTTAGTAATTGGAGATATTTTATCAATTAATGAGTCAATTTGCACTATAAAATATAGATATGAAGGTGCATTTTTATAATCCATTTAAATGATTTCGCTAAGAAAACTTCGATTAATATTTGTCTTGATTTTTCTGTTTTAATTAACTACATGATTCTAGACATTATAAGTCTTTCTTATTTTAAGATTTTCTCTATTTATTTTAATTATTTATACAAAATAGGAACTAATACTGAAATAAAACACTGTTAATTATGATAATCAAATTAATAGTTATATCTAAGTATAACAAAGAACAAAAGTTAACTGTATGGCTTCATTAAAGTATAAGTTGTGTTAGTCTCCTTAAATCCCGCATTGATGTTACTTCTAATATATCTATAACAATGTTTTAAAAATTTTTGTACAAACTTTCTAACTCACAGGAAACAATACAGAAAACTTAGAAAAACAATTTAGAAGTAATCTTTTTAGAAGCAGTTTATGTTTCGCCGTTCTCTCTTTTACTTGATAAATAACTTTGTCAAAAAGTAAATACTCCGTCAAATTCGTTTCCCATCCGCCATGTTTAAAGTCTTTAAATACCGTGTCAAACATCCAAAGAGTGATTCACCGCTTGAGAATTTAAACCCTATTTCATATTCCATTATTACACAACCGACTTCTCGCAGAAAACTTCTCTGACACTGTTGCCACAACGTCATCACAAATTCTGAGTTCCCGATATAATTCCCCTGAGAAATGAAGGATCTTCCACTAGCATAAAGAAGAAAAATACGGAGAAAAAAATGTACAGCAAAGAAGGGGAAAAAATTCCCTCTAAGAACATCAAGAGCAAACAAAATAAAAAGGTTACACGAGAATAAAAAAAAAGAAAACAGAAAGGGGGAATATATATTGAAACCCCTACAAAAAGAAATAAGCAAAGAGAAGGTGTTTTATGTTCATAAATTATGTACAAATACCTTCCCCGCTAAGGTAACACAACTCAACCCAGCTCCACCTTATATTCTCAGACGAGAATCCAGAAATGAAAACGATTTCTGGTCTCGCGGTAGAAGTAGAAGTTGTTGATGTTTGATGCAGGGGCAGAAAGGAAACCAATGCGCAAAATGTTATTAGTGATTTATTTATATATTTTTTCTTCTTGTTATTTCTTTCCGCGTGGCAGTACCTCGGGTTAGTTCTTTTAATATTGCACAAATGTGGCTATTTTTCTTTCTGATGTTTTTGGCACTTGGGTGATAAAGTGAGCTCAACCTGCTTTTCCTCATCCTGAGTCATGGGGGAGGGGAGAATGAAGTGTAACTAATTCCTACCTGGATGAATTGACAGAGGAATTCTATATCCCATGGAAAACTCGTCTTATTCGAATTCCTTCTTCGGTTGAATTGATTTTTTTATTAACCTGTGTTTCGTTATACTTAACTTATTTATTCAGAAGGCACATAGCATTGTTTTGATTGGAAAAGTTTGTTTTAATTTATCCAAAATTTTTAATACTATGTTATGAGATTTAGGTTAATTCCATGATGCATTAAATTTAAGGGGAGTTGGAAACCTCTATACCGACTATAATAAATTGGCTGTTTTCGATGTACCTTTTATAAAAATCTGTTATATGTACATCCTTGAATTTTTTCAAACAATTATAGTACACCTTTCTCATTATACGGAAATGAGCTTTTAGCTAATTTTGAATTTTTTAATAATTTATAAAATATTTTATCAAGCATATGAAATTTGATCCACTTTTCACATAAGAAAATTTGTAAAAAATAAAATTTTGAGTTTTTTTACAAAAAGCTCATTTCAGTATATATTAGCCATCAATATAAATATGTCATAAAAGACTTACAAACATATGAATATTATTTTCCCGGAAAAGGTACATCCTACATCAAAAATTTACATTTTCAGATAAATGAACTGTATATGAATGTATAATTACTTTTTATTAGAATATTCCTCCCCACACTCCAAATAATCTACATTTTTTGGATATCATCATCTCTCTCTTTCTTTTAAGTATTTTTTTTTCCTAACTTCTTTTTTTATTTGTAAACATGAGTATTTAGCCTTTAACAGCCTATGTTTGTCGAGGAGCTCCATTGCCTGTACGGTGTAATCACCAGGCTCAACATAAAGTTTTCTCAAAATTTCTGGTTTTGATACATTTCCCATAGTAAATGATGAAATTGCATTCTATGTACCCAATGATAATACTTCCGTTTGAACAAATATTTTCTTCAGTACACAAGATCATATTACTTTTTCACCTTCATTGTGATTTTGTGTACCTCCATGAAAAAACCTTTATAGCAATTCTGGATTAAATGTTTTGATTTCCATCATTCATTGAACTTTTAAGCAAAAATAAAATACTTTGTTTACATTTTTCGCCGTTATGGCGGGACCCAGATTCGAGGATTTTATAAAAATTGGTTTTAAGGGCTTCTAATTACCCTAGAGGTTAAAGTAAGGTATTCTTAGAAAGGTTCACATCAATACAATTTGAAAATGTAAAAATTGTCATATTAAGAAGATTTTAGATTTCCAACATCCCCTATAGCAAATAAGAAAGATTATTTTGATTTGGAACTCTTATTCCAAATTAAGATTGGCAAAATTTTAATACGTGTATGCTGTTCACATCGGATTTTCAAGTAAAAGCTATAGAGTATATTATGAAAATAAGAAAAAGAAAGAAAAGTAAAATCAGAAACATTAATTGTGTGTTTCATTATAATTACCGAATTATATCCCTTAAATAAACAGAGAATAAAAATCAGTGAATTGTTCAATATTAAAAGAGTTTTATTTCTGGTTTTACTATTTTGCATATGTGAGGCTGTATGAAGTGGGAAGTAGTTTAACTTCAGTAGTTTCAAAATAAATTTATTATTTCCTGTTAAAGAGTAGAAGTTAATATCAACTTAACACAGTGGCGCACACAAGGGGGGGCTCCTGGGGTCCGGACCCTCTCAAAACCCTGATTTTTCCCCATGATATTTCAATATATGTAGTAAAATTTAATTAGTTTGTTTTTAAAAGATTAATTTTATTAATTAAGGATATTATTTATTCAATATGGTTTTACTGTGTTTTGTTCCCAAAATCGACAAAATCAGGAGATGATACAAGGAATGGTGAACTTTCAATCCCGGACCCCCTTTCCCCTGAAAAATTCTTTGGCCGCGACTTTTACACTTGAAATATACTCTTTTTGACTACAGATTTTATTTCCTTTTGTGTATATCGCTCAAATGCCCATATATCTATACTAGCTGGTATACCCGTTCTTTGCACGGATGATTGAAAACAATGGGGTTAAGGATAAAGAGTTTGTAAGGTATCCGACTACGTTGAACCCTGATTTAAAGGGGTATAAAAGGACCTTTGTAATTTGGCGCAAGATTAGAATTTTATTTAAATTTTGAAGGACAATTTGCAAAAACAAATTATATAAATACAATATTCTGGCAAAAATTAACTTTTTAAAAATCTTTTTCAAATGTTCTCCTTTGCGAAAAATGCTTCTATTATAATATTGTTTTGCTGTATTACTCAGAGCTCTACAGGAAGGGTCAACTTGAATTTTGAAAAATTCACATTATTTTCAGAGTTACCACCCATTGAAATAATTATCGGCGTTTTTTTCTTAAAATTGCTCTCCTCTGTTGTCGTAAAGTGTGGATAAACCCGCTTCTAAGTTATATATTTCAAAAATTCTAGTTGGGCCTCTGTACAGAGGTCTGAGCTATATAAAGGCAAAACGTTACTATAATAGAAGCATTTTTCACAGAAGGAGAACATTTTGAAAAAGATTTTTCTAAGTTAATTTTTTGCCAAAATATAATATTTAAATAATTTTTTAAAATGTCCTTAAAACAATTTTATACATGTATTCTAATCTAGTATCCATATGCGCTTTTTGAAATCAGGGTTTCCCGGAACTAGTGGATACCTTAAAGAGTTAATTTTATGTGAATTGCAAATTGGACAAAAAAAAAACTTTTTGCATATCTCAATTAAACTTATAAACCATATTTTTTAAATTTTATGTCTGTAGATCTAATAGCTGATGAAAAGGGAATTTTTTTATATCGCCCCGTAACTCTCTTGTGGGCCAATCTTTGAAAACACCTTCCTAAGTTTATCTCTGCTCAGCAAAAGTAACACATTGTTACACATTTTGTGTAATGAATAATTAAAATAGTGAATATAATTTATATTTGTGGATGTGCAATACGTCAATATTGCATTCTGTTGTATTTATATTATTAACATTGTAATATTCGCAAGCAAGCCCGTCCCTTACATTATAATGGCTATTCATTGGAAACATAGCGAAATGTTGGTGATTGAGCCAAGCTGACATCATTTTTGGCGACCCTGTTTGCAACTTGGCGATTGATTTAATGGTGCAGAAGTTTCTATACTGTATAGCCACCTGGTGGGGAGCTGCAACAAGGAGAATAGCACAAAAACATTCTCCACAAAAAAATACATAAACATGCCAATTTTCGTAGTGATCCGTTGAACGATGTTGGAGTGATGTGATTTCATATATACAAACATAAAAGAGAGATTATGTGAATATATTGTATTCACAATTTAGTATATATTTTATGTATGTAAAAATATACAAATATGTTACACTTTTAATACTACAATAACTTTAAACTTATTCAATAAAAAAGCATTTTTTTAGTATAGACTTCGTTTAAGTGTCATTATTTTAATTTTGTTGGAACCCGATAACTAACTTTGAATTTTACGGAAAAAAAAATTGATACTAGATTTTATCCAAGCCATTGGCATTAGTTAAAATATTAATTGCTAGTGTATACATATAAATAACTGTCCGTGTATTCAACATTCTTTGCTTATAAGCGAATTTAATCAAACTTTCAAGAGTAATTGCAAAGCTTAGCACTGGAATTCCAAAATATCTTACTAAAGTTTGTTTTGTTTCATAACTATATATCTCTTAGGAACACATTAACAATAATTATCACAGTAAACTGAAAATTATCCATGGATATTAGAATTTTGTAAAACACGCTGATATAAATATTACAATCGATCTTCATTAAAAGATTTTTTAGTGAGTAAGTCAGTGGTGTAACGGAGAATATTTGCCCCCCCCCCACCTGCAAAGTCAGGTTTGAGACCCCCT
>BMAV01007882.1:22496-48945 GCA_019973955.1 Trichonephila inaurata madagascariensis
TGGTAGTGTTATAGGAAAACCCATCTACCACGGCAAAGTCGGATCCATTGGATGGGAAAAATCAGGGTTTTCAATAGTCATTTGGTCGAAAATCACTAAAAAGCAACATTGGGAATTGTTTGGGTCCTTTGACCAAACAAATAGCCTCCATTTAGCAATACTGGCAGTGCTATAGGAAAACCCATCTACCATGGCAAAGTCGGATCCATTGGATGGGAAAAATCGGGGTTTTCAATAGTCCTTTGGTCGAAAACCACTAAAAAGCAACAGTGGTAATACCCGTCAGCTATCGCAAGGCTTACAGAAAAGTTTTCATCCGCAAGCTGAAACAGATAAACAATGGGGCGGAATGTCTCAGGGGTCATGTAGTGAATGTGTAGCGTAATTCGTTCCTTGAATCAGCTAAATTTGCTATTAGGTTACTGAGCACAACATGTTTAAAATAATTCTCAAGTTAGAAGTAAAATGATGGAGGGCCAGTGATCTGGAATGCCAGGCTGTTTGAAAATTAAGGTGTATCACATTTTATCACTTTCGAACTGTTTCTTGAGAAGATGCATCGCAGGCTTAGCAATGTTCGGAAGATGGCTATCTGGCCTCTTGCAGTGTCCTCTATTGATAAACTTTAGAACTTGTTCTTATCTCATAGCTTTTACCCATTTTCAAGTATGTTTAGTTCAATTTTGAAATCATTCTGACCAATGGCTCTTTTATACAGTATTTTGAAAGGAGAACTTTAATTATAATCATCTTACATAACCTTTATAATATGAAACATATTTTTAATTTCTGCCCATTTTGTTATCAATATGTTAATCGCACTCAAAGGAAAATAAAAGTGTTGAGATAAATAAATGTATTCCAGTTATTAAATATTATATATATTAACCCGCGGTCACTCGCGCCTGTTTTTGCTACCGTCGTTACTCGCGGGGTGTAGAGAACACCCCAAACTTTTAGCACGTGTATTTAATTATGAAACTAAAATTAAGTCATTATGATACATATTTATAAAGTACAAGATGTTTTTTGTATTATACAAATAAAATTATTAAATTTATTGCATACAAATGAGACAAACATTAATTTAAACTAAACATACAAAATTTTCATTTTAAAACACATAATATTATATTTTTTCATAAACCAGTAAAATGTATATATACCAGTAATAAATATACTTCATAATTAATAAGATGATTATAGTAGAAAGTAGAAAAATAATATTTTAATCATTTTCCAAACATTCAGAGCAGACTGCATACAAATGCTCAACTTCTCGCGGGAGTTCTCAGCCCCCCAGATAAACTTTTGAAGGTCATTGCATTACAATCGTTCGAGAAAGAGGGATTGAATCAGGCTTGAAGGTTCAATGACCTAAAATGTGCAGCTACAGAAAAAATCGGGGTTCTGCACATTCTTTTTAGAATCCTGTGAGGACTTTCTTGTTGCTGGGGTGTACAGAACACCCCGCGCTAGTGATCGCGGGTTAATAATGTGAGGATGTGTTTGAATTCATTACTTGATATCATTCAGTTTTGTGATTGAGAGTGTGAGTAAATGACCTTTAAAACATCATACTTAATGTTATTTTGCCTTGCGAATGATTTATTTTTATTTAAATATTAAAACTCTTTCATTTACTATATTTTCTGTGTCATTATTCTACGTTTGATTAAATAATAGTGTTTCAATAAAACAAGAAAATGCATATTCTTAGAATTATATATAAGTACAATTATATAAACTAAGAATTTTCTAAGGGTTGTGTGGCTTTATATAATTTAAAAAACGACATATTCCATGAATTATTATCGATAGTATTAGGATATTTTTATAATCATTATTAAAAATTACAGTTAAAATAAAACTCAATTTTGCAATATAAAACCTTTCTTTCCATAAACCAAAAATAGTAAAAAATGTATAAAACAAAAAATTATGAAATATATTAAATTATTTTTCTCCATTGTGATCTCTGCCATAAATGTAAATAGAACGGAGACTGTATATCGATCATAAACTGCCAGAAATAAGCAGTATTCAGAAGCGGAAAAAAAACAGCTCAGGATGATAAGGATTTCTGACATGCAAGAACCTACACTTTCCTTTTTGCGTGGTGCTATTATTTTCTTTGTCTACTGTGTTTTTTTAAGCATATACAAATATTAAGTTCTTTCGTAGGAGTGGACGCATTCTATATTGGATTTAGTAATGAACTAGAAAATGTCCCCCTGGCACGATACGAATTGATCAATGATCAACTTTAGATAGCACTGTATATTTACTTTTACGTACATTTCTATGATTAAAAATCTGTGTGTAAATATGTTATTGTGCATACAAAAATTAAATTGAAGGTTATTTTGGAAACATAGAATTACAAAGCACCATAAAGCAGTGTTTATCAAAAAGTATGAGTAATGAAAATTTGTTCATTTATGATCAAATCCACTTAAAATGTATGAACAATGGATTTTAGATTTGTAAGTATAACACTACAGTGATGTGAATAATTACATAAACATACTTTCCATGTTTCACAAAAAATATCAAGATCTTTTAATATGTATTGATAATGCGAAAAATAGATTTAAAGAAAAGATAAAAAAAAATCACGATTTTACCTTCCAAATGTTACATGATATTTTATTTATGGAAATGTGTTTTAAGTATTCTGTAAAATATTTTTTTAGTTTAATATAAGAAGATACAGACTAATACATGTTTCCGATAAGTAAAAATTATTTATATGGTTTTATTATAATGATTTTTTCCATTTTACATGTTTCGCAATGATCCAAGTACAGTATTATTGCATTTCATACATTTTTATTGTATGAGGAGGGCGCGATGAAAATTAAGCCTGAAAATTGGGTCGCAAATATGGAAAGTTTGAGTGAGTGAGTGAGTTAATAAATAGCTCTCGATAGATTTAGCGTGCATCACTGCCCTACAAGGTGGGTCTTTAGTGGTAATGGAAAGTTTGAGAAGCACTGCTCTAATCTCTAAACTCAGACATAGTCTATTTTTCTAAATTCTCTTGTCGGATCTGTGGAATGAAACATCATGCATTTCTTCCTTTTGGCAAAACAGCTGAGAATTGATTCAGACTTCACCGGATTATAAAAAATAATAATAATTTCTCACAAAATCTACGATTGAAAAAGTGTACTTTTGTGTCTAATACTGATGGAAGTTTCAGAGAGAATATTGAGCTCTTTTTAGTGAAAAATATCATGGACTTAATACTCTCTCTCACATGAAATATTTTAAATTTAGGTCTTAAAGATTTCCTTCAGTTGGCTGATCCTATATTTTGCAAAGCAGGCCGTATCGACGCACTTATAGAATGCCAATGGGTATTCCAGAGTCTAGAAAATGACGCATGTAAGATTAATTCATCAATCAATAAATGATAGTTTTAAAAAACTAAAAATGCATGCTTTTATTGTAGATCAAACTAAAAAATGAAAAATAAATTATAGTTTAAAAAAACTAAAAAACATGCTTTTATGTTTAATAGAACTAAAATGTAAAAAAATAACAATTTTTAATCTAAGAATAAAATGATTAACGAGAGATAAAATTAATGTCATTGGGGGAAAAGCGTGGGGTGTCCTATATCAATTGCCAGTTCTATTCCAAAATGCTGAGTTGGTGTTAAAATATAGTACAAAGCACCCCACGTTCTTACCACAGTGACATTAATTTTAATGTTAATCATATTATTCGATTAAGGTATCCGACTACGTTCGGAACCATGATTTTAAAAAGACGCATAAATAGATAATTTTCATGATATTTAGTGTCACTTAGATTAGAATACATGTATAAAATTGTTTTAAGTACATTGTGATAAAAAAAATATTTAAAAACAATATTTCGGCAAAAAATTAACTTAGCATAACCTTTTTCAAAATGTTCTTTTTTTTGTGAAAAATACTCTTATTATAATAATATTTCGCCTGTATACAGCTGAGATCTCTATACAGAGGCTCCACTATGAGTTTTGAAAAATTCACATTATTTTCAGAATTACAACCATTTGAAATAATTATCGGCATTTTTTTCTTAAAATTTCTCCCCTTTGTTGTCGTAAAACATGGATAAACCCACTTCTAAGTTATATATTTCAAAAATTTTAGTTGAGCCTCTGTACAGAAGCCCGCGCTATATATACAGGCAAAAAATTATTATATAATAAAAGCATTTTTCACAAAAGGAGAATATTTTGAAAACTGGTTATTCTATGTTCATTTTTTGTCAAAATATTGTACTTAAACCATTTTTTACTGTAATACTATTCTTAAAACAATTTTATATATCTATTCTAATCTAAGTGACACTAAATATCACAAATATTATCCATTTATACACTTTTGCATAATCGCGGTTCCGAAAGTAGTCAAATACCTTAAGGTATCCGACTACGTTCGGAACCATGATTTTTAAAAAGCGCATAAATGTATAATTTTCATGATATTTAGTGTCACTTAGATTAGAATACATGTATAAAATTGTTTTAAGGACATTATGACAAAAAAAATGATTTAAATACAATATTTTGGCAAAAAAATTAACTTTGAATAACCTTTTTTCCAAATGTTCTCCTTTCGTAAAAAATGCTTTTATTGTATTAATAGTTTGCCTGTATATAGCTCAGACCTCTGTACAGAAGCTCAACAATGCATTTTGAAAAATGCACATTATTTTTAGAGTTACAACCATTTGAAATAATTATCGGCGTATTTTCTTAAAATTTCTCCCTTCTGTTTTCGTAAAATATGGATAAACCGACCTCCGAGTTATGCATTTCAAAAATTCTAGTTGAGCCTCTGTACAGAGGTCAGAGCCGAATACAGGCAAAATATTAATATAATAGAAGCATTTTTTTACAAAAAGAGAATTTGGGAAAAAAGGTTATTCTAAGTTAATTTTTTGCCAAAATAGTGTATTTAAATAATTTTTTTTTCATAATGTCCTTAAAACAATTTTATACATGTATTCTAATCTAAGTAACACTGAATATCATAAATATTATCCTTTTACACGCGTTTACAAAATCACTGTTCCGAACGTAGTCGGATACCTTAAACATAAATGCGTGTTATTTAGTTGTTTTTTTTTTTTAAATTATAAGTATTTTTACTATACTCTTTAACTACACTTACAGTCTTCAAGAAAACCAAAGTATCAAATTACCCAGCATCCCATCGCTACCATGACGTCATTCCTTGAATGGGTACCTTTATCAATCACAGCCTCCGTCATAACAGAGCTGACCTATGACTAAGCACGTAGACCCAATATCCGTTGACCAATATTTCACACATCATCCATAACACTAAGTATAGTGCCGTTGGCTGTATTTTCGCTTTTACTCTGAGATCTGGAGCCTTGATGAACATCGATAGATTGGGATGTTAGAAAGTGGCATCAAAGTGCACGCTAACCATTCGATGGTTATGGATGATGGTTATAATTGATGGAGCTGAAATGAGATACTAGAATGTGTGGATCACAGAGAAATGTAATACATAATATGTTCGTTGGGGTGAATTGAATGTTTAACCGAAATAAATAATGTAGGAGCTTGCCAAGGTATACAATTACGGTCGGAAGCTTGATTTTACAAAAGCGTACACACGAATATTTTTTTTAATATTTATTGACCCTCAGACGTACGTATAAAATTGTTTTAAGGTATCCGACTAGGTTCGGAACCATGATTTTGCAAAAGCGCATAAATGGATAATTTTCATGATATTTAGTGTCACTCAGATTAGAATACATGTATACAATTGTTTTAAGGACATTATGACAAAAAAAATTATTTAAATAAATTTTTTAGCAAAAAATTAACTTAGAATAACCTTTTTTCCAAATGTTCTCCTTTCGTAAAAAATGCTTTTATTGTATTAATAGTTTGCCTGTATATAGCTCAGACCTCTGTACAGAGGCTCAACAATGCATTTTGAAAAATGCACATTATTTTTAGAGTTACAACCATTTGAAATAATTATCGGCGTATTTTCTTAAAATTTCTCCCTTCTGTTTTCGTAAAACATGGATAAACCGACTTCCGAGTTATGCATTTCAAAAACTCTAGTTGGGAGAGGTCTGAGCTGAATACAGGCAAAATATTAATACAATAGAAGCATTTTTTATAAAAGGAGAACATTTGGAAGAAAGGTTATTCTAAGTTAATTTGTTGCCAAAATATTGTATTTAAATCATTTTTTTTTGTCATAATGTCCTTAAAACATTTTTATACATGTATTGTAATCTAAGTGACGCTAAATATCATGAAAATTATCCATTTACGCGTTTTTGCAAAATCACGGTTCCGAACGTTGTCGGATACCTTATACATATAAGAATACTAGTACATTAAAAAGAATTACTTAAATGCAATAATTTGGTAAAAATTTAACATAGAGTAAACTATTTTCAAAACATTTTCCTCTAGTGAAAAATCTTCTATAATAAGGATATTTTGCTTATATACAGCTAAGACTTCTCCAGAAAGACTGAACTAAAATTCTTTTTAAAAATAGTCACATTTTTTGCAGAGTTACTACCAATTCAAATAATAATCGGGTTTTTTTCACTCTTATGTATTAAAATATGCATACATCTACTTCTAAGTTATATATTTCAAAAATCCTAGTTCAGGCTCTTTTTCAAAGGTCTAAGCAAAATATAAACTAAATATTATTTTAGAAGCATTTTTCATCAAAGAAGAATGTTTTGGAAGTAGGTAATTCTATGTTAATTTTTTTGCCAAAATATTGCATTTAAATAATTTTTTATTGTGATAATATCTTAAAACTATTTTATACGTGTATTCTAATCTAAATGATAATAAATGACAATATTAAAAACACTTTCTTTTTTTACGGAACCGAACGTATGCGGATACCTTAAATTGTTGATTCTTGTGAATGAATGAAGAATCTGAAATACAGTGTTATATCATAATAAACATTAAGTCAGACTGTTCTAACATTGCCTTTTCAAACTAAAGGAGTATAAAAAAAAATAATGATTAATAAGAAATATGTCGAATAATAATTATCGATAAACAGTTTGTTGAACTTTCGTACTCACATTACAAATTATAGTGAACTTCTACAAATACTAACGCAGCATTTTATAAGAATCATGTGTTTCATAAGAAGTAATTTAAAATAATCAAGTTTCATAAAGGTTTTTCTTAGTGAGTGCGTTAATTTTGATCCAAAATGTTGCATCACATTTCGCGAAGAAAATAAAACATACAAAAATCAAGAGTAAGAGTTACAAAATTAGAACTTCCTTCTCGTAGATATGTGGAGATTTATAATATTAATATAATTTTGATTACATTATATATAAAATTAATTGTCTAAAAATAACACATGCGTGCTTTTCTTTGGCGATTTTTTAGGAATACTTTTAAAATTGGAGTTAAGTTCAAAATGTGCTTTATTTCAGTGTTCAAAGTTTTTTTTTCTTTCTTTTTTTTTTGCTCGGATTAAAATTCATTGCACACAAATAATAATTTCATACATTGTTATCAATCAAACTATTTGTACTAAATGAAATGTATGGACCTTAAGTCGGACATGGAAAAGTGCTGCAATAATTCTTATTATTTGTATGTAGTTATTTTATAGAAATCCTCACTCGATTTTACAACAGACCTGTAAAAAATAATCCAAGAAACTAATTTAGAACTGAAAAATATAAGCTCATTCTTATATTTCTTTTAATCTCATTATCTTTGCGAGGTAATGTGAAAAAAAGGATTACAGATTAATTAAATGTGTAATGAGACAGGAAATTATTGATACACAACAAAGAAAAAGAGGAGTTTTCTATTTAAACTCATGAAATTAAATAACGAAGAAACGAATGTTAGAAAATAGAGAGAACTTACAATTATTCTTAAAAACTGGTCAGAAAAATGTGATAGAATACTTTAAAAAAATGACTTAATATTACTTATTAGTATTACTTTTTCTTAATATTACTTATATCTCTTGTTAAAAATAACAATTTTCTGTTAAAAAATTTATTACATTTGCTCTCTAAAGTAATAGCAATTACCTCTAAAAAACTCGCTAGCTATCCAACACTTCATCGTTAATTTGTATCAACAGCGATTATTACAAAATGGACTAGATTATACATTTTAAATTTGTATTGTGTTGTAAAAAATTAATTGGTATAATATTTCTCTAACTCATTTAAATTTATATGATTAACTAAAAAAAATATTTTTATATTTCGATTCTCTTATTTTTCATATATATGTTACCGTTAAAGTGTGAAATCCGTTACATTTTATAGAATAACTAGGTATTTCATGAAATAACTGGACAAGCCAGTTATATATTAAACCATTGAATTCTACGACTTAACTAGGTATTCTATAAAATAACGACTACTTGATCGATAAAGTATGAATTATAACCCTCGAAAGTTTTTTGAACCGATTCTAGTTGTTTTGAATCAGTTTTGAACCGCTTATAGCTGCCTTGCAATGACGTGTATGTGTGTAATCTTCATGCCGTTGTCTTTATATATAGAATTTGTACCGTGTACATACGTTACATACGGTTACATCGGTGTACATACGTTAGCGTTTCATATTTTGGATTATTAACAAATATTTTAGGCAGTAGCCTGTCTTCAAGTAATGGCTACTGCCTGAACAGGAGACCAAACAGTAAATAAAAAAGATTTAATGCAATAGAGGTTTATATCTTTATTAAATGAGTGTGGGACAAAGGAAAACAAAACAGTTATTAACTTTGATAGCAGAAGTAAAAAGTGCTAAGAAAGCACAGAAAAAGTTACCACGTGACTATTAGTTACTCCAGCAGTATGATATCCGTAAAATTCAAGGAGTATAGAAGTTAATTGTACCAGTAACAGATGCAAAACATATTCTTTTTTTTTTCCTTTCAGTTTAACTAGTGTTAGCAATATGAGTAATAATAAATTATATCATCTGCTTTCTCTAATTATTTATCAATTAATCATCCGCAAAAGGGATAAGATGTATTTTTCGAAAGGATTTATCTACTTATGATCAATTAATTTGTAAAACAACTTTGAAATTGTTTATTTTTTTTATGTTTAACCATCTATCATTAAATATTTTATGAAAAAAACTATTTATTTCATACTATAACTAGGTAAAGTATGAAATTTTCTTCTGTTATATACCCTAACTGACTTGTCTAGATATTTCATGAAATACCTGAAATATGCTTAATGGTAACACATATATTATATATGTGAGGGAGGGGGATAATCTTTGTTATTACAATATGATGGTTTTGTTTTTACAAAAAATTATTTAATCATTAATTAAAAAAATAAGTTGATTTTTCTTTTGTTTTCATTCTTTTTATATTGATCTAACATTCAAAATGTTCCATTACCCTTTATATTTTACTCTCTTTCTTAAATGCTTCGTGATTTTGAATAAACTATTGATACATTAACTGAGGCAAAAATTATTAGATTTTTAAAATTTGACATTTCTTGAATATTTCACCTAAAAGTCATAATTAAATCTAAACAGTTTTACTGTCATATCTCAAAGCCAAACAAAAGTATAAAATAACAAAATAATTGAAAAAATTGAAGATAATTTTATTTATGAATGAAATTCTTGAAGACTGATTTCATACGGATCCATAAAATGGAGATTCTGTATGCCCTTTTACTACTAGAATGTCAATAAATCATGATTGGTCATAGTATTATTTGATTTTACAACAATAAGAAACGTAACACGAGGAATTAAAATTCGTATTTATCTAGTGCATATTTATGATTTTTCATTTTGTCGTATTGTATAAGGCAGTACTTTTCAAACTTCCAATACTTGCGACCAAATATTCAATCCTAATTTTCATCACGCCCCCTCCATACAATAACAATGTATTGAATTCTATAATACGATACTTTGACACTAAAGCTACAATACAACTTTAACCTCTTAAGTGACGCCGACGTATATAAATGTCTCGCTGTGTGAATTGCCAGGACGTATAAATACGTGTTTCCAAAATACGATCTATTTCTATTCACTGTTATCTATAAAATTATTCTGAAGGCTTTGGAATGCAATAACATGAGTTTGACAGTGTTTTCAAAGGATTTACTTTTTTCAGAGGATTATTCTTATTTATACCAATTCTCCTCCCCCAATACACCACAAACGAGTGCATACGTGCAAAACGGTGGCATTGGGAGCGAATCGTGTAACTTTTAATCGGCAATGAAAGGATTAATTATTAACCATACAAATTATCAAGTAAAGTGTTAATTTTTGATATAATTTTATATATGACAAGCCCAGAGGGTCATTGGTAATTATGAATGTTGTTCTTAACTTAGTTCTGTTAAATTAATTATAAAATACATTGCACACTATGGTACATTTATGAGTGTATTGTAACGGTGTAAATGTTTTATTATTATTATTATGTCAGAATGTACTTTTTACTTTCAATAAATTAATAATCTTTAAAAATAATCTTTTGTTTTCGACTTTTCAATATGCTCGCGCCCCTTCTAAAGGTTATTGTGCAGCCCTAGGGTACGCGCCCCACATCTTGAGAAGCACTGGTACATTGTTATTCACATGAAGAGTTTGTAAGGTCGCTCCCCCTTGGGTGCCCTTCTCCTTGATTATCAGCGTGAGCTAGACGTGTAGGAATAAGTGAAGAAGTAGAAGGTGACATGATCTTAATAGGTCTTTGATAAGATCTTAAACTTAAACATTTAACAGATTAGATAATAATAATATAAGGGAGAGAATCTATGGTGGATAAACACACAATATATATAATACCAAAATAGCGTAACTCGGACCACTATGAATAACTAACTCCTCTAAACTCAATTACACTTCTATCACTGATCCGAATATTAAATAGTCACTCCTTCCTTAATGTCGGATGAAGTAGCAATCAATCTGATCCTAGTTGAAGTTGTGGTTCACTGGAGTCAATGGTATGCACCTTGACCTAAGGGCTCTCTGACACGGATAACTTCTATTGGCTGTCACTTAGTCTTTCAAAAACTCTTCACACTTGAATCACGAACTATCATAACATTCCCCAAATTGCCACACCGCTTACTCTAATTTCTGATACTTAAAAGCTTCCTAATTTGCATCTTTCCTTCACGCTTCACTTACTGGGTTTGGTTGGAAATGAGTTGCCATTAATTCTGACCCCAAAGAGACCAAAGGACATGTTAATGAAAAGAAGCGTGAGCCCGTCACAAGTTAACCACACATATCTCTGAAGTCTCTATCTCTCTCTCTCTTTCAACTATCTTACACAATTTTATTATTCTGTCATTGATTCTGATATAGTAAAATATGTAATTATAAAGTAAGAGAATAAAAAACTACATCTAACTTCTTACTTTTCCAGACACCATAAAATTCACTCTGTTAGATGTACAATAATCCCCCCCCCAAAAAATTTTTTTTTTATTCTCATGATGCTACGATTATCAACTATAGCTTTGTTGTTGTTTGCTATAGCTTCCAGACAAGTCTAGCTGTTTGACCTTCAGTAAAGACAATCAGCGATTGAACAAAACAGAATTCCCTCGATGGAAAACACACCATCCTTTACGAGGGTAAATAATAGCTAGAGTTACATCATTTTGTTGATTGGTCATTGAATAGATTTCGTTATTTCTGACACAATAGGGTGACTAAATTCTAAATCTATTAATATAAACTTTCTTTTCATATTAAATGAAATATTACAAAAAAAAATATTTCATATTTTTGAAGTATAAAACATTTATTTGTCACTTAGTGAAAGCTAATTTAAAACTTCAACATTTGTTGGTATGTTATTATTGTTTCCCTCATTAGTATTACTTAAAACAGGCTCAAGGCTAAAAAGCAAAATGTTTCACTATACTTACAGCTATTTATATATTCATATAATAAAAAATCTGTATAACTGTAATTTCACATTTGGAAAGTATCCGCCATAATTTTGAGTTATAATAATACAAAATACCCACATCGTCTGATATAAGTTGTGTTACACTTTGAATCTTAAAGTATCTCGCTTGCAGTAGGATACATTTAGTGACGCGTCAGAAACTACTTTTAATATTAAAATGTAATTACCACATAATTTCTTTAAAAAAATTTGAGAAAAATAGAAAAAAAATTTATTTGAATAATTATTAATTTTTTTTCCTTGTACATTAACATCTGATTTTAGACCGTCTTTGCTTAATTTTAAAGAATAGCACTGAATTCGAAATATTTTTCCAAAAATAAAATTACTCCAACAATAATATTATATTTTGGTTTTGCTATCTTATAAAGATCGGCAACTTTTATCATATTCTTCATTTCCATCTGAGATGTTAAATTTGTTTTGTTATAAATTATTTTTCACATTTTTTTTCTCCGACACCGTAATGCTAAACGAACTACTTTTTCCAACTCAAAATGAAAAACAAAATTATTATTTATGAAATATTTTGAAGATTTTTTTTTATTTTAGATCTGCTCTTAAAACATATAACAACTCTACTTTGGGAAAAGTACTTTTATTTTGTGCTTATGTGAACTTTGATATACCTTTGAAGGAAAAAAATGCGTCTAAAGAGTAAATTCAACACGGCTTAGTAAAAAAATGTTATTGATTCTTACGTACAAAAACTCAAAGGATTCCTTTATAAATTCTCTAGGCGTTTCAAATACTTTCAAAGGAAAGGAAATTTAAAATACAATAGTATATATAAAAATAAGCTCTTGCAATTTTTAAACACTTAAGGAAACTAATCTTTTCAGACTTGTGATTTTATAAGGATTTTCCAAGCTAACATCTATATTTATTAGTTTTTCTTTCTTTTATTGTGATAAAATACAGCCTTATAAATTTTACTCATGTAATATTTTTACTTGTATATGGAATTAATTTTACTCACACAATTTTTTAAGTAAAGCGGTTCTAAGTTAATCGTTTGCTCTTATAAATTTTAACTGAAATAGTTTTTAAAACTTCGAATATTATTAAAATCGTTTTACCTTTTAAAACAGTAAGCAAAAGTAAGAATGCTCTTTTAAATGAGTGCAATTTTCTTTCTTAAACATTCTATATTGTGGTTTGAATTTCTTAAAAATGAACAAAAGCCTTTGTAGTATATTTATTACATTACTAATATTTCAGAGCAATATTATCAATCTTTTGCTTAAATTTATAATGATAAAATTAATAATTTTCAAATTTATAGTTTTGACATGAGAAAATTGTATGAACATCGACATCAGTCCATCCAGTAGCTTATCAATTACAAAATATCATTTAAATTTCTTGTCGACTCAGATGAAACAAACGTTTTTTTAAACGACAGTGCATTTTTTCCCGAAAAACCATTATGTAAAATTTTACAAATTTTGTACTTGTGTATATTTGTGCATGGTTTCTAAAAAAAATAATTCAAATTTATTGTAGGTTTCGAATGGAAAAAATGGCAAAAATTCTATATTGTAGATAGTAAGATAAAATAACATTAGTTTTCTAAATTTTAGAAAGAAACAAAAGAAAGATAACTACGAGAAAAATGTTTCGAAAAAAGTTCTAGAATTCGTTCTTATTGCTCCTTTTTAAAGTTAAGGTATGTGATGGAGCAGATTAGCTAAGAAATTTTCCCACAAAGCCAACTAAAAAACGTGACCACTCATGATAATCTTCAATAACGGTACTTTAAACGAAGTCGTTATGCTAATCATCTGCAAACCATCAATTGATAATGATGAGTTAAGATTATAAATACATCACTTCTGATGACATTCTTCATTAATATGCACTTAAAATCACATTAAGAGATATTTCTAAACATTATTGTAAAAAGTAAGTTTTTTAAAACCTTATAATTTTTTGGTATAAAATACTCGAAAATCTTCGAGTACTTTCTTTGTTGATAGGCAGCAAAATTTGTAATTCACGGCAACAAGAATGAAGTCTAAATGTTTCTTCGCCTTTGAGTATGTAAATTAAACTAGTATAAACTATAATAAATCTTGGAGTAAATAACGAATACATTCACTAAGTACTTTTTTATTTAATAAAATCAACACCATTTGTTTTAATATTATATTTCTGTTTCTTTCAGTACCAATATACCCATAACAAATATCCTCTCGTACATTGTTTCAGTACCAATAGGCTCGTAACAAATATCCTCTCGTACATTGTTTCAGTAACAATAGACCCGTAACAAATAACCTCTTGTACATTGAAAGGACATTAAAAAGAGTTTATATGACCATCAGATGTAAAAGAATACTTCATTAAGGGAAATAAAAAATTTTAAAACACACGATATCAAGTTAACAAATGATAGACAATTTTGGAATTTACATATTATACAGTCAACCGAATTAGCCACATCAGAAGACGTCGCCAAATACTGTCTTCGTTGTTATTATTATGTTTAAACATGCACAAGGAGAGTTTTCTACTATTGGCTGCATATCGAACCATTTTGCCACATGTTCTGAATTGAAGAAATTGATCTATGATATAATACATGAGAACCAAATTCTCTTAGGTATGTTGTTATTATGTTGTTTTAAACAAAGTAAATAACAAAGAGTTAGTAATTGTGTCAATATAAATATTGAAATCATGTAAAATATATCAGGAATCATATTGAATTTATTTTTATGTATGGTTATATATATTTTATAGTAGTTGAAAATGATCACACACGTGAGTGTATGTGTGTGTGTGTGTGTCTTCAGCTGTATTTATAGTTTTAGAATGTTTTAAAAAGTAAATTAACTGAATTCTTGCTTCAAAATTCTTTGTTTAAACTGGATATAGTATTTATTTATCCGATCTAATCCTTATTATAAAGCTACAATACATAACTATGAGATTTTTGATTGAATTTAAAAAAAAGGCTTTGGGGGATATTTTTTTTTAAATCTAAACTTGCACATTATGGCAATCTTTTTCTTTTACCATGTATTAAAAGATAAATAATTTCATTTTCATTAAAATGTAATGCTATGCATTAATAATCAATAAATGTTATCAAAATGGGGAATCCATGGAGAAACAGTTTAAAAAAACAAACATCCTAGACTTTACATTAAAATTTTTAATTAAAAACATTTTCACTGTATTTAACACTGAAAATATAGCATTTTTGATATTCTCTGAAAATATTACTACAACTTTTATTTGTTAAAAGCCAGAACCAAAGTGCTAATTCCATGCGACTGCAATAATACCCTAGAGAATTTCTTGACTGCTTTTAAGATTCTACATTTGCACAAAGATAGAAACCAGAAATAATTAACTTGTTTAAGAAGCTCGCCATTGCCTGAAAGAGAGAATTATTAATCTTTAAATTCTCGCTAGAGAGAAAACGCTTTAATTTGTGGTCGTTTTACTTTATTTCCATACTGATTTGGTTAATCTTCTGTGATCACAAATCCTCAAGGGATTTAAATGAATAATGCTAATGTGGAAATAAGCTTATTATCATATCTAATTAGTCGCTCAAGCTTAACATTGTTAGGGAGCTAAAATTGGTGGAGCTGTTAAAGCTTGAATTCTTAAGAGAATCCACTGAAATTGTTTCATTTGAAATTTTTAGATAATTGTGTTTGTGTGGGCTAAAGAAAATATTATTTTGCTTAACACTTAAGAATGTATTATTAGTAATAATAAACATTTTATGATTTCTGAACGAAAAAATTAAATAGTTATGTGGGGAGAAAGCATTATGGTAGAGAGAATTATTGTACTTTTAATATTTCCTTCTCAGATACTGAATAGTATTTAGAATTACGAGATGAATCATTGTTTAAATGGAGTAAAAGCTTACCCAATTAATTAAAAAAACAGATTATTCAGAGTGAATCATGATTTATTACTAAATTTAAAGCAATTACAAGATATTTTCTTTTGAAAAAACACACGACATCATGGCAATTGTACCAATTTAAAAACCAGAGAAACATTGAACACATTATTTCAAATTCATAATCGCAATTTTGACAAAGACAAATGAAACTCACAATCACTGTCAAATGTTTGATTTCCATATTATTCCCTGCATTGTTCTTATATAGGCTGGCCAAAAGTGTTTGAAAATTTTCTCTTGAAATTTTCCAGATTTTTGTATAGACATAAATCTTCCTCAATAAATTGGGTAATTTGCCCCCACATTTGGTGATCCATTATGTCACCAAGTCACTTCTATTCAATTATTATTGAATGATTAATCTTTATTGGCTTCCAAATAATCTTATTTACCTAAATATTCATTCGACTGTGAAATGAATACAGTCCAACTTTCTCCGTAACAGTACATTTATAACAATCAAGTACTTTGAATATTATTATTATATTCCTGAGTTTTATTTAAATCATTTTAATAATATGTATTGCAGATATATTATTTTCTAAGAGTAAAAAATAATAGACAAATATAATTATAATTTTTCCCAGGGAGGTGTGGCTCAATACTCGAATGGTGCTGTCTTTGAATCATCTGCACAACGTTATCATGAGGAAGAATACGGCTTTCTGCCGCAAATTGTCACTCGTGATGAAACATGATGTCACCATTTGGAACCGATAAACAAGCGTCTGAGCAAGCAGCGGAAACGTGTGACTTCGCCACCTCCAAAGAAATTAAAGGTTGTTCTTTTGTTCTGGTAATGCCATGATGTCCTCCTTTTTTGAACACAAGGGCCCACTGCTTGTCGAGTTCCTGGAACGGGGAACCACTATCAATGTCCAGCGTTGTCAAGCCACTTTACAGATCCTTAAACGAGACATCAAATCAAAACGACCATGCATGTTGTCCAATGGCGTTATTCTCCTGCATGATAATGCCCACCCACATACGGCGAATGCGATGATGACATTGCAGCAGTTTCGATGGAAAACGGTGGTACATCCACCGCACTGTCCAGACATTTCACCATGTGATTTTCATATTTTGGACTTCTTATATGAGCTATTCACGGACATCGATTCGCAAAGAATGACGGATGACGAAGTGTGTGACTGGGTCCAGGCCTGGATCCTACAGCAGCCTATTAGCTTCTTCAAAGATGAAACCGACCGGCTAATATCCCAACGGGATAAATGTGCCAAAAGTTTTGGCTACTATCTTTCACTATGTGTACTGTGTATAAATATATTTTTGAGTTAATTAAATCATTACCATTACTTTCCATTAGTGACTAGGATTAATTTGAATGCCCTTATATATAAATTATCAAATCCCCTGAAATAAATAAGTCCTTCCAAAGCAATGTAAAGATCATTTTATTGCATTTCAAAGCCTTCGGAAAAATGTTATGGGTAGCAGTACACATAAAATATCTTGCTTCGGAAAGACGTATATATACGTCTAGGGCAATTAACGTTTTTTGGTTGAGCAAGACGTATATATACGCTGGTGGCACTTAAAAAGTTAAAGTCATATGAGGAGGGGGGGATTCGATGAAAATTATGATTGAATACTGGCTAGCAAATATTGAAAGTTTGAAAAGCATTGCAATAATCTCTCGAGTCTATCATGTTTAGTAGAGTGAGGCAGGAACTAAACAATGACATTGATGTACGTCAGTGTTTCTCAAACTGTGGGGTGCATGCCTCTAGGTGGACGTGATAACCCTACGAGGGGGGCGTGAGCATATTGAAAAGTCGAAAACAAAAGATTATTTAAACAAATTATTAGCTTACTGAAAGTAAACAAACACATTCTGACGTAATATAAAATGAAATACTCATTTACACTATAATACACATTAAAAATATATCAGTACTGCACAATCTATTTTATAATTAATTTAAAAATACTAAGTTAAGGACAATTTTAATAATTACGATTGACCACATAGGTTTGTCACGTATTAAATTATATGCCAACAGTATCACTTATCTGGATAATTTGCACGGTTTATATATCTAATCAATTAAATGCCAATTAAAAATTGTGCGATTCGTTCCCCAATGCCACGAATCTAAGCGTATGTAGTGTATTGAGTGAGGTAGGAAAGGAATAAATAATCAAATCCTCTGAAAGAAGTAAATCCTTCTCAAACATTATCAAGGTCATTTTACTGCTTTCCAAAGCCTTCGGAACAATTTTATGGATAGCAGTTCTCAGAAAAGATAGTACTCCGGAAGGACGTATATATACGTCCGGGGCAATTAACACACTGGATGAGTGAGACGTTTATATATGTTGGAGGGACTTACGAGGTTAAAGTCGTATTATGGGTTAAGCGTCAAAGTATAGTATTATTGAATTTAATACATCGTTATTGTATGGAGGGGAGCACGACGCAAATTATGACAGAGTATTGGGTCATAAACATTGAAAGTTTGAGAAGCACTGATGTCTGTGTTCGCCGAGTGACCAAGGTTTCACATATAGAACACGTGTAAAATATGAAAATAAATTTGAATTTTTTTGTGTATTCAATATGCTTTTTTTTCTGTATTCGATTATATTTTTTTTACTACAGCGCCCCAAAACCATCGAAGGAATTTTGAAAAAGTCTTTATAATAAAATTATCTCTTGGAAAAAAATATAAAACAAAATATAATAGCAGTGGTCCCAACGAGTTCACATAACTCTATACGGTTGGAAAATTCCTCATAAAACTTTTTCTTCCTATATCACTCACCGCTGTAGATACCAAGCAATAGAGCAGTAGATAACATTAGTCTTAAATCGGGTCTATAATAGTTATTCGTCGATACACATATCCTTTCGAAGCCTGAGGGAACTTAATTAATTTTCTGAATAGAATCCGCTTCCACAGAAGTATTGAATCTGACCAGATCCATGGAGCAGCTGAAAGAAAGAAAATTCCTATAAAAACTCTACCAAAGAATTATAAAAAAAAACTGAACAAATAAATGTCTTTGCTGGGATATATACTTTGCTACGACGATGCTTTTATCTGCCCAAGACACATGTTCCGGAATACAATGCTGCCATGAATTATCGAGTGCTTTTGGAAGAAATTTATTTATCCATCCGGTTCACCCTTTTCTTCGGATGCCCTTTGGCAACCAATCAAATGTCAAATAGAATTCTGGAGGAACAAGAGAAAACTAATGGTAAATAAGATCAAACGCGGTTATATAAATAAAATACTTCTCTTTTTTTGTGAATCATTCAGATTATTTCAAAACCGATAACTTAATAATTTTTAATCAGTTTTTTTGCTTAAAGGAATCCACGAAACAATAAAGAACAAATAATGTATTGTAAAGTTTCTTTAATTGGCTTGTAACTTGTCTTCTTATTTACAATTTAATTAGAATAAGAAATTTTACTTATTAAAAACATATTTGTTTTTTTTTTATATACTGCGTTTAATTTAAAATGACCTATATTAATCTCTTATATGAAAAATCTTTGATTATTATTTTAATTTAACATTTTACATCATATTATCTTAGCTGAATTATTTTTTTATGAATATTTTTGTTTATTTCTCATGGGTTGTGGATTGGTGTTTTACCATTGCAGACCTAGTACATTCCCCTGAACCTGGTATCTCTTTTTAGTGCAGCACCACATAAGCGGATACCAATCGCCGCAGGTAATTTTGATGCCCAGTTTCCTTTCTAGAGGTAACACCTGAGCTCTGGCTATGCGAACATGTACTAGGATTTAATATTTCCGAGAATACCTAAGCTAAACAGATTTTACATGCCCTATAATCATACGACATGGCCACTGTTGATTTTCTGAATCATGAAAAACCACCGACATGGGCCAGGATCAAACCTGCAACCATAGGTGCAGAAGGCTAGTATTAAATCAACAGCGCCACTTAGCCGGCATGTTTTATAAATATTTCTAGCATTAATTATTCCTTACTAAAAAGTATTGTTATAAATGTATTTGTTTTCAATAAACTAAAGAACAACACATACACTTCTCTCTCTCTGTATGTATGTAAAGCAACACTTAATAAACACGAGCCGGAAGATATTTATTTCGTAGATTACTTTTATTAATGGATCTCACAAAAGTGTTAATTACAATATGTGATTACTGTTGTAATATGTTATTATATAATTTATCGAACAGGCTTACTTTTTATTTACAAAAACTAAGAAATTAAATTTTCTTCATCTTTTGAATAAAAGAAAAAAATGCAAGAAAACTAGAACTAAGTAAAATAAATTTTCCTTTCTTACAATTAATATATAGCAAAGTTTATTTTGTAGGGATTTAATAAATTGTTTGATTTTATGCACCCTAAAATCCACCTATGAAAAGAGGCTACTTAATGCTATAAACAAAAAGATCATCTGTTTCATGTTTGCAATGATAACTACAGAATTATAATTAAAAATTCAAAACCTTGATTTTTGCTAATAGAAGAGGCGAAAAGAATGACTCCAATTTCGTAAAATGGATTCTTATTAAGGAAATATAGTACTTGATATATTTAAGTTACTACGCATATGCTTAATTTAATATTTCTTTAGTTACTAATAACAGGTATACTATATAATATTAGCTTTTTAAAAGACTAAAGCATCATTATACGTTTAAATAATAAGGACAGAAACCAATAACATACTTGGATTCTTATGTGCAGTTTTAAAATGGATACAAAGTAAAAATACAGAGAAAAAGATTGTGCATTATTTAAAGATTAATTTCATAAATATATTTTTTTAAGAAATAAAAAATAACAAGGTAATCGGCTGTTTATTATTTGTTTAAATTAGTTCGATTTAAAGATGCACATAAGGAAAATATTTATATGTCTTTTTAAAGTTGTTTTATATTTTGATTATAAAGACCTTTAGACATAATCAAGAAATATTGAGAGCTTACTTACCAGAAAGATATTTTAAAAAATTACAAATAAATTGAATTATAATATATTACATCATTTTTTTAAATATTTGTCAATCTAATTATATCAAAACTTTCGTTATTATTTACATTGCGAATCACTGGTTCAATCGATTAAAAGTGTATGGTTAGATTGTTATGGCACTAGTACCGTAAAATTCGGTGTATAGCAGTCCTTTTCAAGACAAGAAATAAGTTCGAAATTTCCGGGTCTGCGTTATACGCTGGATATAATAATGAGATCTTTAAAAATAAAAATAAAAAGTAAAATGAAATAAGAGATAAGTATTAAAAAAGTTCTACAAATATATAAATACTGTTCATTTAAAAGAAATGGCATTTCTTATGAGCTGAAAAGATTGCAGTAGTTGACTATTTTTTCTAATACCTTTGGACAATACCTCGAATAAGTGACTTCAAAACAAAAGAACATTGCATACGTACATTTCAGGTTTCTTCGCAAGACAGGGGGTGCGCGTTATACGGAGAATACACCTAAAATTAAAAAAAATGTAACTTGAAAGTATAGGTGTGCACCATACGCCGGTGTGCGTTAGACGCCGAATTTTACGGTATTTTGTTAATCTGAATTGTTTTTTTTAAAAAAAGCTATCAAAATAGATCTTGCTTTGCTTTAAAATACAATATTAATAATCTGCGAATCAATTGAAACCTTAAAATATTCATCATTAAATAGCATTTCCCCCTTAAATAGTTTGCTGCTTGAAGAGTATAAATAAATATATGTCACTATATAATAAATACAAATTATTTCTCCTGTTCATCTCTTTCAAAAAATATTGAGAATTGCAAACATTAAGTTGAAAAGTTTAAATTTAAATTTCGATGTATAAAGATTAATTATACATAATGTATTATAAATGTTTTAAATATTAATTATACATAATATATTATCAATGTTTTAAATATTAATTATTTATTTTTTTATTTTTAGTCAATTTAACATTTAATTATAAGATGAATTAGATTAAATACATGTATAATTTTTGGAATTCGGGGTAACTTTGCATATTGAATAAATTAATGTTAACCCCAAAAGTTTTTGTTTATAACAATAATTTGCTATCTTTCGTAAATATATTAAATTCCATTCATATTAATATGCTTTAAGGCATGTTGAAAAGCTAAAATCTTATTTTTTTGACAATTTGTGATTTTTACATTTTCAAATTGTATAGATTTGAATCTTTCTAAAAATACCTTAATTTAACCTGAAGGGTATTTAGAAGCCCTTAAAATCTATTTTTAAATAGTCGTTGAAACTGGGCCACGCCCTTTTAAATGGCACAAAAAGTGTAAGCAAAGTACTTCGTTTTTGCTTAAAAGTTAAACCAAAACATGTATCCCTTATTGTAAAAATTGAGCCTTTTATTTTTTTATTTCCTAGCCGATTAGAAGTCTCACTGTATACATTAAAATCAGTTTATCTCAAAATGTAAATTTGGATGTTCGATGTACCTTTTCTGAGAAACTACGGTTCACCGGTATGTAAATTTTTCATGATATATTTATGATGTCTAATATATACTGAAATGAGCTTTTTGTAAAAAAACTAAAAAACTTATTTTTTACAAATTTTTTATGTGAAAAATGGGTCACATTTCGCAATGTTTGATAAAATATTTCATAAATTATTAAAATACTCAAAATTAGCTAAAAGCTCATTTCAGTATAATTAGAAAGGTGTACTTTAATTGAATGAAAAAAAAAATTTTCAAGCATTTACAGAAAGGTCATTTACAGATTTTGAGAAACGGTATATCGAAACAGACAATTTAACATTGTCAGTATTTAAAGAGAGAAAGAGGCTTCCACAAAACTCCCTTTAACAACAGTTTACTATGATTATATTTTGCACAGTTTTTTTTTTAAAACTGTAAGCATTTCCTCAATATTTGAACGTATAACATAATCCAAGTTCCTTGTTCAAATCAATTCTTGAATTACACAAAACCATTTTCTACTTACCTTTTAGTTCAACAAAATTTATTATTTCAAATATATCATTACATCGTTTTCGTTCTTTCATATCTACATATTTTTAAGTTCATAATGAATCCGTTTTTTGTGAAAAATATTGAATTATATTTTGTCATTATTTATACTTTTTACTTCTTAATAAGCAGATTAAATGAAAGTATTTTTTAAAAAAACTTTTAGTAATAAGAAAATATTCAATTATAAAAATAAATTAAATATTAATGCAAGAGATCCCGAAATTAATTTTGGGGATCATAACTAATTCATACTTCTGTTTCAAAAATTGTACTCTATCTGCAATACTTTTATATAATGTATTCCTTAGATATATTTTTATTAAATTAAACACATTCTTAAAATAAGAAAATTACGTAGAGAGCTTTTCAAAGGCATTATACTCGTCTTTTTACATTTTCATTTCAAACTTTCCTAATTGCATCATTATTTCTCGTTTTTTCTTTTAATTCCATTTGCATTTTTCTCTATAAAGTATTATCAAATGCAGTTTTTGATCACATTGGTTACTAATAATTTTGAGAAATAAGAGGTATAGCCTAAAATGATGCGTAATAGACCTGCTATTTGACACAATTAATTACCTGTTTCTATTGTTTAATGTATTATTTTTTGTGGAACATGTGGAATCCAATCAAGTGTAAGAAGTGTTACATTGGTTACAAATCTGAGAAAATGTTGGTCAGAGAAGCATATGTACATCTTTCAGAACTCTTTGACAAAGGCGTACAGTTGATATTCTTCTGAATGCCCTAGCCAACTTCTGTTTTTAACAATGATAACAATTCGAAAAAAGGGGAACATTACCGGCCGCAGCGCATTATCTACGTATCTTTTTCCTATCCCAGTTTTCTGAATAAGCATCAGAATCGTCTTACTGTCAAACACGATAGCGTCCGAAGCCATGATATCAACGTTATCATTCGTTAAGGGATCCCACAGATGAAGCCGGACAGGATTTGTCACTATGTTGGCATCATAACAATACATGGCAACAATCAACGAGTAAGCAAAAGCCAGACTTGTACAAAAAAACAATCCTGTAGTATTTCGTCGTCTACTTTGCTTCAGCTCATCACAATTGGAAACGGAGTAGTTCTCTTAATGAATGTCGTATATGCAGTTCAATAGCAACCAATTGATAGATAATGGTTCTGATTAATATGGGAGTATCAAGAGTCTCCATAACATGCTGGAGAATGGTGGCAGAAGTGAATTATAGTGTTTCACTATCTTGGCTTTGGATACCTCAATCCACATGTTCCCAGCTGTGTTTACCATATCAAGTGCAACTTAGATATCATCTAAGAGGTTGTTGCAACGCCATTGATTCATTCGAGAACAGATCCCTGATCACGCGTGTGACATCATAACCATTACGTAAGGATTTAAAGTAATGTCATGTGCACCGGTCACAGATTGGTTCGTGATTGTATCACTAAATAATATCATGTGGTAGAATTTGATTTAAAAATCGCTGTCGCGTAATTCTGAATTAGAGTGAGATTTAGAAGTTAGAGTTTTTCTATATTTTTTTCAATATGTAATATCTCTTTGCTGTGCTTTTATAATTGTTGTTCTAAAGTTATTGTCTGATAAACGTTCCATAATATGTTTGCAGAGACTATCTAATAGAATTGTATCAGATGTGTCTGTTGAACAAATCTACCCTTCTCAGCAATTACACGTATTCTCTGAGACAAAAAAATTCCGCAATGAGCTCCTTGGCAAAAATAGTTCCACGAATATTGCCCATTCGTCAACTTAATTCCTTTATATCTTATTCAATGTGCTCCAAATGACCGCGCATTTCACCTTATTTACAATACTTTGAGAGTTGCGCCTGCAATGAACTTTGAAAATACGTATCCTCACTCCTTTTAGTGTTCCATTTTCAATATAATATAATGTCAATGGTCATCGCAGAATAAGAGTTAATTTTATTTCTAGAAACATTGAAGAAATGAGTATGATCAGAATGAAATAAAATATTCAAAGATGCGCAATAAAACATTATTTGATGGAAAATAATATACAGGGTGTTCCAAGATTATTGGAACAAACTTTATGAAGAAGTAGGCGACATCATAAAGATTCGGAATTGCATAGCAACCCATGGTCGGAAACGTCTTCGTTCGGGGCTAAGTGGCGTTGCTCATAAGAGCATTGGAAGAAAAGACATGCATTACAACAGTCATTTGAGATTTTATCACCCTCAGAGAAGTATGGAACAGTTTTATATGAAGATATGAAAAAAAATATGCACCTGATTTACGGACGGCAGAAGGAAATGCACAAGCAGCAAAAAGATTGTTTTGCAAAAAATACCCACATGACCACAACGGACCACCGCATGTTTACTTATTGGCTTCACAATTTATGTGAATATGTATCATTACGAGGTAATATTCATAGTGAGGTTGGGTCACGTGTGATCTCTAAGCATAGAACAAAATACGAGAGTAGGGGCAAAAGTCATGGCAACTGTTTTTTTTTCTTCTTGAAGATATCAATCCGATTGGAAAATGCGACATATACAGACGAAAGAACAAGGTGTTAACTACATGAGTGGACAATGAATAGCACTGAAATATCGTAACACACTAATTTATTACGGTAGTATATATATACAGGGCAATATGGTCTTCACGGTGCAAAAGAATGACAACACAGTACACCCACGGTATGGTAAGGCATTATTTCCAAGGGCTTCCACTAATTTACTGTGCTGTTCCATCGCATTTTTCCCTCGGAGAACGGCTATTTTGATGTAAGAACGCTGCTCAACACGGGTTACTTCCATCACACGACACTCACCAACTGACTGATTTCACAGCCCTTGCTGCGCTACTACCAGCTATCACAGAGTCATCTGTTCTTTTGTATACATACTAAGCCATCAGAACTTCCATATGGCACATATACGTTTGTGATCCACGTGTTGGGCAGCGTGAAAGTGTACCATTTCACGCAAATCATCTTCAAAGAATATCGTTAGAAATTGGGATGCAAATTAAAAAACATCCGGCAGTCCGGTGAATCTCTGTGTAGGTAACTTTTGCGATAAAATCTTCCCGTCGCTCGGTCACTCGTGCATTTCCTTTGGCTAATTTGTTAATCAGGTATATACCTGGCAGCTAGGTGTTCGTAAAATTGTCCCATGCTTCTCTGCAGGTGATGGCGGCTCAAATGACTGAGACAATACAGATGTGTTTCCTTTTAATGCTCTTGTAAGCAATGTGACTTAGCGCCGAACGAAGACGTTTCCGACCATGGTTTGATATGCAAATCTGAATCCTTGTAATGTCTCTTACTTCCTTTTAAAGTTTGTCCCAATAATCCTGGGAAACCATGTACAGTAGAACCTGTTTTTGTGCGGTCTTTTTCTATGTGATTTTATTTTTATGTTATTTTATTTTTGTGCGATTTCTTTTGTGCGATTTTATTCTTGTGCGATATTTTTTATGTGGTGTATGAATTTTAATGGCTTTGGCGCCACTGTACTGTTTTCTATCT
>BMAV01007882.1:58184-77855 GCA_019973955.1 Trichonephila inaurata madagascariensis
AACAAATAGCAATTATAACGAAAATTCTAAAATTTTAAGAAAAAAAATTAATTAAAATTCAAATAAAAAAAATTTAATTATTTCTTTTTTGAAAATTGATGCCTACGATATGAAGAGCCTTATTTTGAACGCGTGTATAAAATTTCAAATTGATATCATAAATAGTTTCTGAGAAATCGTGTGCGGAAGCTAAACATTTTGTTTTGCGAAAAATGAAGTTAAAGGTAAGAAAGAGATAGGGTTTTCCTTTAAATTTCACTACTTATTTCTCAATAACTTTGGAAATTTTCAAAGTATCAACACAATTTAGGTACCAAAATACTCAGAAATATTGAGGCTGTAACATATATTTTTTTTCTTCAAAAAATTGAAAAATTTACAAATTAAAAGTCGTGTGAGCCCTTAAACTCAGTGCTTCTCAAACTTTCAATATACGTGACCCACAATTCAATCATCATTTCAATCGCGCCCCCCTTCATACAATAACAATTTATTGAATTCAATATTACTATACTTTGACACTAAAGCTACAATACGAATTTAACCTCCTATGTGCATCGACATATATAAACGTCTCGCTCAGTCAAAGTATTAAATTTCTGGACGTATATATACGTCATACGAAGTATGAACTTTTTTGTGCACTGTTATCCATAAAATTATTCCAAAGGCTTTGAAATACAATAAAAGAACCTTGACAGTGTTTGCGAAGGATTGACTTATTTCAGAGGATTTGCTTATTTATTCCTTTCCTCCCCTCCCCCAAAGATACATCTCATAGGGGTGTCTACATGGTAAACGGAGGCATTCGAGAGTGAATCGCGTAACTTTTAATCGGCAGTAAGGAATTAATTATAAACCGTACAAAAAATTATCAAGATAAGTGTTAATACAAACCCATGGGGTCACCGATAATTATCAAATTTGTTCTTAACTTAGTATTGATAAAAATAATAAAATACATTGTACAGTACCGATACATTTATAAGTGTATTATATCAGTGTAACAGTTTATTTCTTATTATATCAGAAAGTACTTTGTTAGTTTACTTTCAGTAAATTAATTTTTTTAAATAATCTTTTGTTTTCCACTTTTCAATATGCTCGCGCCCCCCTCGTAGAGTTATCACGCCCCTCAAGGGAAGCGCGCCCCACAGTTTGAGAAACGCTGCTTTAACTTGTTCCTAACTTACTATTGTTAAATAAATTATAAAATACATTGTGTGCGATATACTGATACACTTATAAGAGTATTATATCAGAATAAGTGTGTATTTTATTTTTGATGTGTAACATATTTCTTCTCGGTTGCTAGATATTTGTGGGAGTGATTTTGTGAAAAGGTACGGATGCATTAACAGGATGTGACGTAATCACGCTTCTTGATTTGACCAATGAGAGTGCGTGGCTGTGTCTTTTCGCTACCCTCGCATGGGTATCTAACTCTAGTAGCCATCAAGCACTCGAGTGCTTGACGAAATCCGTTGGTCACGATATTGGGGGAAATAAGTGCGGCAAAATGCTTATTTGAAAATGGACAAACAGTGATTTCGGTGGTCGTATACATTTCTTCGAAGCAAACGGTTTAAAAAAATTAAAGATTTCCTGTATTTTGTACTTTTACAATATAACGAAGGTGGTTCTGCTCTTTCAAAAAAATATCACTCGCTTCCCATGATTTTGAGTGGTGATTTTAACTTAAACGTCAGTTTGCCAAAAGCTGAGACGCTCATAGCTTTTATGAATGATGAACTCAAGCTCGAAATGAACACAAATTAAAATGTTTCGACTGCTAACAGTGGTACTGTTATTGACGCTGTTTTTCAACGGCTCTTAAATACTTTGAAATCACAAGTATATGTGTCATATTTTAGTTGTCCTATATCAATTGTCTCCTCTGTTCCCCAAATTGAACAAGAATAATCATTTTTGATAAAATATTGCCTTACTCATTTTGTTAATTAAATAAAATTTTCATTAAAGATATAATTATTCGACAGAAAATTATTTCCAGTCATACCTGATATATATTCATATTTTTTCAGGAAAAAAAGTTAATATTGCGTATTCACCACGATAACATGTCAGATGTTACACATCATATGCGAGTACTGTAAGACTCGTTTTTTTATTATTATTTCAGAATATATTTTGTTTGTTTACTTTCGGTAAATTAATATTTTTTAAATAATCTTTTGTTCTTGACTTTTCAATATGCTCCCGCCCCCTCATAGAGTTATTATGACCCATAGGGGGCGCTCCCCACAGTTTGAGAAACACTGTATTACGCAATTTTTGAAATCTCGTCGATTTGTCGTTTTATCCATCACTGAAACTCAGGCGCAATCAGTGCCAGATCCTGATTATATTGGTAAGGAGATTAAAAAAGTTGTCAATCTTGTCAGGCAAATAAATTTAGAAGTGGATACACAAGAACTGCTGAATTCCCACATTCATAATCTGCTCATAGAAATTCTTGAGCAAGAGCAATACATTGAATAACTTGAGTCTTTACACCCAGTTCAACCAGAAAATCGAATGACGGTTTGGAATTTGACAGAAAACCTCGGTATTTTAGAAAATACTAATTCCAGCGTAGTGCGTATATTTCATCATTACAAGGAAGAAAAAAATTACCATGCGGAAAAAAAAATCTTTTTCAGGTGGCAAAATAGCTTGTTAGATTTTATGAAACTTTCTACATCAAAACAACTTCAGTGTGCGCTTTTGTATTTATGTTACCTATGATTTCATTTATAACATTTCTTTCTAAACTGTTATTTTCTTGCGCCTCCGGTCGGAACTAAAAATATGTTACAGTCGATCTTCTATATAACGAAGTCGCTAAATCCCGAAAAAAAGTTCGTTATATGGAAAATTCATTACATAGAGGTTCATCTTTTAATGTACTTTATAAACAACATAAAACAAATTTTAAATTCATAAACATTATATATTAAAAAAATTAATTACTCACACCTTTTTTTGAATTAATATTTGTTTATTTTATATATCTTACCCATCAAAAAAGAAAGAAAGAAAAAAAAACTGCAAAGAAAACCAAGAAAAAAGAATGTTGAAGAAAATTCACTATATTTTCAATATTAAAATAACTTTAAACTAAAATTAATGAAGTTAAAGGCCATTTTATAATGTAAAGAATACAAGTAATGTTTAACACACATTATTTTATAATTAGAACACTGTGGCACGAAACAATACCACTGAGAGTGAAAGAGGATATCGAAGATGTTTCTAGTGAACTCGGTAATGGGGGTCAAAGATGGAACTTCTTGCATGAAACGTCCAGAACTCTATTGCTCTCGGCGAGTTAGGATCTAATAAAACCACTTCAAGATTTTTGACCACCATAGAATGTGTTAAAGAGAGAAAAACTTGAAATTTTTTCAGAGATACTTTTAAAAAAAAAGAGAACAAAAATTGAATCACAAAAGAAAAAATTCGTTATATAGAAAATGCACTTCGCTATAGAGAGGTTATTTTACGAATAAAATTGTGAAATGTTCAAGGTTCCAGGAAAAAGTTCGCTATACAGAAAAATTCGCAGTGTAGAGTTTCGACTGTATATGTATTTATATGCGAAATTATACCTTGACTTACGCGAATCCGATTTGCGCAGTTATCACTCAGTCCGAACTATCGCATAAATTCAGGGTATTACTGTACTTTACAAACATTATCGATGCTTAAAAAAGAAAAAATATGTTTGAAAAACCATGTAATACATTTATTTTACAAGAAATACGCAGTTCAATTATTGTAATAAATCTACATAAAATCGCGAAATTCAAAATATATTTCAGGGAATCTCAATGAATAAATATCGTTAACTTGAATAAAATGGTCTTAAAAGTGTGCGTCTCGTACATCAAAAACAGTAAGTTTATGTTATTGCAAATCTGTGTTGTTATAAATGGCATTGAAAACTTATTTTTTTTATAAATTTTACTGTGAATATATGTACTATTTTTTTTACATACATGTGTTTTTTATACATGTTACAGAAAATTATATGCCATATATATTATATCAAATAAAAATATATTATCGTTTTGTATACTACGTAACTACAATAACTACAGTATGCTACACATATACATCATAGAAAATGCATGTGTTATTGTTATACACATATGTTACAGCTACATACGTTTGGCAAATCAATATACATTTCTGTTATATATTTTATTCTAAACATGTGTTACCCTAATCAAAACGTCTCATGCTTCAGAGAGAAAAGAATATTTGTAAATGTCTAACAAAATGTAGTGTAGATAAGCACAATATGCTGATACAAATAAGTTGATTCGATAATTTATTCGAATCAGCTTATTTGTATATATATATACTCATGGAAAAAAATTAGTGCACCAAGAAGCAATTGCGGGATCATAACGAAACTTGATATGAAGATACATATCGGGGAGATATGCAAAATGATTAGAAATGCAGCGTGATTGCGCTATACGTAAAGCCGGTAGATGGCGATTAACGTCGTTCTCCGTAGAGTATAAAACAGGGAATCAAAGCTAGTTTAAGTGTGTTGAATCGTTTACGAAGCAAGAGCTGAGAGGTATACATGTCATTACGCCGTTTTCGAAGACAATATGAGCAGCTGTCGCAGCTTGAGGGGGGGGGGGGAGAATCATCGGCATGATAGAAGCTGGGTGGTCAGCTAGATGAGTAGCTCGTCAATTAGACCGCTCTGATTGTGTCGGGAGGAGGTGTTGGGATCAGTGGATCAGAAAGATGTCATTTACACGAGGACCAGGCTCAGACACCCTCGACAGACCAGTCGATGAGAAGACCATCACATTGTAAGAAATGCACGCGTACATCCAACTGCTTTTTTGGACGCCATCCAGGCACAGGTAGCACTTTCACAAGGGGACCCTGTGTCTTCTCGAACCATACGAAGGAGCCTGGCTGAAGAACATTTGGGATCTCGGCGTCCATTACGTGAGCTGCCCTTGACGCAACCACCCATTAATGCCTCCATTTGAAGTGGTGCCGCCCAGGAGGAAACTGGACTGAAGCGGAATGGAACCAGGTCGTCTTTAGTGACAAATCCAGATTCATTCTCAGTAATGAGGACAATCGTGTTCGTATGTGGAGACCTGTGGTGAACGCCTGAATCCTGCCTTTGCTTTACAGCAACACACCGCTCCAACAGCTTGTATGATGGTATGGGGTGCCATTGCCTACAATACACGGTAGCCCCTAGTATTGATCCGTAGCACCATGACAGACCAGCGATAGGTCCACGACATACTGCCACCACATGTGCTGCCACTCGTACAACGGCTCCCAGGAGCCATTTTTCAATAAGACAATGCTCGAACTCACACAGCAAAGGTGTCACAAGACTGTCTCAGCACTGTTACTACACTTCCTTGGCCTAATCCATCTCCATATTTGTCTCCAATCGAGCAAATCTGGGATCATTTAGGACGGCGAGTTGGCATCCCACGAGTTTGAACGAACTAGAGGCAAGGTTTCAGTAAATATGCAACGAAATGTCTCAAGACATCATACAGAACTTGTGTGCCTCAATGCCTGATCGTATCGCATCGTGCATTCGCGCTAGAGGGGGTTCAACAGGGTACTAAATCTTTCATTATTTTGCCTTTTTCTCTGAAATAAATGATACTTTTTCTTTGATTTTCCAATCCTTTATTTATATCAAAATAATCATTACGTATGTAAAATTTCGTTTCATTTTGACGACTTCTTCTTGGTGCGCTATTTTTTTTTTTTTTTTTTTGTCCATGAGTGTATATCCAGGAACTTTGCAAACTTCAAATACATTCTATGATGAATTATTTAGAGAAATTGAAGTATAAAATAAAAATGTGGAAGGCAAACAAATTTTAAGGTGCTCAGTTAGAAATGCAATTTTTAACCTTTTTCCTGATATGCTCTACTTCCAAGAATATTTCTCATTTAAAATCGAAATTTTGTTAGATTCAAATAGATAACATACATATGAATGAAAACCTTTGAAATCTTGTATTACTAATCAATCGTAATTCAATCCATAGATATATGTGTTAATTATCCACACAAAGCTATTAATTAATAACTAAGCATTTAACTTTGCAAAAATAATTTCCGTCTGCTAATGCACTTTAATAAAGTTTCCTTAAGAGCCCGATGAAAACCACACAAACGTTTTCAAACACTTCCTAATAATATATTTTGGGGTCTTTATAAAATAAACACTTCTATCTTGTAGAAATTATGCCAAAATTTTATAACTGAGATATCTGGCAGATGAATGCCAAATTAATTAATTTTATAAGCACTTTTAGGAAGCTTTGAATAGACTTTGGACGAATTTTAGATGGCCGAGATAGTCAAATTGCTACGATTGCAATTTCACGTCGGCGTTATCTCTGTCAAGTCATGGGTTTGATCGCTAGTGCCACTAAGGGGGAGCAGAGTGGCTGAGATGCATTAAATCTGCCAAGGCTAGCGTTAAGCAGCACATTAGTGTGGGTGCAATCTCAAGTGGTCAAGAGGTCATTAGACTGAAGTCTAAAATTACAAGATCCATTTCTAATAGATCACAAGCAGCTTCTAAATAGTATCTTAATAATCAATAAATCAATAGGATTTGTTTTGCAATGCAATTCAAGAGACATATAATTAAAAAATACCGCTTAACCCTTTATCTACGGACGGTACTTGTAAGTGCCACTTACTTTAAAACTACATAGAATAACCATTTTTGCGAATACTCTGATGATACTTATAGCAGGAATATTTTTTCACAAATTTACTCTTTCAAGATGTATGGAGACACAGGTTCTTTGAAGAGTATGTTAGACTGAAAAAGAGAATAGTTTTAGAGCAGAAGATGCGTTTTCAACTAACTTTTTTAACGGATTACGGAGATTGTCATTTTTGCTCCGAAAAAGTAGCTAATGTCAAAAAGTAAGTGCCGTATTTTTTATTTATGTTAAGGAAGACCTTAGAGAACTATTTGAGTATTTATTTTAAGTGAACAGTGTATATAATTAATTTTATACAGTTGAATAACCCTGTGGTACTTATAAGTACCGACAGCACACTGGGTGTTAGAGCAAGAACTTAGTTTTTTTTTTCCTCCGGCGGCTTATTGTTTTATTTGTGTTGTAGATTCATCACTATAGTGCAATAGACTTACGCTTTTTTTTGGCATTTCATTAAACTTAACTTATTTATGTTGCTTTTTAATTATTTTATTTTAACATTTTCAAAATTTTTGAACTTTGAACATGAGCTTGTCTTCTTTAGCACACGATTAACTTAAATATATATTCTTATTTAAAAAATTAACAGCATTTTAATTTCTTTATGTGCAACTGAGATTTAACAATAATAGGAGATTTCCAAGGAGATATTATTATTATTAATAATGATTTCCTTTCTTAGAATGTATGAGAAAAAGAAACACTGTCTTCAAGCGGCTTTGGATTTATTACAGAACATGTTATACGAAATGAATGGTGTTCTAACAGATGATTTTTCAGATGAAGAAGTCCCAGCAAATTATCTGCTAGAATTTTCCTTAGATTCTTAGGATGACGATCGGAAGACTGAACTCAAAGCACAGTAGTTCATGCTAAGAAAATAAAACATTTCCTACCTAAGGATGCAATGCTTTAAAAAACATTCAATCGAAACCTCACTCAAAATACACAAAGTGTAATGAATTTTTGTGCATTAATGAAAAAAAAAACTGTTTCTTTGAATGTCATCAAATTAAGTTTATGTGTAAAAAAAAGTAAATAAATTTTAAAACAAATTAATTATCTTTAAAAATAAATATTTTGTGCTGTTATTCTCTTGTTGCTTAACATTTTTAAAATTTAAAACTGCGTTTAAAAAGTCATTCGGTCTTTTCATGTTATGAGAATATTTGAGACCTTTGTGGTCTGACGGTACTTTATAAATTAATTAGCTCTAACAAATTAAATTTCCCAAAGTCGAGTATTTTATATATGTATATCCCTTAATTTGTAATGCAATGATTGAAAAAAATAGTGTAGGAAAACATTTGCAGTAAATCGTAATGCGGTAGATAAAGGGTTAATTACAAGAAATATCATATTTACTCGAATCTAAGCCACAGCATTATTCCAGTGTTAATACTACTCGATATCGGGTGAATCTTAGAATAGAAGGAAAAACATTTGTTGGATGGGAAAAACTGAATTTCTACTTATTTCAAAAGAAAAAATTTAACCGTTCATCGTGGCCACATTTTTTTTTTTTTTGATCACCCAAACATCAAAGATATCCACAAAAACATCAAGACGAGTTCACTATGATGCAACGATGAGAAAGGGAGGCAATTTTATTTCCATACAAAAACGGAAACACAGTAGCAGCCACTGAAAATTTGACAAGAATTCAACAAGTATACGTAGATGGCGTAAAAATAAATAAATAATTTTTGTTTATAAATGTTCAAGAATCTTTAATAATTCTTTTACGTTCGTGTATAATGTATTCCTTTCAAAAAATGTTGCATAACAAATGCATTGGAAAGTGGCGTAACGGGGAATATTAGGGCCACTCTGAAAAGTGAGGTTTTGGGCCCCAGGCCAGTTTTTGTGTACTTTACGTCAATCAGGTCTTGGGATCCTAAGAATTCTGCCCTTCCCCTCCTCGTGATGCGGGGGTTGCGGAGGTGCATGTTATGTTACTGCCATTGGATGACAAAGAAGGTGACATCGTGTGGGAAAATGCCGACTACCGAAGTTAACCGTGACAATTGTAGTAACGAATCATTTTCAAAAGATGATACAGTCGGTCAGTAAATTAAAGTAAGTGGAACTTCACAGGAGACTGGATCGATGACGCGATCCTCCGCTCCCTATCTTGAAACTACGATATTGCTGGTGTTGTTATCTTGGCTTGTTGGAGTGGCTTCATTAAGGCAAGGATCAATAGGGTAGCTGGTTTCGGCAGTTGGGATTGAGCATTGCTGTTGGTTGTAGAGTAAGTTTGCGGAGACTGCCCTTCTTAGAGAAAAAATTTATCTATTCAAAAGAGAGAAATCTATTGAGGTAAAAATGCTAAAACGATGCAGATGGTTAGAGTAATTATAGATTCATGTATGTATTTGAAATTTTGAAATATTGGTCAAATAAATTAATTATTAACTTATTATTAATTCTCGTAAGACTTTTTAAAAAATTCTTAAGTATCATATATCGATGAACCTCGAACACATTTGTTTTTTTATTTTTTCTCAAGAATGAGTAGATAATAAAGGGTGCAGCTTAGAATCAATGGCTGTTTAGATTCAAGTAAATGCGGTAAAATATTTTTCTATAAGAAAATTATCATCTAGATTTAGAACAATTGATTGAATAGGAATGGATATATTTCAAAGAGAAAAAATTGATTATCTATATTGCTTAAATCCGAAGTGGGCATTAAGTTGATCGCGATTGACCGGTGGACGGCCATGACATTTTGAGGTGACCGCTTTCACTAAGACCTAATAATCATTCCATCATGCGGAGGTCTAGAAAAACCATATTTATTCGAATCTAAGCCGCCATCGATTCTAAGTAATGTCCTAAATTCTCCACAAGATTTTGTAAAAATTGAAAAATAGTCTAAAATGTTTGATCGATATCCAATTTCACGAAATTAATTCAAGGATTTAAAAGGGAAAAACCAATAAGAAGTGACTAATTAGCTATTTTATCAGTATTTTAAATACATGCATGAAGCTGTAATTGCTCTAAAAACCTCATCCAACAATTTTTTTTCCCTTCTCACCCGAATTTCAGTTGCATTAGCATTGGGGGAAAACGCGGCTTAGATTCGAGTAAAAAAGGTATTTTAAAAAATATGGAGGAAAAAAATCGAATTATAAGAGAAAATTCCGTTGAATAGGGAATGCACTTCGGGATTTACGACGAAAATTGTAAAATTGTCTAGGTTCCAAGAAAAAGTTCGCTAAATAGAGAACTTCGCAAAATGAAGGTCTTGTATACTTTCTTTTAGTTCACTACACCTACGCCACTAGGTGGACCGCAACACCTTGAAAAAATTAGAAGTAGTCCTTATACCCTGGAAAAGTCTGCCTACCCCTGGCTTAGATAATATTTATTCTTATCAGATTTGGAGAACAACAATCTTAAATCTTACCTTATTTTTTGGCATTTGCCATGATTTCCAGGAGAAACAAATAACTATGATAATAATGAAATTAAATGTGCAGAGAAACTACAGAGCCATTGATAATTAACTTACTCCGAAAAACGCCACCATTGTTGGTGTAAAATAAAAGCACAAACAGCTAAAACCGTTTAATCTTAAGAGAAGGAGCGATTAAAATTAACGTAAGTTTATTTTATTTTCACGATGCTTTATTTAAGCTTTTGTGATCTCAAATTCTCGAAGATAGTTTTAATGAGAATAAACTACATTATCACATTTATTATGTTTTTCAATCTCCACCTCATAATTAGATTGGTAAAACTGCAGGACATGTTAATGATCAAGCTCTAGAGAGTATGAGTTAAAAATGCTTTCCTTGAGATTTTTAATAATTAATACTTGCTTAGACCTTAGGCAGATATAATTTGTTATTTTTAAAGGTGGATATGTAAGATCTGAGGAACAAATTTCCTAAAATTAAAATAATGTATTATTTTTGATGGAGAAATAATTAAGACTAATTAGATAAACTAATTAATAGTTATTATTGAAATTTCTGTATTTTATTCCGAATTTCTTCTATTTTCATACTATTCAAGTGTAGTAAATTATATTAAAATGTGTCTTACTAATTAAAATTACTTCAATATAATAAATAAGGTACTATTTAGCATTTATCACAAAATAGAAAGACTGCAAATAATTAATTTAATAAATAATATTTAAAAATGCATATAATAAAAATTAAATAAATAATACTTAGGAATTATTCATAAGCATTGGTATTTCAATTCCTACTATTAGTTCTTTCTTTCTATATATTAATTTTGTTCATCTTTATATATTTATCTTGTTATCTGAGTTCGGCAGAGGAAGGATAGTAGCCTACCGAGATTGTGGATTATCTTTCAGAAAAATTGGTAGTCGTGTTGGACGAAACCAAACAACAGTAATGCGGATATGTGACCTTTGAATGCAGGACCAACGTGGTCGATCGCATCCACCTCAGTGCATCACTTCACGTGAGGACAGGCAAATTGCGCGCATGGCAGTGACGGATCTCTCAGACACATCACGAACCATAGCACAGCACATTGAGTCTGTAACGCATCATCCAGTATCTGCGCGTACCATTCGACGCCGTTTACAGCAGAGTGGTCCGTCCGCAGGACGTCCATTGCTTGGTCTACCCTTGACGCAGAACCACAGACGTCTCCGCCGCCAATGGTGCGAGGAAAGAAGGATTCGGGTGACAGAATGGAATGAAGTTGTCTTTACTGACGAGTCACGCATCTGTCTGCAACACCACGATGGTCGGATTCGAGTATGGAGACACCATGCAGAGAGGATGCTGAACAACTGCGTTATGCACCGCCACACTGGTCCTGCACCGGGTTATATGGTATGGGGCGGTACTGGATATCACTTTTGCACTCATCTCGTACGCATTTCCGGTACTTTAAACAGCCAGCGCTACATCTCCGAGGTTTTGGAGCCAATTGTCCTTCCTTACATTCAGGGCTTGGACACAGCTATATTTCAACTAGATAATGCGCGACGCACGTCAAGATTTCTTGATCAAATCCACCAGATTGGAATTTAGCACCTGTCAAACTCTCCAGAATCACTTTTCCCGAAGTAAAGAGAAACATATTTCCTTGGTCCATAGTTGCTCAACGTTGACCCAGATTACACCCCAGCTGCCACACTAGATCAACTTTGTAGCAATATGGAAGCTGCTTAGTCACTATGCTCCAAGAAACATCCAAAGTCTCTTTGAATCAATGCCGAGGCGTGCTGGCAGCAGCAACGGCAGCTACTGTGACTACTACTGATTCTGGCAGAACCACCCTTCACAAAGTCTATAAAATCTAATCATTTGATATTTAGTCAACTTATGGCCCCATCACAAATTAAATTTTGTTGTGCTATCTCTTGTCTTTCCCGGTGTTGCATTTACAGTGGCCAGCAATGTATATTTGATTTCATTGTTACTGAATTTCGAAAGATGATGGAAAAAACTATTCTATATAGTCTTATGAAAGGAATAAAATAATTGCTCTATCCATGGATAAAATTGGTTTTCGTTGCCTCCTTAGAGATTGGCCTTTGCAAGTTATGAATACTACAGAAAGATTACAAGAGCATAAAAATCCATCCTCGTAAAACAAAATCTTGCACACAGTGTAAAAAATGTCAAGATATCCAACCACTCATACCAAAATTTATCTTCCAGTGCCCAACTGTCACCCCAAAAGCACGAAAGCACCGTCTAACTCGACTTAAGGACACACCGCAGGAAATTCTGTATAGTAGCGATAATTAACCTGCAGCCAGCGGGACTCTTGTAACCCACCGGAACTTTCCGAATGGCCCGATTATGGCCCACTGCACTTAAAAATTCGATTGTTTAAGAAAAAGGCATTAAAAATTTAACAAACGTAAAGAAGATATCAATTTTCTATCGATGCCATACAAAAGCTGGAATTGCGAGATAACTTTTCCCTTTTTGTAATTGTAATGGTTGGTGATAAATATTAACACAGTGGAGTAGCGAACATTTTACGCGTGAAACTAATTTATAATCAACCGGCATGTTTTCTAAGCGAAAAATATGTATATAATGTATGTGGTTTCAAGACGATTGGGATCTTAACTATTTCATAGAGAAAAACAAACATGTATCAGCAATTTGTTTGGTTTGTAAGGAAAATGTTATATTTAAAAAATATATAACTTTGTTCCTCACTAAACCGCTTAGCATAAATATTTCAATGGATCTTTTTTTTTGTAGGATGTCTTTCAATACAAGATAAATTGACTTTTCTTAAAAAAATTCTTTTTGCAACAGTAATGAAATATTTTGTCGGTTGTAATGTCACAAAATGCAGAGGGAACAAAAGCATCCTATAATATATATTGATAAGCATATAAAATTGTTAAAGATAAACATATGAATTGATCCCAAAATTATTAGAATACTTCTTAAATGCCCAATGTACCTTTTACAGTGTTTCTAAACTGTGGGGCGGGGCCTGGGGGGCGATAACCCCCCTTCAAGGGGCGCAAGCATATAAAAATAAAGGTTACAAAAATTAATTTACGGAATGAAAAAAAAAAAACAAAAATTTTTCGATATAATAAAAAATACAGATTTACATTGATATGATTTATATATATCATCTGTTAAAAAAAGGTCATAAAAAAATAAAAAGATTCTACTTTAAACGCTCATTAGCTATCTTTGATCCTATAACTAAAAAAAAAAATATTTTGTTTGTTTGCTGTAACCCAAGATGAGAGTTTTTTTTATTACGTTTATTTTAATTTAAAAAATATTATTTTTTGCTGGCTTTCGAACTTACGGTATGGTTACCCACCCTTTTTTTTAGGGGGTTGAAAATTATATAATTTTGTCGCATTTTTTTCACAATGTAAAGGTTTTTGATACAGGGATGCATTTGAGCACTTCAAAAATTAATTGGAAAAGATTTTTTTTTATGAGTGTCTGAAACATATAATAAAAAAATCGTTAATTCTGTGTGGGAAAACTGTTTATTTGTTCCCAATGACCTTGACAGTAATCCCCCTAATATGACAGTCTTAATGGGAGCTAAAATGAATTGATAACATATCCCCTTTTTTTTGGGGTGGCAAACTTTTTTTAAATCTTAAGGTACTGTTTAGCCGGGTTTTCCCGGCATGAATTTTTAAAAAAATATTTTCTTGAACATGCTGCTTTTTCCCCAGAAAAACAGTGGTTTTGATTGTGATGTTGTACGACTGATTATAAATGTAAATAGCAGAATCTAAAAAAAATTGGGCATCTGTGATCTCTCGGGAAAAAGGAAATTGAAGTGATAAAAAAGGGGGAAACACTTGCTGAAATAATGCATAGAATCATTTGCAAATAAATTTGAGAAAAGCAATAAACATGAAACAAAAGGAAAATTTTCAATAGCTACATTAAGAACTTTATCAAGAAAATATGAAGCCATAACTGTACCCGCAAAATGCACTTCACCCGTCAAAAAGACAAAAAGGGAAAAAGTTAAACAGGATATTTGTGATCATAAAAGGAATTAAAAAATTCCCAAAAACGTGAACAAATGTGAAGTTTTGCTTGAAAATCTTTCCTGTAATGTTAGCAAAAGTGTCTGTGATTTTGTCTTTTTTTAAAGGTCACGCACATTTGGAACAATTTAGTTCAGTTTTTATTGGATATTTTCCCCAAATTATGAAAGACAAATTAAAAAATCCGAAATAGGTAAGTATATTTTCCCTTGGTTAAATTTTACTGAAATTTGTTTTTTATCTTGTATAGAAAATAATTATAAAAAAAAATTTGGGGGTTACTCCCCCGACCATTAACTTTGTATCGAGGCACACCGACCCCGGGTTTTCCCGCTTTAAATATTAAAAAATAAACAATTGTTATTCATTAGAATTTTATATTCTTTTTTTATAACATTTATTCTAAATGCTAATTTGCGAGGCTTAAAATTACAGTTCATTCAAAACCGTTTTAATATGAGAATTCATTTCAATAAATCATTTTTCATTTTTTTTATATATTTTATGCACTTGGTTTTACTCTCCTTATAATTAAGCTATTATATCAAGAATAAAATTTTCATTTTTTTAAAAAAAAAACCGTGTTAAATGGGTACTTCAGCCAGTGTAAGAACAAGTTTGATAATTTTAATGATTTCCATGGGCTTTCTTGCAGGCAAAGTTTTTCAAAAAAAGCTAAAAAAATTTGAAATTGACACTCAGTTATTTTTGATATTTAGCTCAGATCTATTTTTTTTTAAAGTGCCCTCCGAAAATCTGGATTCACAAAAAGGGATTTGTTAAAATGGTAATAGTATACGAAATGCTTTTGTTTTTTAGTGCAGAAAATTCAGCATCCACCTCTTTTCCAGAATTCAAAAGGTGATTTATTTCAAAATTGCCCTTTAATTTCTACTAGATGTAAAATCTATGAAGATCTCTTTTGGCGTTGAGAGCCCCTTTTGAAATATTTTGAAATGGATCCTAACCCATTCGTAACTTGCTATCAATTTGCCCTCTCTGTGTACTTGTTGATGCTTTTTATCGTCGAAAGCTCGCGTGATTTAAAAAAATATCTATGATTTTGTTTTAATCCACTGCCGTAAATACTTTAAAACCTAATTATAATTAACACGTGAATTATGAAATGTACATTCAAGAGGATTTGGTAGCTTATCGATTCGGCCTAGACTGAATAATGTACGAAGTAAAATTTTTATGTTTTGTGCAGACGTCTGTTGGTTCCTAGACTCACGAACGTTCGCGAGGATGCCAGATGTAATGGATATGATAAAACAACATAGATTAGGCTATTTTTTGACATTTGTACTTTTGAAATGGATCTTGAAGGAAATAAATCTTTTTAAATTAAATATTATTTTCAATCTGTTTCAATTTAAAAAAATTTGAAAAGAAAAAAAAGCATAATTTAAACCCATTACTAAAAAAATTTTTATATATATATATATATATATATATAATTTATTTAAAAAATATATTACTTAAAGGGGAAAATTTTAAAAATGTAAAACTTATCTTATTAATACTGAATTAAAAACAAGTTGAATAAGTATTAGCGACCCCTGGGCTTTTTGGAGCAAAATTTTTTAGTTTTTAGAAATTGACCCTCTGAGGGTTTTTTTTCTATATTTAGCTGATATCTATATTTTGTCTTCTAAACGCTACCGCATTTTGCAATATGTTCCAATTTAAAATTGGAAAGGAAAAAAAACATAATAATTATCCTATTACTTAAATTTTTTTTTGTTAAAAAAATAACGTATACAAAAATTTTAAAACTTATTTATTAAATTTGTACGGTTTTTTAATTAAGATCTTTACGGGTTTTTAATTAAGATCGTGTATTGTAGCTTTAGCGTCAAAGGGCATTATTATTGCATTCAGTAATTTATTACTGTATAAGGGGGCGCGAAAAAATTGTGATTGTAAAGGGGGGCGCCAGTATTGAAAGTTTGAGAAACACTGCTTTAATAAATTCGGTTATTTATTCGGGTATTCTTTTAGTAAACAAAAATTTGGGAAAAAATTTGAAAAAAAGGCACATGCAAGTCTGAACTAATTTTAAGCACTTAATAATAATTTCAGTCTGAAATTTAGTAAATACTTATTGCTACCATTCGGTCCTCGGTAAATTAATATCTAAAATAAAAATAAGCCAGGCTTTGTCAAAAGAAAAAAAGCCAAATTATCGAAGTTCATGAAAGTTTTGTTTTTAATACAGTAGAATGCAAACAAGGAGCTTGGGATCATTGATGAAAGGAAATCATAATTGTTCCATAACTGGGTAAAAAATACATAAAACCTATTTTTTTTTGTGAATTGAGTTAGTAGAAATGGATATACTTTTAAAGTAAAATCCAAAGTTATGAATTTTAATATTTTGATCAATTATCCGCCTTTTAAATGTCTTTGATCTTATAGAGTAACCCTTCACCCCCTATTAGTTTTCATGTTGCGACCTGCGTAAAATAGCTGTAATATGTATGTGGTTCGGTGGAAAAAAAGTTGAGGCTCTATAGTCAGAACGCTCCAGAATTGGCACCCGTTGCCACTTCTGCTGGAATCTAGAGATTTTTTTTCCTTTGCCAAATCCATGGACACGAGAACAACAACAATAACAAAGAAAAGAAATAAACGATCAAAATAAGACAGTGAAGGGATATTTTTAAAAATATAAACTGAATAATGTAAAAATACCAACAAAATCTCCCATCTTTATTATATTAAACCTGTGCTTCTCAAAGCTTCAATATCCGTGACCCAATATTCAATCATATTTTCTTCGCACCCCCTCATAAAATAATAATGCATTGAATTCAATAATGTGTGTGCTATACTTTGATGCTAAAACTACGATACGATCTTAACCTCTTATGTGCCACCGGTGTATATAAACGCCTCGTTCAGTCAAAGTGTTAATTTCCCAGGACGCATATATACGTCTTTCTGCAGGACGATCTTTTCTCTGCACTGCTATCCATAAAATTATTCAGAAAGCTTTGGAATGCAATAAAAGGACCTTGACAGTGTTTGCGAAGGATTTACTTAATTCAGATTATTTACTTCTTTATTCCTTCCCCCCACAATACCACATCTCAGACGCACCCCTACGTTGAAAACAGTTGGAACTGGGATAACTTTTAATCGGCAGTTAAGAGATTAATTATAAATCGTACACATTATTAAGATAAGTGTTAATTTTTTATGTAATTTTATGTACGGTAATCCCATGGGGTCACTGGTAATTATTAAACTTGCTCTTAGTATTGTTGAATTAATTATAAAATATATTGTGTTGCACTGACACATTTATAAGTGTAATACATCAATGTAAATGTGTATTTCCTTTTTTTTATGACGGAAAATATTTTGTTTGTATACTTTCAGTAAATTAATAATTCTTTTAAATAGTCTTTTGTTTTTTACTTTTTTCAATATGCTCGCACCCCCCTCCTAGAGTTGCCACGCCCCCCAAAGGGAGCGCGGCCCACAGTTTGAGAAACGCTGTATTAAACAATATCCAGTAAATCGTTTTGTACAAATAGCACTGAACTCTGTAGTAATCAACACATCGATGGTAGCTACAAATAGATTTTTTTCAGGCGTAAAATATATAGTTGTTTATCACACATTCAATCGAAAGCAGAGAATGGAATTAATCAGTTCTCAAATAATATCATATTTCATGAAAAAATGAATTAGACTAGGTCCAGGAAATAAATAATATCACCAAAAGATTCCTATAAAAAAATACCCAAATATAATAAAAGGGTAGTGAACAATAACTGTCATAGCTGATATACCTTGTTTCAATGATACTTTTTCCTACCTAAGACATATTCTGTTCCGGAATACAATACCACGATGAAGTATCAAATATCTTAGGAATGAAGTTTATTTAGCCCACGCATTCAGTTCTTTGGTGGCTTCTTTTTCCCCAGTGTTTGTTTCTGCCATTTGGCACCATTGGGACTCTAAAGAAAGAAACTGATCAAGCAATGGTATGAATGGTACGCACTTTTAGCACTTGAAATATTTCCTGTGAAATGTAAATGTGATTTTAATCAAGAGAGAAACTCTAATCTTTAATCACTAAATGTATGTACTTTAATAATGATTTAAAAATTGAAATCTATCACTTACGATTGTCCCAATACATTCTTAAAATGCCTATCTTTCTAGTTTTTATATTATTTGTATAAATAGGAATTATGTGTAAAATTTTAAAAAATTAAGCAAAGGGAAAAAATATTTTGGTGTGAAATTGTGAATTGAGTTATTTAAAATTATAGCTTAAAGTAAAATTACGAGTTAACACAACGCTCATAAGAAATCTCTACAAAACACACTAAAAAGCAGTTCATAAAATATTATTTATTTGTCATTCGTGTGGAAAAATGTTTTTATTAAATAGTGTTTATAATAGGAATAGTTTTCAATTTACAATAAAATACAACTAATAAACCAAATACATGACAAATTCTATCGTCTCATTTAAGGTATCCGACTACGTTCAGAACCGTGATTTTGCAAAAGCGCATAAATGGATAATTTTCATGATATTTAGTTTCACTTAGATTAAAATACAAGTATAGAATTGTTTTAAGGACATTTTGACAAAAATAATTATTTAAATAAAATATTTTAGCAGAAATTTAACTTAGAATAATCTTTATTTCCAAATGTTCTCCTTTTGTGAAAAATGTTTCGATTATAATAATATTTTGCCTGTATATAGCTCAGACCTCTCTACAGAGGCTCAACTTGAATTTTTGAAACATATAACTTAGAAGTGGGTTTATCCATATTTTATGAAAACAAAGGGGAGCAATTTTATGAAAAAAACGCCGATAATTATTTCAATTGGTGGTAACTCTGAAAATAATGTGAATTTTTCAAAAATTCTTGTTGAGCCTCTGTAGAGAGGACTGAGCTATATACAGGCAAAATATTATTATAGTAGAAGCATTTTTCACAAAAGGAGAACATTTGGAAAAAAAGATTATTCTAAGTTAATTTTTTGCCAAAATATTGTATTGAAATATTTTTTTTTTCTCTCAAAGGGTCCTTAAAATAATTTTATACATGTATTGTAATCTGATTGACACTAAATATCGTGAAAATTATCCATTTATGCACTTTTTTTAAAATCATGGTTCCGAACGTAGTCGGATACATTAATCATATAAATTAAAACAAAAAATAACTGAAGCAAGAAAATAATTTAACTTTACAGTTAATTGAATTATCAAAATTAAAAAGCATATTTAATAAGAGCCGTCCTTTTTTCTTTTTCTTTTTGCTTTTTTTTAGTTAGAATATGTATCTGTGTCTAAATATAATCGTTATCAAATTTTTCGAAACAAAACATTATTTCAATATCGGGTTTTATGTTTAAAGTATATTCCGTAT
>BMAV01007883.1:0-10210 GCA_019973955.1 Trichonephila inaurata madagascariensis
AGTTTGACGCCAGACGACGGACCAATTCAGCCCATACATTTTCCATTGGATTCATGTCAAGGCCTTTGGAAAGCCAATCGTGCATGACATTTACATTGCGCGTTCTTGCAACCATTATCTAGTCTGCCTACTGGTGTGGACAGGAGATAAATCTTACATAAAAATAAGTTCTTTTTGGTCCTCATCATTATCCTCACACAATTGAGCTTCTATGGAGAGAAGAATATGATTAGTGTAATAGTAGGTATTCACCGTTACTCGTTCTACTCGATGTATTATCCGAATTTTACCATTCCCTTCAAAAGCCATCCATACACACAGGGTGAATCTGAGACGCCCACCAACGGGATTGGAAGAATGCACAAGGTATTGTTCATCAAATCGGTTACTTCCTTGAATGGGTCTGTAGAGTCTCTGAGCTATCCAAATGGATGATCGAAATATCTTTTCGTCCGAAATGACGACCCGATGCCATTCGGAAACGGACCAATGCAATTTAGAATGGGCATACGCATAACGCATTTGACGATGGAATTGGGTTAAAAAGGGCTTACGGGCTGGAGTACGACATTTTAATCCTTTTTGTTTTAAACGATTTCGGACCGTATCCACGCTACACGTGGGAGTCAATTCCTTTTGTAAATCCACAGCACTTAAAAAAGGATATTTCCGAGAAGCCTCGTACAAATTTTGATCCGTGTTTGCGTGGGTGACTCGAGGTCGACCCGACTTGGTCGTGTAATCAATCATGTACTATAGAAGGGGATATATCCATCATTTGAGCAATTTTCCGTTCCGATACATGCTCTTCATCATACAAACGATGCATCGCATGACGAAACTCCATGCTTGTGTTTTTGACAACAATCTAGAGACGATGGGAACCACCAGGTTATACTGTCCACAAAGTATCAAATTCGTACCGAAACCAGAATAGTGTAGCAGTGGTATCGAAAAAGAATCAACCCATGATGCAGGGGAACTGTGTAAAGTATCAGACTAAAAAAAAGCGAATTTGTGAAAAGAGAATAAGACTATGAATTTTTTGGAACTGATTCGCCCTCACCTATGTCATGATCCAGACTGTAAGAGTATTGTAGTCCTTTCCAATCAACCTCCTGCCATAAGATGTGAAATGTGTCAGCAGATGCCTATTCTCAACGTGTACCATTTTATTCGGGAGGCAGCCAATGTCGATTTGCTGGGTGCTTCTCATTTGGCTCTAATGTATTATGTCCTGACTGAAAAATTAGTTTCCTATGTGAAAGCGTGCCGGGAGGATTGGACCCCCTTTCCACCCGAAGAAGAAGAATCCAATCTCATTAAACAGTTGCTGAATCAGTTGCAACGATCGATGGCTATTCGTAAAATGTTTAGTCGTTATTGTATTCCATTTGATATATTTCACGTATTGGTAGGTTGTTATGCTTGTTGTTCAGATATTGGAATGGTGGCCAATTGGGCTTTGGATTTAATGGCTCGTATCTGTCGAGGTCAGTTTTTCTGGAAAGAATATGAATCATGTGCTTTTGTACAGCAAATCTTATGTGGGATTAAATCGGACGTTACATACAAGCGAAATACAGATTTGTATTATGTGATGCGTTCCATTCAAAAGGGAGAAGGAATAGAGTGTCTATCGGAAAATTTTGCAAAATATGGTCAGTTGGAAAAATTGGTCAAGGAGAAAATTCAGGCTCCGATGGATTTGGTGGATATGGTATCTCATCAGCTGTTTCCCAATATTCTCTTTGATCATCATGCAGATCAATTGGCATTTAATATTGCCATGGGACATGTTGCATGTAGTATGGACTTGAAAACGGCTCAGGTGAAAAAGGGTGCCTTTTCAAAAGCCAGACGTTTGTATGGTATTATCAGTAAATTGGTGAAGCAAGTAGAGGCGTTTGATGCCCAATATCCCATACCGTGGACTATTGATACTTTAACATCGATTTTTGAATCTTGAAATTAATTAGAGATATTGGGACGGACTTCATAATCTAAATGTCGGCCAAGTGACGAGGATGACACCTGAGCTGCTACCCCACTTCGAAACTTTCTAACCTTCAGATACCGTCCTCGTTGTTCAAAATAACGAGGTCTGTCCCCATTAGCCTTCGCGTTGCTTAAGAGTGTAGCATAAATTAAAATAAATCAAATCGAAGATCTTTCTTATTCGAATCGAAATCATTTCTTATTTCTAGCTCAAATCATGATTCAGCTCTTTAGAATTACGAGACTTAATTTTTTATCTTTATCCTGCTTTCGTCTACCAAGTCTATCCTTGGAAAACTCTATTAAATGACATTAAGTTTTTAGTATCTTGTCACGTGCATTAAAAATTACTTAACATAACCAGGAAACGGAACACTGGTATCAGTAAAAACATGCTTGCTAACATTTGAGTTACACAAAAGCAAAAGATAAATAATGATACACTACTGGCCTCCGTAAATGCAAAACCCTGAAGGAAGCATGCAAATAACATGAAATTTACAACATGCATTAGCGGAGGTGAGATATGCAAATGATTAGAATTTCAGCGCAGATACACATCACGCGCGCCTGTGGCGCCACCTCCAAGCGCTATTTAAGGCTTGGAGATTTCGACGATTTCAAGTTCGGCAATTGTGTTCTTGTGAATTTTTCAAAAAACGATCAGTTATGTCTCATAGAAAACAGCAATCAGCTTTTGATCAAGTATCCGAGTTCGACAGAGGAAGGATAGTGGCCTACCGAGATTCAGGAAATCGGTAGTCGTGTTGGACGAAACCAAACAACTGTAATGCGGATATGTGACCGTTGGATGTAGGAGAGTACACGACGGATCGACGTGGTCTATCGCATCCACCTCAGTGCACCACTTCACGTGAGGACAGGCAAATTGTGCGCATGGCAGTGACGGATCGCTCAGTCACATCACGAACCATAGCACAGCACATTGAGTTTGTAATGCATCATTCAGTGTCTGCGCGTACCATTCGACACCGTTTACAGCAGAAAGGTCTGTTCGCAGGACGTCCATTGCTTGATCTACCCTTGACGCAGAACCACAGACGTCTCCGCCGCCAATGGTGCGATGAAAGAAGGATGTGGGCGGCAGAATGGAATGAAGTTGTCTTTACTGACGAGTCACGCATCTGTCTGCAACACCACGATGGTTGGATTCGAGTCTAGAGACACCGTGGAGAGACGATGCTGAACAGCTGCGTTATGCACCACCACACTGATCCTGCACCGGGTATTATGGTATGGGGCGGTATTGGATATCACTCTCGTACTCCTCTAGTACGCATTGCCGGTACTTTAAACAGCCAGCGCTACATCTCCGAGGTGTTGGAGCCAGTTGTCCTTCCTTACCTTCAGGGCTTGGCCAGATGCATTATCCAAAGGTTCTTTGTCAATCACCAGATTGAATTGCTTCCCTGGCTGGCTCGCTCTCCGGATCTTTCGCCGATAGAAAACATGTGGTCCATGGTTGCTCAACGATTGACCCAGCTTACACCCCCAGCTGCCACACCAGTTTAACTTTGGCAACGTGCGGAGGCTGTTTGGTCTGCTGTACCTCAAGAACACATCCAAAGTCTCTTTGAATCAATGCCGAGGCGTGTGCCAATGGTGATCTCCAACAATGGCGGCTACTCTGGCTACTGATTCTGGCAGGAACCACACTTCACAGAAGTCTACAAATGTAATCATTTGATACTTGGTCAAAACATGTTATCTACAAAATAAATTTGGTTGTGCTCTCTCTTGTCTTTCTTGGTGTTGCATTTACGGTGACCAGCAGTGTAGATAATACTTAACTATTTAATTTTTAACTCAAAGAAAAGACGTTTTTCAAAGTGTTATTAATAATTTTTTTAAAATCTTCCATGGCTTTCGATGGTTATTCTTTTAAACTCTTTCTTAATCCATGTATGAGTGTTTTTCTTTTAAATCTGTAATTACTTTATGTTTCCTTTTAGTTTCGGTCTAGCTTATTGGATATCACACACAGTTTTAATCACTGAATTTACCGATAACAACAGAAAGGTACAATAAATTAAAATTTTTTCGGGAAATTGATTTTTTTTTCTAACATGCTACAATGCAAATAAGCTCAACGACACGATAGATAGTTCTGTTTTTCAAATAAGGTGTTAAAAAATATGTTTGCTGATGTACGACCACAAATTCTTAATTTCCTTAATTTTGTTTAAAAACGAGAGATTAAAAAGTATTTAGAAGTATGTATTTTGACTTCCATTTTTACCTAAAAACAGCAGATCGATAAAAAAAAAAACCTGTAGCTTAAAAACTGTTTATTATGGATGCTTAAAAAAAAAGGTATTTTTTCAATTTTAGCAAATTTATTGCCATCAACAAAAATCTGTTTTTTTAATGTAAATTTGGGAAAAGACTTCTTTGACCAATTGAAAAATACAAAACCAGTCACCTTTGGGGGAAAACAAATTCATCTCATTTCTTAGTATTAGTAAGTGAAAAGAATGGGGTTTTACTATGTTTTTTTATGGTTTTAAAAAAGTGGGGATACTTATTCATTTCTATATGTGTTTTTAAAATCATGTTTTATATTGGGGCGGGAAAATAATTTCGTTTTTCCGTCAGAGGACTTAATTCGTTTTTTTTGAAACCAACTTCACATTAACCGCATAACCGTTATATGCTTTATATATTTCAAGGCTTTGTGTGAAAAAAATTCATTAAATTTACCAGTAGTTTTTGGGTTGGGGCCCTTTTTTAAATTGGGCAAAAGGGATTTTCGTCATATTTTCTTTTTTCTTCAGAAAGGTAAAAAACTGTCAAGCGAGAAAAAATTGACGGATGGGGGAGGCGAAAAAGACGCCAGTGCCAGAACTGGTTTTCAAAAATTTTGATCCGGCAATTTTGATGTCGAAGATCCCACGGTCGGAAGGCCGGTCAACTGACAAAAATGCGATAAAAGGGGGATTGTTAGCAAACGGCGAATAACCACGGGGACGGTGAGAGATTAAATTTGTCGAATTCGACTGTTTATGCCCGGGCGGGCCAAACCCCAAACTCGATGGGGGTGCCCCCCTGTCCCCAGGAGCGAAATTTGTGTCGTCGCGCTTTTGGCGGTTTATGGGGACGAAAAAAAGGGTTGTTTCAACAATGTTAAACGCAAGAAAGGGCATGGAGCAGAAAAAATGAACCGGCTCAAAAAACGTGTCCCAAAACCAACATTCACCGGGGTTTCCGTTTGGTGGGATGTCAAAGGAATCGTTTTTGAGCTTTGCCGGACAATAAAACGATTAATTCAGAAGTCTATTGTCATCGCTGGGCAAATTGAATGATTCACTTAAAGAAGAGGCCCGGGTAATCAACAGGAAGGGGTGTAGTGTTCACTCGGATTAATGCAGACCTCACACAAGTTTGGTCACTCGCCAAAATTTTTAAGCTTGAATGGGACGTACTGCAATCCACCATATTCTCCAGATCTGGCGCCTTCCGACTACTATTTGTTCCGGTCCCTGCAAAATTTTTGGATGGCAAAATCTTTACCTCAAATGAAGATGTCAAAACCACCTGAACCAGTTTTTGCCAGCAAGGACCCCAAACTTTTATGAGGGGGGAATTATGTTACTGCCAGAAGATGGCAAAAGGTGTTGGACCAGAATGGCCATATATAATTTAATAAAATATTTATTCATTATACGAAAACTGTCTTTCATGTTCCACCCAAAAAAAAGAAATGACTTTCCGAACAACCCAATACATGTACTAAGAAAGCATATTTAAATTTTCTTTCCTTCCTTCCTCAGTGGCACGACAGCCCAGGGTGAGCCTTGGCCTTCTCAAGAAGTCTTTTCCAGGTCAACCTTCTTCATACTAGTGTTCTCCAGTTCTAGTTCTCAAAACTATGAGATCTTTTTCCAGGCACTTGATTTGACAACTGTCAGATTAAGACAGTGCCATTGCGAGCATCAGGTGAAATCGGGTTTGTCAAATCTCCCTGTAGGCGACAAAAAAATTGTTTGGTTGTAAATAGCGAATTCTCCGCCAGAAAGACATGTTAACAATTTTCTGTGGATTCCTTTGACTTGTGTTCTGCGAAAGTGTTCCTTTACATTACTATCGTGGGAAACCAGTAAAAATGCGGCACTTAGGCTATTTCCAAATCTACACCTAGGTTGACATTAAACCACAATCCCAACGCGAGCCTCTCTATGACATTAAAAAAAAGCTGAGCCTGGGGAAGAACAAGAGTTTTTCTGCTAATGTTTCAAACGATATGGATCTAGATGAAGTCAATTCTTGTACAATATTACATGCAAAACTACACTTCTCTCGAAGAGAACTATCTGAAATACGAGTACATTGCTCGATTTCTAAGAGTTTCAGAGGTTATGCATTCAATTCAGGTAACAAAAAATAAGGCTTTTTGTAAAATGGGGCAGTACTATTGCATTAAAATAAGGATCTAAGAAATCCTAATCTACAGCACACCTTTGCCTTGTTTTAATATCAATTCTCTTTCTTTCTTATGTAAATTGACCCACCTTGATCATACTGTAGTTAAAGGTATTTTCGGTACTTATGTATTATCGTAACCTATTGGAGACATTATATGAAAGGAAGCACCTAGTCGCCAATCCAGTGCCTACGATACTTCGGAAATAGGAGTTGCCAATTTGGCGAGTCTCTAATAGAGTTGGTGATTGTTGCGATAGTACATAAGTATCACCTTTTCACATAAACTTTTTATTTTTAGTTTCGAAGGAATTTCACGTTAAAGTCCACCATGCAGTTTTTTAGTTAGTAGATTGCGCATTCCATTAGAGGACGAAATGTTTCATTTTTTAAAAATTTATATTGGCAAAATCCTGGTTTAACACGACTTTTTGGCAATCGAGAAGTAATAGTGCCAAATTGAGCCAACTGCTTGTTTTTCTACTTTCATATGCTTGTTACTAGAACCATGACAGTTCGTCATTTTAGGGCTTTATCCACCAATAACGAACAAAAAAATAAGTCAATTTATAAACAAGATCAGTGTGTTCGAGCATAGATTGGAATGGTTTTTTATAACGTAACCCGACGGTTTGTAATCAGGCGGAAACGGTCGTTGTGCCATTAAGGTGAGTACTAATTATCGTGCCTTTTGAAAAGAGGCAGATTTCACACCATACAACCTTTAAAAATTAATTCACCATGCATATATGAATTACAGAACACATTAAAGAATGTCAACTGAGAATAAATACAAATGGATAAATATTTAAAGATCAAGAAAACGGCGCACAAAAAGGCAAAATCAAAGCTAAAGATATGTTTCCATTATACTATCCTTTTCTTGAATTAGAAAAGCATACAAATGTAAAGAGTTTTTAAACACCTCAGGGGAATAATTTATATCACTAAGGATATTTATTGTTTCTTTATAAATGTTCTGCACAAATCCCAATATCCAAATGTGTGGTCGGATACTTTTTTTAACTACAATTTTTAACTATTGCCAAATTGGCCAATTAATACCAACATCACGTTGCTACAAAGTCCTTATTGAGTTAAAGGCAGTGAAGCGTGCGCCAAATCTGCGATATTTAATGCGAAGTGCCATGTGATAAATATCTTCTACTAGATCGATTTTTTGTACCTCTCCACTATAACTCTACCCCTTATCGAAAGTTAAATGCGACCCTTCAAACCATTTCTGGTACCAAATCTTTTTCCTCTTGTAATATTGTATTGGCAATGCAACATCTCAAATATTGTTTGGCGAATTTTCATTCGTCTTACGCCTAAAATACAACGATAGAAGAAAGAAAACGCATGGAAGAAATTTTGGCGAACTTCTTAGCTAACTATTGAAAATTCGCTACCGGTAGAAGCTATTACCACCGTTCTGGGAGTTATGACTGCAATAATAGCCTATCTTTATTTAGAAGCCCGTCAGCCGCCGTCATCTTCGTTCGATGCGCAGCGTTGCCCGAGGGAGCAACCACTTGGGAGGTCGGCTACTTTGGTCCCTCGAGGTTGCCCCTCTAATCAAACTCAGGGCAGCCCCGGGAGTAAGGAAACACCCCTCACTTCTATAGAATAACCTGTAAAAAATAAATGTTATTCCTGGAAAGAAAAGCATTAGTAACATCCAATGATGACTCGAAACATCGACGATCCTCTGAAAAAAAATCAGCGTTACAATGAATTATTACGTTAAAACAGTTATATTCTATATTCAAGTTTAAAATATAGTACCTTAATAATTTTGTAAAGTAAAAATCTATCGAAAAATTATTAATGTACTAACATAGTAAGCTCTATCACACATAATACCTGGAATATGTTGTACTAAATAATTCTGAAAAAAAAAGTTTATTAGAAATATTTGTCAAAACGTATGAAAAATGGGTACTTACGTATTATCGCAACTATCGTCAACTCTTTTAATAAATTGCCAATTTGGCAATCCCGATTTCTATGTGTCGTACGTGCTGAATTGGCATCCATTTGCTTAATTTCATGTAATGTCGCCAATAGGTTGCGATAATACGTAAGTACCAAAAAATTAATCAACAGTTATCACTAACAACATGCGTTGAAGAATATTTTGTAATTAGTCAAATATATGTATCCGCTGAACATTTTAGAGTCTAAAATAAGAGAGATAAACAGCCAAGGCATCAGATTATTTTAATATCGACTGCATATTTTTCATAGGATATCTATTCTGAAATTTAATTACATTAGAATTCTTTGCCATAAGTACGTCCTCGCAAAAATGGCTATATCTAAATCTGTAGAATAGCAACTTAAATAGAATTAAAACATTAAATGAAGAAAGAAGCAAAATAGGAAGTAATAGGAGAAACTACATTAAAAACAATAGACATCACAGACACCTTGGGCGCCTGTGGTGTCCTTACCTTCGGAACGAGAGCCCTCATGTTGGGGAAGCGGTTGGCTGAAAGAGAAGGGGGTTCACTTACCTGAACGGAGATGAGGGACCTCATCTTCCGTGGGGGACGGGAAAGAACAAAAGGTGCACTTACCTCAGGGAGGAAAGGGACGTCCTCCCAGTCCATGGGTTCTTCTTCTTGACGGCGATCTGAAAAGAAAGACTCATAAAAAGCATTAAAATCTGGCATTGTTTCGCCAAATGAGTACAAAGAAATAAACCAAAAGAAAGACGTTGAGAGTTAAGCCTAACGCTGCAGAAATTTGCAAAGTAAACACAAAAATGAAGCAATACAATGAGATTAATATATAAAAGAAAGAAACAAGAAAGAAACTACGAAATGCAATAGATTTCAAGTCACCAAATATAGAAAACAAGGTCACTTTTTGTCAATTGGCACAGAGCAATTTTATAGCACGTTCAGTCGCAGTGAAATCTCACATTAAAAGAAAGAATTTCCTTCAAACAATATCGATTCTAGGAATTTCAACCAATCAGGATGAAGCAATCAGAAGTGAAAGTTGAAGTGCCTAACATTTAGTGGTAAATACACTTGTCGTCTTTGATATAGCAGAGTCCAATGAATATTATGTTAATGTTTGAAATTGAAATGTAACTGATTTGAAAGAAGAAAATTGCACACGGTGCGTTTCATTCGGCATGGAAAGATAGAAATATTTATAAGACAGCACTAATTTTTGTTTTCCTGAGATTTAGTAAAAATTTTATGCAATACGTTCTTTGATGTATCCCAAAATATTTACTTCATACCAATCCTCCATAAGGCGTGCTATTTTAAGCCGATTCAAGATTCCATTAACAGGTAATATTTTCAGGAAACGAGTTTTCAATACCATTCCTTAAAACTTATTTTATGCTTTCAAATAAATAGAAATTTCTGAAATTTTTTTGGAAAAATAGGTCGTTTCTTTAAACACCAATGCATGGGTTCAAAACGAGATAGTGTTACATTTATAGGACAGAAGACAATTTTTTCCCTTTAGAACAAGGTTTTAACGAGTGTTGTATGGAGGTGTGACACTCCCAGAACACCGTAGATTATGATAGAGACGACAGTGTGTCGGGAGGGGGACTCGTGTAATTTAAACATTGTTCAAAACCTTGAAGTTGAATGGTGTAAGCGTTGCGGTATAGGAAATGGAGGAGCCGAATTAGGTGTCGATTTCGTCATCAGAACATGTTTTGGGAAAAATGAAAAGTGATTGATTATTAAGTGTGTTTTGGGATAGGGAAAGAATATTAAAGTTTAAGTAAAATCATTTC
>BMAV01007884.1:0-15129 GCA_019973955.1 Trichonephila inaurata madagascariensis
TTTTTGACCTCGCCCCTTACACCCTCTTCAACGCCGATCATTCTCCTATACAATAGGCCCTGATGGTTTATTGTAGCCATTGTGAAAGTAAGATTTCTCTTCCATTTGCAGAAGTATGTCGGGAAATATGTCCTACCTCCTTTTTAAAGTACCTTGGCATGGATCGCGAGCATTTAACACATTTGCGCTCAGTGACGTCCCCATATTTGTATATGCACAATCTTTTATACTGAGTTTCCTTTGACTATATTGGCCACAAAGGTTCCTTTTGAACAATTTAACCCTTTCAAAACCATGCGATTTTTCCTTTTAAGCCTAATTCCATTAGAAAATTCATATAAAATCATTACTGTAATAAAATACAAACGAAATTTATAGTTTACAATCATTCCAAATTCCACATGTTCCAAATTCAGATCCCACCGGTTTGATTGTGAGCCTCATAAAGGAAAAAACGCAATCTCATATGATGCCGAGTTTCATGAAGTGATCACATATATGTGATCATGGTCCTGAACGGGTTAAGGATTCTATGTTGACAAATGCAATGGTTGCTTAAATTCTGCATGCTTGTATATATATATATATATATATATATATATATATATATATATACCCTTTTCATGATAGCGGAATGGTGTGTTGTTTTTTCTTGTGCCACCTGATCTTGACTGCGTCAGATCCAGGCCTACAAAATTGATTATGGCAAGGGATTGGGTGTACGCCTATCGTTGGCCGTAGCCTTAAGCACCAAACAGGGGACGGTGCGATTTTTGCTCGGTTCTAAACCAATTTTGAGGAAGAACACCCTGGGGGAGGTCCAGGGCCTCCCACCTTTCATCCTCTTCCAACAACTGCACGAGAGGACTTGCGGCTCTAAGGCTATTTAGAGTATCCCCATGCCACAAAGGTACCATACATTTACAAACATCCATGCCTTCTCCGAGATTCGAACCCAGGCCCTACGGCACAGAAGTCAGCTTCACTAACCACTATGTGGGCGACATAATGGAATGGAATTAAATCATTTGTAAGCGTAGTGATATACCTTGAGCATAAGAATGATTTGAATGGATTTCTAAGTTTTTAAAAAGAAAATATTTAACAGAATTCGAAAAGTCATATATTAAAAGTATATTAAAACCTAAATTGCATCTTTTCTGTAGTCACTAGTTTTTGAATTATTCTTACTACTTATGAAATGCAATCTAATTAATTTGTTGTCTTAAAAAATCTCAAAAAGTGATTTCTAATAATAAAAAGTTTTATGTTTTTATTAGTTATACCTCAGAGCTAAACTTAATCCTTTTGGTTTTTACTTTAAAAGTTATGTTATTTTTCTATACATTAACCATGAATATTTCCATTTTAATTAAAAGAATATTAAAAATGTTCAAGTTTCTTTGTTAATATGTCACATTTATTATTAACAAAAATACTCAGGAGAGTGAAAATACAACTTTCAATTACTTATATGAATGCATTTCCTTGAAGATTTCTGATTAATGTTGTTAAAAATTTCATCAGGTTTATTGGGGTTAATTTTTTATTGTTAAAGAGATATAAATCCTGTTGTGAATATGATTGGACATAATACAATTAGCTATAATGATTTATTTAAAAAAATTAATAACAACATAATTTATTAGTAAAACTTTTTATTTACTTCGCAACATTTTGAAAAATCAACCTTAAATATTCCTGTATTTTATTCTTTTTTGCTTAGGTATTCTGAATAAATTCCTCTCTTGGAAAGTATGGATTCCGTTGGGAAAACTCGTATTCCTTATCTACCTCATCCAACCTATATTTCAAACTTTATTCATCGCTAACTTCAGATCAACGCAGGAATATACTCATCTCTTTTTCGTAAGTAGAATTTTTCCTTTTGTTTTATCCAGCTTTTTTAAAACTTTAGAGGATAAAAATATTTATATAGGGATCTTTAATTGTATTTTATATTATTAACCCAATAGTTACTAAAAATTAATTTATATTGCTCATTATATATATTTAAAATACAAAATCAAAAATCTGGAATTACATATAGAAATGAGAATAAGAAGAGAATTAAAATGAAAAAATAGTCAAAAATTTAACCTGCTAGATAAAAATATTTAACTATGAGCATTAGCTACATAATTACAGGATCTTATAAAAAGACCTAAAATTAATGTGTCAAAATTCTAACATACATAGGCGCAATGCAGCCACAAAATATGTGAGAATATATAGGCTTATTCTCTACAAACAAGAGATAACATCCAACAATCACATTCGAAAAACACATAGACAGTAGGAAAATCACACAATGAAGGACACATGAGCAACCGAGATTAAAAATTATAAAATGGATGCTGCAGTGTTATAAACGTTGCTGACTTAAGACAGCTAATATATAAAATAATTTATATAAAATAATTTTTATCCACAATATCTTAATTTAATACAGACAAATAGTAACAACAATGAAGCAAATTTTCTTGACATACATGTCAAATTAAAAAATAATGTAATAGTTTCTAATATTTATGATAAAAGAGAAGAATTTGATTTCAATATTATAAAAGTTCCTCATTGGGAGAGTAATGCACATGTTTCTATATTCAGAAATATTGTTATTAATTATATACAACGTAATAAATTTCTGGTGTCAGAAATCAGAATAATAAATAATCAATCAGAAATAATAAAAAATTAAACATTTTACTAAATATTGCTTAAATCAAAAATGCCCAAATTTAATTTTATTAATAGTTATATGAAAAAGCTATTCAAAAAGTTGGGTTTAAAAAAATTTGAGATTGATAATTTTTTTGGTATAAATTTAAAAATTTTTTTAGTTATAGTTATTCCATAATCTAATATTAGGTAAAAACATTCTTATTTTATTTTATTTACTCTAGTGTAGTGTTTTAAAGTTATGCTATAATTTGCAACTCTTTTTAAATTTTTATTTCCATTTTTTTTAATACTTTTTTTAAATGCTACATTTCACCCCCTTCACATGATTTAAATCCTTGGGGCCCAGAATCTGGCAATAACTTTTTTTATTGCACTCAGATTTAGAGCGGGATTTGCATTTTAAATAATTTTAAGGTAAATTACCTCATCTTGTAATGGTTTGATATTCCCATCCATTATTTTTTATTTTTTTGTCAGTATTATTTAATAAAGGGGAAGGTTTGGGCCAAAAAAAATTTAAACCCATTTTTTTATAAATTATTTTATATATTAACGTCCCAAATGCCTTATTACACTGCAGCATCCTTTTATAATTTTTTTTTCTCGGCTCAAAGTCCTTCATTGGGATTTTTTCCTACTGCCTTTGGGGGTTTTCGAATGTGATTGTTGAATTTATTCTTGTTTGTAGAGAAGAAGCCTATATATATATATATTATTTCTGTAAATGAAAAGTTTTTGGGTTTGAATTAATAATTTTAGTATTGTATAGTATAGTATACATTTTAGTTTGCTGATTCTCCCCCCTCTAATCGGTGGTTTTTTCCGGGTTCGAAAGAAAATCGACGGGTTTTCCAAACCGTATGATTATGGGTATGTATAAGATCCCTTGAAAACCCCTTTGGCTTAGGCCCCGAAAAAATTAAATTTTTAATTTTTGGTTTTTGCATCGTCAGAGCTCAGATTGGTAATTCATCAGTAAGGTGCCGTACTAGAAAGAGATACCAGCTCCGGAAAAATGTACTAGGTCTGCAATAATAAAACACCATACCCCAGCCCCATTAGAAATTTTTTTAAAGAAAAACATTGCTATTTTATTGACGAACAAACGAGTAAAGAAGCGACACGAAAAGTACAACACAAACAAAAATCGGGCAAACTGGCGCACTTTTTAAGAAAAAAAAACCGAAAGTAAACCCGGAGGATGCTAAAATCCCCCTTTTTTCCCGGGGAAAGGGGGTTTTTGTGATTGATCAGAATGCATGAGTGATGCAAGATTGCATCATCTTGATCTTAAAAACTCCAACTTACAGTTTTTTTTTTAGATACAGTTGTGGTTATCTCTCATTCGGTGCGTAAAATAAAAATATTAATTGTCATGCGAAGTCCTAAAGGGCTGAAGACCAATACGAAATAAAATCCCTCAATAGAAAATTTAAGTGAGTTATTACATATATTTAAGGTAATTTTTGAAATATTTATTATACTGAGCAGACAAATTATCTACCAAAATTTTTCCATCTTTTGATATAGGATCGTTGTAGAATTATTAATTTTAACTTTATTTTTTTTTCTACAACAGTCTGAAATTTTTAAAATGAATTTAAAAGATAAAATTTATAATAAATTAATTGTAATAAGAAAAAAAAAAAAAATTTTTAATTTTTTGTGGAAATTAATTTATCAAGGGAAAATGAAAAAAAAAGTTTGAACCTTTTTATCAAATATTTTTTTGAAATTTTTAAAGGATAAAAAATATTTTTTTTTTCATAAAATTAAAAAAGCTTAAAAACCGTTATTTTTTGTTTTAAAATATTGAAAAAACCAAATTTATGAAAATACAAGTTGTTGAAAAAAAAAAGTTTTGTGAATTGGTAGTCCTATAAATAGAAAAAACCCCCCAGAATGAGATATAAAAAATACTACAGTGGTCCCCATATTGAAAAAATAACTAACTTTTTTTTACTATGCAAAAAAACCCCCCGGAAACAAAAAGTTCTTTACTTTTTATGTATCATTTATAATATTATAACTTATGATAATCACATTATGCAAAATATATAATTTTTTTTTCATTATTCACATGTAAGCAACTATTTTTAAAGTGATATTTTGCCTTAAAATATTTTGTAGAATATCTTGAGACTTTCGAAAATCTAATAATTTTTTCTTTATACGTTCCTATAAAAAAACCTGTTTGTGGATTACACATAATTTAATTGTATTTACATTAATTTTTTATAGAGTTCTTCCCAAAACTGTTCGAACAATTTCGAATTTCAAATACATAGTGCTCTATCTTCAATAAAATTTGATATTTCATAATGATAATTTTTTAAAAAAGGATATTTAACTCTATTCTTAAATAATATGTGAAATATTTTAAATACAGCGTAAAAGAATATTTTTGAAAAAAATATATATAATTTAACAAAAGTAATCGAACACTTAAAAAATTCACCAGAAACAGAAATTACAATACTTTTGCAATCTAATTTGAATATCCACGATAGCTTTTAAATCTTTGGATTAAGAATAATTCCCTAGTTTCTTCCTAATTTCTGCTTCGATGCTCCTCAGTTCACTCAGCAATGAAAATTGTTGATTCGTTTTAGTATCTTATATAATCCCAAGTTCTTTCCAAATGTATTCAGCTAGTTTTAAATCCGGTAAATAGGGTGGTGATTTTAAAACTTTCAAACAACTAAAAAGAAACTAAAGGCGAACGTTGAAAATCGTATGTGCTCAGGATTTTTATTTCAATTATTTAAAAAATAAAATAAAAAATTATTTCTGATATATTCAAATTTTGGACTGATAATTGTAACCTCTTAACTGGTTTGCCCAAACACCATAAGGGCTAATGAAAGCTGTCCCCACAATCGGTTTGTCCGTACTGACATTTTCTTCTTTCTACTTTTGATCTGTACATATTTTTAAATTTTTTAGTGAGATTATTATTGCTAGTGGGTTTTTAAAAGATTTGTTTTTATCCATGGTACTGAAATATTTTTCCGGGATTTTTTGTGGGGGAAGGCGGGAAATTTTTCATTGAAGGCAAGAATTTAGATTCTTGAAAATATTCGATAAAAAACAGACATTGGCAAGGCAATGGAGTTTTTTCTTGGGGAAAAAAACCCAAAAAGGAAAAATTTAAAAAGGCAGATATTGTCCCTGTTTTATTTGAAAAGGGACTTAAAATTACACCATGATCATATTGTGTGTTTCATTTATATATGCACACACACTAAAAGTCCCCCAACCGTTTTAAAAAAAGGGGACGAACACGAAAATTTTGTAAGTATGAAAGAAATCCTTTTAAGATACGTGAAGCATTCTTCATAGCATGTACTTATAAAAAGCAGACATTTTGAGCTTTTTGTAATACACAAGCATAAAAGCATAAAAACTTTAGAATTTAAAAAATTTAAAATGAAATTTTTTCCCTTTCGCATTTTGTTTATGCAGGTATATCAATAAGAAAATGAGCCGTTTTTTGAAACTTTTCGCAAGAAAAAGGACCGTTTAAAAATGTTAAAAACATTTAAAAAAGATAATGATATATAACGTCTGTAAAAAACCAAATTACCTGGTGCTAATGCTGTGACCAAAGAAATTTTCACATAAGGGCAACTCCCCGCCATGTTTCCTTGCTGCAAGTTTTTTTGAATTTAGTTCCTCATCTTTTATTCTTCAAACTATTATATGCTCTTAAAAAACACAAATTTTAAATTTGATCTTCTCCGTAAGCAGCACATAATTTCAATAAGAAATTGCCATATTTTTATCGCCATATCTGATTCTGCAAAGGAAAGTCTTAGCTGTCTGTTCCGTAGATACAAAATGTTTTTCCTCTTTCAATGACCATGAAAACTTGCTGGTCTCAGAACTCTTAGAGTTTCAGATAAAACTGAAGCGAATAATTGTTTATTGAATCCTCTGGAATTTTGTATAGTTATCACAAACTTAGATTATTAAAAAAGTTTGTAACAATAAATCTCTTAATCCATCGAGTTAGCTTTGGGGAAGGCCACTTCTCTTATTTTCGATTCGAATTTCCTTTTTAAATAAACAATTTTCCTTATTAAATTATCAATATAATATGATAAACTTGTGAATTTAGTAACTTTTTGAAGTAATTTATCGCTTTTATAGAGAAACAAGCCTTGAAGACTTTAATGTTTGTTGTTATTGTTATTTCCTTACAATTTCGAGCGATGCATAGTAAAAAGAATTTAATTTGTTTTCAATTTTTTTACAAAATTCATAAATTCTTGAAATAGTCTCCATTCTTACGTGCTATGTTACTGCCTGTTGATTCATCACATATATTGGGTTGAGTATTTTATAAGCGCTTGAGTATGTTTCCGAAATCGTTTACCATTTGTCGTTAAAACGAAAACCAAAAACAAGTTCTGAACTTTATTAAAGCCGTAAAATTACTACTTCAGTCACTTTAAAACAATAAAGAAAACAATAAGATAGTTTTCAGAACCAAATCTTTTTCGTGTTTTCTTACACCAGTAAAAAAAGGTTTCTCAAGCAATTCATTATCATTCGAAAAAGTTATTCAAATTGAATGATTTTTTTCCTTATGGTATTTTTTTTTGATATTCATTTTTAATGACTCTACGTTTCTTTTTAGTTATTTTTCTCAAGGGTATTTCTTAAAACTAAAAAGGATCCTTTTTTATTCAAATATAGCGAAAATAAAATAAAATGATTTTTATTCTATTATAAAAAAAGTCAACACATTTTAGATTGATTTAAAAACTTCATACTTAATAAGCTTTTGAGGGTTTTTTGAAACACTGTAATGCAAAGTTGGAAAGGGTTTTTTTTATTATAAACAATAAAAGTGTAACTTGAGCATGTTAAACTTCTTTCTATATGTTTAATATGGGATATAGGCTTAAATCAATATAGTTTTAAAACTGCATTGTTGTGAAAATTTTGGTTTCTTCCCAATATGCTACATAACTGCTTATGACGTTCTTAAAGTTGAAAGGTAAATACGATAGGTAGAGCAATAAAATAAATGCAAAAGAGAATGATTTAAAATTTTAAGGATGATTATTCATTTATTAATGGTTTTTAAAAGATTAAAAATAATGGCTAAAATAAAATAGCTTATTAAAAAGAAAATTTGAACAGAGTTTCGAATTTTCATAAAAGAGAGAGAGATCAACTACCTTATCTAAATATTTTAAAAAAAACCCCTTTTCTTCAAATCTATTTTTAAGATGTGAAAGATTTTTGAAAAAAGGGAATTTAAAAGGGGGAAATTTCCAAAACAGTGGTCCTCGACATCGATTTCCCCCAAACATACGAGTTTTCGAGATACGACCCCGACGAAAGGGATTTTTTTTTTAGTTACGGCGAAATTCGAATACGAGCCCGGTTCGGTTCGGTTCGGTGGGATCGGGAATTTGGGAGAGTTTCCAGTTCGTGGGAAAAAAACCCAAAAAAAGTTGTAACAGGTCTATCTGACCTTTTTTAAAGACCTTGCCAACTCATTTCCGGAACATTCTGAGAGGGAGGAAGAAACAAACCTCCTTGGACATGCTTTTTCTAAACGGCCTCAGGTAAAACGAGAAAATGTGGAAAAAGGCAAAAAACCAGTGGGATATCAATTTATTTTTTACACTTTTTTGTTTTGTGCAATAAATATTTGAAATTTTTAAATAGTTTTTTTTATTCAAAACCATGTAACAAAAAAAAACTGGGGTGACATTTTTTGGGGGTTGGAACGGATTAATTTGTTCAATTGTTTTGTATGGGAAATTTGCTTCGAGATAGAGTAATTCAAGATACGAGCAAGGGTTGGGAACAATTAAACTCGTATGTCGAGGTACCATGTTTTGAAGGATAATTTCCTTCATATTTAAAAAAAAATATCATTCTTTTCTTTTAGAATAAAATTTAAAGCAAATTTTCTATATTGTATACCCATTTATCCTCATTATTAACTAGATACATTCCCGCTGATGGTAGCGTTCAGTTACCTTCAAATCTCGGAGTGTATATATGTATTATGCCTTTGCGGCATGGGTGTACTCAAAATAGCCGGCGAGCCACAAGTCCTCTCGTGAGGTTGGTGGAAGGGGGAGAAAGGTGGGAAGCCCCTTACTACTCCCCAGGGTATTCTCCCGTAGAATTGGGGAGGAAACAAGCCAAATCATACTGTAACCTGTATGGAGCTCAAAGCTACGGCTGACGACAGGCGTACAATTTTGCCCTTTGCCATGATGAACCTCATGGGTCTCGATCTGACACAGTCGAAATCAGGTGGCATCAGAAACAACAACAGATGCATATAACACACACATTTTTAGGAAAGAAATTTTCGAAATGAAGTAGAATCTTACACACATTTTATGTCGAAAACTATTTTAATTACTATACAAAAATTTTGTTACGCGATTTGTATATAGTATATATAATTTAATATAACTATTATATTACAATTAAACGCTGTGAAAAATAACGATTAAAATTATCATAAGTATCTTATGGGGTTTTTCTTTATTTTTTCTTCTTGGGAAAATTCAAGCCAACCATCATGAGTTGAAAATAGTCCTGAATATAATTTTGAAAAGTTTAAAGCTTTTGAACTCTTGTTCATGCCCTTGTGTTTTTAAATGACCCCTACAAACTATTTTGAAAGAGGGGTTCAAAAAAGAGCTTTAAAAAGTTAAAAACAAATTTCTCCATTAGATCAAAAATCGGTTTTCTTCACGTTTTTAACGCCTCCATGACATAAATTTTCATGAAATTATAAAAAATAAAAATAATGAGTGGCATTGAAATGATTCTCTTGGGATTTTGTGGAAATATATTTTTCATTTGCATAAAAATCTTTTCCCGAAAGGGATAAATTGTTCGAATTTATTTTTTTGCTCCGAGATGTGGGCGTTATAAATAATTTATTTTTATATAAGAAAGAAATTATATATATATATATATATATATATATATATAGTCTAATTTCTAAAAAAGAGAAAAAACACCCAACAATCACATTCAAAAAAACACATGACGTAGGAAAATCACACAAATGAAGGACACTGAGAAACCAAATTAAAATTATAAAATGGATGCTGCAGTATTATAAACATTGCTGACTTAGGACACAGCTAATATGTAAAATAATTTTAAAAAGTGGAGTTGAACATATTTTTTGGCCAAAAACCTTCCCCTTTATGTCAATAATACTGAGAAATCTTTGAAGTAATGGATAGGACTATCTAAATCCATTACAAGATAGAGGTAACTTACCTAAAAATTGCACTTAAAAATGCAGAGCCCCAGCTAAATATGAGTGCAATATACTTCTAGAGCTACAACCCTTTTAGTTCATAAGAAATGTCATTTCTTTTGAATAAATAGTATTTCGATCGATGTAGAAGTCTAATTTTTTCTAAGATCATTATTTTTTATCTTTAAAGCTCTAATTTTTATACGCGCACTCCTAAATTTCAATTTTTGTGTGTGTTAAAAGTGCGCGTTATACGCCGGCTTTTACGGTATTTAAAAAAAGTTACAAACCTTTGTTGATTGAGGAGAACCTCCGATAGAGGTCACGAACAAGCCTGTCCATGTTCAATTAGTATTTTTTAAATAATATTCAAATAAAGTTTTACGCAAAGTAACGTTTTGAATTCTCTTAAAAACTAAGAATTGTCGAAGATATTTTTATTTCTGTGGCTCAAAGAAACATCAATCAGTGTCAAAATGTCATAATGTTGGAAATTAAAATCTCAATCTTAGTGAAAAAATTTCCTATCAAAAATAGCAAAGTGTTTTAATCTAAAATATCATGTGTGTGTGTTTATACTAATAATTAAATTTGACCTTAGTTGTTCTTCTTCCCCATAAAAATAATTTAAACACACCCTTTTATTAAACTTTAAACATGTCTTGATACAGGTTGTGTTTTTATCTTTTGTTGGGGTCCTAATTATATTTCTTGTCAATTCATGAAAGCCTAGAGCTTTCATGAATTGACAAGAAATATAAATATATTTCAAGATATATATAAATATAAATATATTCAAATATATACAAGAAATATATTTCCAGCCAAATTTACTGATTTGAATACAGGAAGTTCTAGACTGTATTCAAATCAGTAAATTTGGCTGGAAATCAGTTGAAGAAGTGTTTTCTAATGACAAAATTTTTACCAATTAATTTAACTTCTTCTGTTTTAGTTCTAATTCTAATGAAAGCTCTAGAACTTCATGTATTCAAATCAGTAAATTTGGCTTGAAATCAGTTGAAGAAGTGTTTTTTAATGACAAAATTTTTACCAATTAATTTAACTTTTTCTGTTTTATAGTTCTAATTCTAATAATTCCACTGATTCTTTTATTTTTTAATGATAAAACTTACTACCGAAGTAACTGCCTTGCGCCCGGCAAATGTTTAAATATATACCAAATTACAAATAAATTTCTTTCACTACATAATTATCAAGAGGGACACACAATTTTTTAGCAAGTCTAGTTATTTTTTCTTAAGTTATATAGAGGCAGAAGTCTGAAAAGCCATAACCATTCATGCAGAAACCTGCATATGACTTGCGAGGTGCAGATTGCCAACCTCTAGTCCAGTGTTTCTTTAACTAAGGGTCGCATGACTTGTAGCTGGGGTAGCCAAAATTTTAGGTTTTTTGATATTTCTTTTTGCAAAAATTAATTGTTCACCATAAATAAATAATGATGATAATTTAATTGTTTATTTGAATTCTTACTACGAAAGCCAATAGATAATTTAATTGTCTATTTAGATTTTTATTGGAGTATCGATCAAATCTAAAGAATACTGAAGACGTATTTCGTCCGGCGGTGTCAATTATTATTCCAAGGCTTAAAAACAAAATTAAAAATAATCAAGTACACACACACATCCTTCACATTGATTCTTAAATTCTTGCATAAACCCTTGTTAATAAAAGGAGATGATCTGAGAAGTGAACTCAAAATGATTTCACTTAATAAACAGATTGTAGTTTATGTATAATTCATCGTGTAGTTAAATTATATAATGTGTTTATTTGTTAATTAAAATTTCTGTATCTTTATATTCAAAGTAAAACCTTATTGCGGATGTTTATCTTGCATTGCAGTACAGAAGTATACTACAAATAAAATACGTATAGTACCCAAGCATGAGTAAACTTTGCACAATGCGTATGGGATCGCACAAATTTTTTTAAATAATAATGGGGATGCTGCCCCCGAAAAGTTTAAGAACCCGTGCTCTAGTCTACAAAATTAAATATATATTTAAGAAACAAAATCAACATCCCTATTTTTTTTTCAAGTTGAGGAAAATATGTTAAACTTTAAAATCTTGAATTATACCAGGTTATTGCATGCAAATTTTAGAGAGGTTATTTTTTAACCAAATGTATAAAAATATGCTACTATAGTGGGAATCGAGTGACTTCATTGAATAAAATAAAACTGATACTTAAGAAGGAGTTTAAAAATGTAGGTTCTGCCATATTTCCGTTTGAGGATTTTGTTGAGAATTTCTTAAGTTTAAAAGATTCTTTACTCTGGTGTGCATGATTTAGATCATTATATAAGTATTAAAATTAAGAAGACAATAAGAAATTTATTATTTTTTAAGAAACCGTGTATAGAGAGAAGAGAGAATAAAAATAAAACTAAGACGCGCGCGAATTTTTTTGTTTAGTTAAGGGAACATGGTACGATTTACACAAAAAATTTTAATTTAAGGATTTTTAAAATTTTTTTGGTTGCCTCTTATGTATGTATACTATGTTAAACACATTTTGTGGTCAAAATTTCATAAAAGCTAACCATGAAATTTTTAGGGAAAAACTTAAAATTTGTGAAAGTGATTTTAAAAATGCTACCCCTCCTGAAAAAATTTACGTACATGCAAAAAATTTTTGATTTTCAATCGTCAAACTATGTATAATAAAAGTTGGTAGGGGTTTTGCGTTAACGTGATTGGGTATGCATACAATACTTCTTTTATGAATGTTTATTGAAAATTCCTTAAAAAATGTATAAATTTGAGTTCAACTTTTTTTGAAAAATAAATATTCTTTGATTAAAAAATGCATACCAACTATTGTTACATGTACTATTAGCAATAGGTAAAAAATCAAAACATTAGGCGCAATAGAAAAAGCCTTAGCTTTTTTTAAACGAAGACAAACTAGTTATTTTATCATTCTGAGATAAGTCAGTTTAAAGTTTTGATTTGCCATAGAAATGTGAATAAAAACAAACATAAAAGCTATCATAATTCTGCATTTTTTTAAGTTTAGAGCTTTAAAATTTTGTGAGGTTATAGAAAAGTGTATAAATAATAATTTAGGCTAAAGAAATTAAATTTGATTTTTTGACCGATTTTGGTCAATTGAATCGTACTGTGTCCCCTTAAGTAGAGCCGCTGTATCCTGTTTAAAAGAAAAAAGGACATACAGTCGAACCTCTATATTGCGAATTTTTCTATATAGTGAACTTTTTCCTGGAACCTTGAACATTTCACGATTTTCTTCGTAAAATAACCTCTCTATAGCGAAGTGCATTTCTTATCTAACGAACTTTTTCTTTGTGATTCAATTTTTTCTCTCCCCATGTTCAATTTTTGAACATTTCAAGTTACTTTCTTTTTAACATATTTTATGGTGGTCATATATCTTGAACTGGTATTATTAGAACCAAACTCGCCGAGAGCAATAGAGTTCTGGACGCTTCATCCACGAAGTTCAATCTTTAATCCCCATTGTCCAGTTCATTAGAAACATCTTCGGTATCCCCTTTCACCCTCAGTAGAGTTGTCTCGTGTCCCCGTGTTCTAGTTATTAAATAATGTATGTTTAATATTGCTTGTATGCTTTAAATTAGAAAATTCCTTAAATTCCTTAATTTTAGTATAAAATTATTTTCTTAATATTGAAAATACAGTGTTATTCGACATTCTTTTTCTTGTTTTCTTTGCAGCTTTTCTTTCTTTCTTATTTTTTGATGGGTAAGATAGATAAAATAAACATTAATTATTTTTTAAAAAAAGGTGCGAATAATTACTTTTTTTTTACTATATAGTGTTTATGAATTAAAAATTTGTTTGTTTTATGTGGTTTATATATAAAGCATATTGAACGATGAACATCTATATAACAAATTTTCCATATAACGAACTTTTTGGGGGATTTAGCGACTTCTTTATATAGAGGTCCAACTGTATTAACAGGTAAGAAGCAGTTTTTTGGAGTTTATACGGAAGAAAGTCATAATGTAGAGGGAATATAATGCATACAAAATTTGCTGGGGCATGAAGTCCATGTTGGAGAGACGTAGATGTAGAGAGTGAAGTGCCAGATGAAGGGCTAATGTGAAGTTTGGGAAATTTCATGGATAGCGTGAGAGTTAAAAAATTAAAAAATTGTCCACAACTATTAAATCTTAAAAATTTAGGTCCACATCTATTAAAGACAATATTTACATTCTGATAGAATCTATTCATACCACTGATTATTTCAGAACAACATACACAAAGTATGTCCTTTGTGAAGGAAGAGATAAACACAACCATTCTTCTCAGTGTTTCAAAGCAGACTCCTCTCCACAGTCTTGGGGTGGGGTGGTTCTTCTTTTACACCTTGAATTGCAGTCGAGGTTTCCTGCTCGTGAGTGTTTCTCATGGCCATGGGTTGTCAGAGCGATGTCAGATGAAAGGACTTAACAATATTTAGGGGTGCACGTGTGGATGTGAAGTGCCGATTTTGCAGCTGTGGGGTGGAAAATGGTACATCATCTAAACTCAACTGAAGATTAACCCTTTATGTACCGCATTATGATTTACTGCAAATTTTTTCGTGCAATATTTTTTTTTTTGGATCACTGCATTTAAAATTAAGGGATATACATATATAAAATACTCAACTTTTGGAAATTTAATTCGTTAGAGCTAATTCATTAAATTGGTACTATAGTACCGTCAGTACACAAAGATCTCAAATATTCTGACAATACTAAAAGAAGGAATGACTTTTTTATATCCACAGAGAATACTAATATTATACAGCACAAATATTTATTTTTAAAGATTATTAAGTTTTTAAAATTTATTTACTTTTCTTACACATAAACTTAATTTGATTATATTCAAAGAAACATTTTTTTTTCATTAATACACAGAAATTCCTTACACGTTGTGAATTTTGAGTGAGGTTTCGATTGAATGTTTTTTAAAACACTGCATCCTGGGGTAAGAAATGTAGTATTTTCTTAACATGAACTATTATATTTTGAGTTCAGCTCCTTGAACGTCATCCTAAGAATCTAACGAAAATTCTAGCAGATAATGTGCTGGGACTCCTTCATCAGAAAAATAATTTATTAGTACATCACTGATTTCAGATGGTGGGTTCTATAACAAATCCAAAAACCATTGAAAACT
>BMAV01007885.1:1507-42655 GCA_019973955.1 Trichonephila inaurata madagascariensis
CCCCCCCCCTTATACAATATTAAGGGGGACATAGTACGATTCAATTGACAAAAATCGGTCAAAAAATCAAATCTAATTTTTTTAGCCTAAATTATTCTTTATATATATTTCTTTAACCTCACAAAATTTGAAAGCTCTAAACTTAAGAAACGCAGAATTATTATAGCTTTTATGTTAGTTTTTATTCACATTCCTATGGCAAATCAAAATTTTAAACGGACTTATCTCAGAAAGATAAAATATATAACTAGCTTGTCTTCATTTAAAATGCTAAGGCTTTTTTTCTATTGGGCCTAATGCTTTGAATTTTTTTACCTATTGCTAATAGTATATGAAACAAAAGTTGGTATGCATTTTTGAATCAAAGCAATACTTATTTTTTTTTAAATAATAAAACTCAGAATTTATACATTTTTTAAGGAATTTTCAATAAGCATCCATAAAAAGAAGTATTGTACAAAAACCAATCATGTTATCGCAAAACCCTTACTAACTTTTGTTATACGTGGTTTGATGTACTTGTAAATCAAATTTCATGCGTGTACGTAAATTTTTGTAGGAGGAGTAGCATTTTAAAATCACTTCACAAATTTTGTTTTTTTCTTCAAAAATTAAATTCTTGGCTTTTTATGAAATTTTGAGCATAACATCTGTTTTACATTGTATACGCACATAGAAAGCAACCAAAAAAATTTTGAAAATCATTGAATTAAAAATTTTAGTGTAAATTGTACCATGTCCCCTTAATGCGCTTTGAGGCTAAAGCTACCATACGCGCGATCTAAATTATTAACCGTACAAATTTAAAAGATAAGTATTAAAGTGTGCATTTGTTACTTTTAAGTAATGTATGTTTTAAGCAAATTACTTTTTTGTAATATATGTTTTAAATAAATTACTTTTAAGTAATATGTTAATTATTATGTTATTTTCGTATCTATAATTTTTAAATTGGAACAGATTGCAAAATTATATTTATTTAAAGGATTATATCTTCTATCATCTATTTCTAAATGTTTAAATGTCATTAGAAAAAATGTCTATTCTATGTTGCTCTCTATCATATCCATCACAATTAGCATTCTCGCGAACGTCTGTGTGAGTCTGGGCAACCTATCCGACGTCTGCGCAAAACGTGTAATTGCAAATGTTGGTATTTCTTACCTTTGCAGACCTAGCTCATTCCCCGGTAGCTGGTATCACTTTTTAGTGCGGCTCCGTATAATAGACGATACCAATTGCCGCAAGTAATTTTGATGAGCAGTTTCCTCCTCAGAAGGAGGCAAGTACCTGAGCTCTGATGATGAGAAGAACTTAAGAATTTTTTTAAAGAATTTTGGCAGCCAAGCCAAACGGGCATTTCAAGGGATTTTTTACGCACCGCATAACCATACGACATGACCGCTGTCGATTTTCTGCATCATGAAAATCCACCGATATGGGCCGGGGTTGAACCCGTAATCTTAGGTGTAGATGGTCAGCGACAAACCAACTACGACACCCAGTCGGCACTAGCTGAATTGTAAGGAGAGGGAAACCAAGAGCACGGCAAAGTATACAAAAATGTAAAATGATTTTTTTAAATGAATGCTCATATTATAAATAGATTTAAGCAAACTGTGTGTGTGTGTGTGTGTAATTGTAATCCTTACAAAATTAGCATTTATTATTAATGTTAAACAATGAAAAAGAATGTAAAATTCCGATCAAGAATAATTGTGTTATTTTTAATATTTAAAACCAGAAGTCTTCAAAATGTCTTAACCCGGGAGCAGACGCACACTCGATACTAATGTTAATAGTCACACGGGGTGACGGAGTCACCCCAAAGATTTTTTTACAATTATTTTTATTGTACACGATAAAAATCACAATTTCAGTGAACAATTTAACTAAGAGAAAGTATACTTACCTACTTTCTACCTTTTTTCATTTTTTCTTTGATAATTTGAGAAAAATTCCAATAGAATCAAACTAAAATGTTTCTATGGTACTCGACCTTAATAAAGGACACAAATCACAGACACTTTTCACTAACATTACAGGAATGATATTTGCAAGCAAAACTGTCATATTTTGTTCAAATTTTTGTAGTTTTGCTGTCCTTTGACTCTGCATCCCACGCGACCGCTCCCTGGTTAAATGTGTAATCAATGTAATAATATGAATGTTAGTTCTAAAAATGAATTGTGTAAAACATTTTTCATCATGCTTTATATGTTTCAGAATACTCATAAAAATAAATATTGGCCAAGTAATTCTTAAAAGTGCTTTCTGTGCTTTTCCAAATGTCATGTAACTCTTTCGTATGGTAAAAGCGCATTATTTACAACTTCCCTAAATAAAAAATAAAGACATAAGCAACGGAACGAACTAACCATACCAGTAAGTTCGAAAGTCAAACAGATGAATTTTTTATCTTCCTAGAATGTTTCTCAGGGTCTGGGTTTTGTCTTTTCTCAGAAATAGCATTTTAGGTTTAAAAAGAAAACTTAATAAAAAAATCTCTCATCGTGGGATTACAACAAATTAAACAAAATGTTCAGTTTTTTATTTAGTTATAGGATCAGACAGCTAATGAATGGATCGAAGTGAAAGCTTTTATGCTTGATGAAGTATATCGCCAGATGATACATATAAATTATATCATTGTAAATGTGTGTTTTTTTATTATGTCAGAAAGTTCTTTGTTTGCTTCATTCTGGTAAATTAATTTTTTTAAGCCTTTAATATTCGATATGCTCGCGCCTCCCTTGTAGGGTTATCACGCCCCTCCCCCAGTTTGAGAAACGCTACTTTTGAGACGTTAATTGTTACTTGTTATCAAAGGTTAGTAGTTTTTATTAAATAAGGCTCTATAAGTTTACATACCGAATTAATTAATTCTTAACCACACGCGGATACTACTTCGTTCTACAATTCTTAAATATTTGTTTTACTCATATATCACAGAAAAACGCCCATTCTTCCAAATATCTGTTATTGTATCCGTCACGCGTTTGAGAAATGTTTAGGGGTATCGCGGGGAACACTTATTGAGAGTTTGCATTTGACATCTTCATACCAACCCATCACTTGGAATGATGCTTTGTGGTGCCTTTGGGTACACATCTTGATCATCACTTATTTGCACTGCTGATATTTTGAGTTTTTGCTACATTTCCTGATGAGTTAGACGCTCGGAACTCTCTTAACAATGAAAATGATATACGAATTGCCTTAATACTATTTTCTATCCGACGTCAGACCTGGGCATGAGCATCACCAGTTAATGACGAGTATCTAGTAGTTTAAGAAACACAATAAAAGCTACAATAAATTTTTAACAACATTAGCTGCTGCTATGTTGCCCAGTTCAAAAGAAGAGACCAAATGATCTTCTCACAAGTTTTTAGCATTACATAAATGGCAAATTAGGGAATCTACTAAACCGAATCTATACATGTGCTTTGGGAGATAATCACGCTTAGTTTTAATTCTAAAGTTTGTGACACCGACAGATCTAGGCGGGTCACAAGGAATGGAATTGTACATTAAGAATATTCAACGCTTCTTCATCACAGTCTCGAATTTTCTCTTGAAGATGAGCTTCGTCGCAGTATGCGAAAGAATCTTTGGCTTAGTAGGATTTCTGATTTTTCTTAGGGGGGTGAAGCCAATTCATCATTGAAAAATGGTCTAATAAATGTAAGTCATGAGCCGTGCTGTCAAAAAGCATTCTTATAAAGTATATTCTTAGTCTCTCTTTACACCAAATGAATTTATGTCAGTCTAAATCAATCCAAACCACAGTAAATCTGACTGACCAACTTTCGCCTTCACTCCACCAAGCAAGTCTATACGAATGAACCTTTCTCGCATCAGTTGTGCTGTTTGATCATGGATGCTGTTTTTAATGTTTTACGACGATTAAGGTATCAAGCTATTAATTTCACAATTGTATTCTTATTTATTTATTTTCAAATTGAAATACATGAAACAAAAAGTATAAGAATGGTTTTATTTTATTTTATATTTTCCCTGTTCGTATCAGGCGTAATTATAGTCTGAAAAGAAGTAACAAATAATAAATATGTATTGTAATTATTTTAAAATGCAATTACTTTTACAAATAACATATATAATGCTTTAAAAAGATATTTCAAAGGAACTGTAGCATATAACAATTATTTTTTAACTAAGAACTTAAAAATGATTTTACTCGGTTTTTTAATACATTAATCAATTAAAAATTTTACTCCTTATACATTAACCAATTACTTTTCTGTTTATCTTATCTAACATATAACAAAATTCGGGATCTGTGGAATAATAAAATGGAATCTTTTTAAGAATTTAAATTATCTCAACAATATTGTTGTTTTATTTAATTTTAGTATTCTTTTAAATTTTATCCTTCTTTAATCGTTAAGTAAATTCTTATAAAATTTATCTCTAAAACTGTTTAAAACATCCTTCAGAATATTACAACCCCCCTCCCCACATTTTGCGTTAAGATATTATTAAATAAAGAATAGTTTTCAATTTGTATATTTTAATAAAATATACAATAAAACTTCATCTGAAATTAGTTTCTTGAATAGAAACTCTATATTGTATAATCACTAATAAAATAAAAAAAAACAAAAATTAATACACTTATTATTTAAATTCCCTTTTTCTTTAAGAAATTGCTACATCCATCGCGCTTGACTGTTGATGCATGATTGAAGAAAATCTGCACCTGCTGAATCACGCGGGAATGAGATTGATGACGGATTGAACCGGTTCCGACTGGTGTGAAAGCAAGAACTGGTTCTAGGCTTATTTGAGCGGGTGTGAGTGAGAGAGTGAGTGTTGGGTTTTATGGCGCAAGAGCCAATCTTGGCTAAGCTGCGCCAAACACTTGTTAAAATATTACAACATTTGATAAAATGTGTTAAAATATTACAACATTTGATAAAATGTGTTAAAATATTAAAACATTTGATAAAATGTGTTAAAATATTGACAGCACAGTTTTTAAAAAGTTAAAATTTTAAAAAAAAATACGCATAAGATTCATTTTCCAGTAAAAAAAAAAGTAGAGGTCAGACAAGATCTAAAAATAAAAGCATTAAAAAAAAGACTAGTGAAAAATTTTAGTTTTAAAAAAAGTTTAAGCAATCCATGTTATTAATAAAAATTAGCTCCTATTTTTTCTGTAACGCGTTGGAGTTAATGCGCGAACATATTCGAAAAATTCCGGCTAGATGAATTCATCCGTAGTATTTGGTTTGAACTCATATTCCTCCACGTCATAAACAATCATGTTCTCGTCATCTGTTGTGTATTCTATAGTTGCAGATATTCTGGGTTTATGTGGGGCCATTTTTATTTCGATTTCTGGTTTCTGTACTTTTGTGCGTTTTCTTCTATTTTTCGAATTCGGTTTTACATTCTTTCGTATTTGAACATCGGAGTTGGATGGGGAAGCAGATATTATGGATGAGTGAGTGAGTGATTTTTGATTTTATTGGCGCAAGAGCCGATTTCGGCTATACTGCGCCAAACATTTGTCTCAATTTCCATAAAAAATTTTAAGAAAAGTTAAAAATCTAAATTAAAGATATAATTTATATTTAAGCATAAAAATTCATTAAAAAAAGTCTTTAAAAATTTCTATTGTTACATTTTATTAAAAGGTAAAAGTTGGAAATACATTGTGGTGGGGTGTTATCCCCACCATGTCAAGCTAGATCTTAAAGAAAGGCATAAAGTAAAAAGTAAATTGATACACGACAAAAATGTAATCAGTTTAGTATGTTACAGGATGTTTTAAAAGTTATTTGTTTTTTTTTTTAATTTCGACTTTTTCTGTTACGGGTTGGAGTCAACATGTGAGAGTATTCTATACGTTTCCAACCTTCAGTCTGCCACCATTCTTCCGAAAGTGCTTCTATTTCCCTTGAGGAATTATTTTTCTTTGGTGATTCCACGTCTTGAACATCGTATATAAGCATGTCCTCGTCTGATGATTCCTGTAAAGGTGTGCTTTTTTTAGGTTTGTGAGGCGTCAATTTTATGTCTATTTCATAGGTAATACTTCTTTTAGGACGTCTTTTCTTGTTTGCTTTTTGAAGTTTGTTTTGCATCCTGGGATGTAGACGGTATGGTATTTGATATAGGGGTTTCAGTTTCAACAGTAGAACATGTTTCAGATGGTAAGGGGTAAACATTGATACATTGGATGAAGACAGTGCTTTATTAGGTGAAGAAAATTTAGCAGATGTAGAAAAATTATTAGATGTGGTGGGAGTAGTATCTATTAAAGGAACAGATGGTTGAGATTCAGATGACGATGTAACTGTTACAGAAGATGTGGGTTGTAAGAGGTTTGCTTGAGTTGTGGTTGATGATTTGTTAACTACAGGAAATTTGGAAGACATTGTTAGCTTTGGAATGGACACTAAAGGTTGCAGTAGTTTTAAAGGCGAACATACTATTTTCGTAATATTTTCATCAGTTTGGGTTGTTGTAATTACAGATGAGGGTTTGACAGCTTGTGCGTATGTTTGGGACAACTGTGGAGCTATTAATTTCCGTGCTTCTGCATATGAAATATTTCTATTTGTTTTAATTGCTTGGATTTCTTTTTCTGTTTCCAATTTGAGCATAATTTTGAGTCTGATGAATGGGACTGGGAGCAATTAACGCATTTTGGTTCTAGAGTACAATCCGTGGAGGAATGTCCAACGGATGCACATCTAGAACATGTTAATTGACCGAGGCAGGAAGTTTGAGACTGTCCGAACCTCTGGCACTTAAAACAGCGCAGTGGGTTCGGTATGTAGGGACGGATCTTACAGTTTAAGTAGCCAGCTTTAATGGTTTGGGGTAGTGTGGGGCTGTTGAAAGTTAAAATTATGTGTTTAGTCGGTATAACAGCTGTATCTTTTTTTATTGTTATTCTTCTGACCTGAATAACACCCTGATTGGAATATCCCTCCAGGATTTCCGCTTCAGGGGTGGTCAAAAGGTCAGGTTCAGAAATGACACCGCGACATGAGTTGAGAGTTTTATGAGGGCTTATTGTTACAGTTGAATTCAAAAACGTTTTTGTAAGAAGGAAAGACTTGGTTTGTAAAGCAGAAAGTGTTTCAATCAGTAAATCACCGGATCTTAATCTTTTAACAGATTTAGGTTCACCATCTATTCCTATCAGGGCTTTTTGAATTGCGAAAGGTGATTTAGAAGACATTTTATTGTTTGGAAGAGAAATCAATAAAAATCTGGTATTCGCAGAGATCTGATCAATGGTAGAGTTTGTGGGTAATACGAGGCCTTTACCCGGGCACAGCAGCATTGGATCCATAAAAACGCGTAAACAACTTCATCCTGACGTGCCTCCACCCACCACGGAGTCCAACAAGGGAGGCAGTGTGCCGGTCATCTGGCCAAAAACCAGGCACGGCGCTTACCTGGAGTACACCCAGAATATAATGCTACAGTCAAGGGCGAGGATCCAACGGGTAAACCCGACACCCCTTATCTGCAGCACTAACCCTACAGCAGTGTCTCTTCGGGGACACCGAAGAGAGGTACTACCAGCCGATTGACAGGAGCGGGCTCACTCCTGCCACCCGTCTACAGTGTAGCGTGGGCCAAAGGGAACGCAAAGGATCCTCAGAACACCATTTTCCTCCTTACGGGACGCCGCACACGGCAAACATGCGGGTTGGCTAACCAACGGTGTTAGTCGAAAACAAATTAAGCAACATAATCAAAAGATTAAAATAAATATACGAAAAATAAACTAAATTAACACAATACAAAATGTAAATCATAATATGTTAATAATAAATTGAATAATTTCTCGTAAGAAAAACTAATCAATGAATAGGTCTCTGTTCATTTCATAGTTTTTGTCTGTGGTCTGGACGTTGAAATCTGTGATCTAGACGGGAAAAGAAGAAAAGGGAAATTTGAATGGCAAGAAGGAGGGTCGAAAATAGAGAGAAGGAGCACTAGGGTACCCCGGGTTTGTGACACCCGTGTTTACCAAAGGCAGTAAACCCCTTGGGAAAAGGAAAAGATCACTAGGGTACCTCGGTATTGTGACACCCGTACTCACCTAAAGGTGAGCCCCCTGAGGGGTTGTTTGAGCGGGAAATTAGGAAACTGAATCTTGGTCAGTCAGATTCACTGTGGTTTGGGTTGATTGTGATTGATTGGGACTCCTTTAGTGCAACGTTTCTCAAACTGTGGGAGCAACCCCTTTGGGGGACGTGATAAGTCTACGAAGGGGGCGAGAGCATATTGAAACCAAAGATTATTTTTTAAAAATTACTAATTTACTGGAAGTAAAAAAACAAAATAAATTTTGACATTAAAAAATAAAATACACATTTACACTGATATAGTACACTTACAAATGTATCAGTACTGCACAATGTATTTTATAATTAATTTAACAATTCTAAGTTAAGACCAAGTAAATAATAACCAGTGTCCCCATGAGGTCTGATCATACACAAAATGATTCAAAAAAATTAATGCCCATCTTGATAATTTAAATATTTTATAATTAATCTCTTAACTGTGTGTGTGTCGATTAAAAGTTACGCGATTTGCTCCCCAATGCCACCGTTTTCCACGTAAGCGTGCCTTTGTGATGTATGTGGGGGGGAGGGGAAGAAAGGGAATAAATAAGCAAATCCTCTGAAATTACATCCTTCTCAAACACTCTGTCAAGGTTCTTTTATTGCATTCCAAAGCTTTCTGTATAATATTATAGATAACATTGCACAGAAAAAATCATACTTCGGACAGACGTATATGTACGTCCTTGGAAAATAATGCTTTAGATGTTTAAGTCATATTTTAGCTTTAGCATCATAGTATAGTATTTTTGAATTCAATACATTGTTATTGTATAGAAGGGGGTGCGATGAAAATTATGATTGAATATTGGGTCGCAAACATTGAAAGTTTGAGAAGCACTGCTTTAGTGGGAAGCGAGGCTTATTCATAGAATGTTCTTTTTACGGAGCATTTTAAGTATTATTACCATTAAATTTTCAGCAAGCCTGATTTTAAATTCTACGAATTAATTTTAAAGAGAAAAAATTTGTAGTAAAATTTATAATTAATTATATTTGTTCTTAATTTATATTTTTTCGAACAGATATTTATAACAACCATAAAATTACACTTACTCTAGGTAATTTATCCTAATAATTTATAAAGATTGAAGATCAAACGACAAAGAATTTAACCAACTTTTCACATAAATTAAACGAAGTATCGTACTGCCGCGTCCACAAAATTTAATATTGTACATTTTTACTTGCTGTTTAATGTATATAATAACAACAACATTTTCCTCAATCTTTTGAAATGTACACATAAGCCAAATAAGATTAAAAATAGACAAATATTTTTTCGAGTTTATGTAACTATTCTACATATACTTACGTTTCAATTATCACGCAAAAATAATCTCCTTGCTTTTTGACTAAATAATCTTTGAAAAATGTTTCTCAAGCGTTGTGTTTCATGTACCATTGTACCATGTACCATCATGTACATCAGGCAACCTTTAATTATTAAAAACTCAATAATAAATGTAACGTTATATCTCTTCCATACTTACATTTATATCTTTATTGTGAGCAATACTTAAAAGAATTGTAGAATCTTTTTCAACATCTAACTTCTAAAGGATTAATTTGTAGAATATTAATTGCTAAAAGTCCCTAAAATGTACAATTAACGAGATACACTTTTGAACTGAATAATTTTAATTTTTTTCTCTTACTTTTTTTAGTAACTGCAACGTGCGAAAAAAACGAGGATTGCAAAAATGGCGGCGTCTGTGGTGACAAAAGAGTATGCGAGTGTCTGAAAGGTACCAGCGGAGAGCACTGCGAAGAAGTTACTGGCTGCAAGGATTTGAATTGCGAAGGAATAGGCGCTGAATGCTTTTTTGATACTGAGACGAGAAAAGCAACTTGTGATTGTATAGATGGTAGCCAATTGTATATGAATGAAAAGTGTGTAGGTGTGTGATAACCTCTTTTGACTATGTAATTATTTATTTTCATTATGAATATATTCCCAGCACCTTTTTTCAAGCAAAAGAATAAAGTTTTTTTTAGGTTCATAATTATTCAGAGGATTTTTACACATTATGATTTATGCTTCAAGCAAAATTTTACGATAAGAATTCTTATATAAATAACGTACTCTCTTCCAAACTTGCATCGTGTCCGTGGTAACCTAGTGGTCAAGGTAACGGGTTCTTGGCCGTCATTTCATGAGTTCAAGCCTAGTGCCATTCAAGACCTGTTCTACAGAGGGGCTTATGCATATTAAATCTGTCGAGGCTCAATGTCCTCCCGTTAAGCTGCATTCACACCAAGGCTTTAAGCGTCAAGTTTTGAGTGTCTAGTCAATCAAAGACTTCATCTCGGGCGAGATGAAATCTCTGATTGGCTAGACGCTCGACGCTGACAGCCTTGGTGTGAATGCAGCCTTAGTGTAGTGGGATATTTCGAAGAAGAATGGTGCCAGCTCAAATGTCCTCTTAACCTGCGATCACTCGCGCGAGGTGTTCTGTACACCCCAGCAACAAGAAAAGCCTCCCAGAATTCTAAGAATAATGCGCAGAACCACGATTTTTTCTGTAGCTGCCCATTTTAGGTCATTGAAACTTCAGGTCTGATGCAATCACTCTGACTTGGACGATTGGAACGTATCGACCTTCAAAAGTTTATCTGGTGTGCTGAGAACACCCCGCGAGCTATTGAGATATGTTTTCGTACTCGAAGCATCTAAAGTATGATAAGTTTTACTTTTTCCGTTTACATTTTTTTCCCCAAGTATATTAATATGCATTCATATTTTATTTAAAATATCAATTATTTAAAATTTTACTCAGATCTGAAGTAATTTTTCAAAATTTAATGGAAATTGCTGTAAATATTATTCTGTAAGTGGATACGTCACTCTCGATGAATATTTTCTAAAATTTAAAGGTTGTTGTTCTTTCCTACAATACATACAACAAAAACCAGGGAAATATGGTTTAAAACTATTTACTTTGTGTAACTGAAAAACGTTTTGCACTCTAAAAAGGAAACTTCACGTGATAGAAGTGAAACTTCTTGGGCGACGATGGAACATTGATTATTTGAACTAATAATCCAAACTGACCGCGTACTTGTCTCAATCACCTAATTTGCATGAAAGGTATTCGTAGCGAAATGAGTCTTTCTGATACCAAATCCAAAGTAGAAAGATGTGCTGGAATTTTTCTGGGTATAAAAACAATTATATTTTGATAAATTTGGTATACTTTTCCTATTTAAACTTTGTCGGCAATAGTAGCATGCTTTAATGTGTCTTCTAAATTAATTCCCGCTAAAATATATTATAAAATATTTTTGTGCTCAGCAAAACAGGTGTTCTCAAGTCATCTCTAAACCCCATAATGTATCATAAATTGAACTCCCGTGACCGAAAGAATTATCAATGAATCGCTTTTGAAAATCTTTGGGAGCATTTTTATGGGAATCATAATCTCAGTAACGTAAGAAAGAATTTATTATTGATTTACATGCATCAGTTCAAACACGCTCTAAACTTGTTGAGGACTCTGTAGTTAAGGGCACGGAGGGGGGAGGGAGTTACAAAGTCCGTATTAATCTGTGCTGTCATTAGAAGAGTCTCAATAACATTCCCATCCCTTAAATTGGGCATTAAGAGTATTTTACAGTGTTTTTATCGTGCTCGATATTCTTTCTTATACTCTGATGGCGATTTGGCAGTAGCACTTGATGAATTTGCACTATTTTTCTGCTTTTTTGTCACTTTTTCGAATGGACTTGCTCCTAGTTTTTTTTTTCTTTTCTTTCACGAAACTCTTTTTCTCTTTGTGCATTTGATTTAGGCATTTTGACTAGAACTAATAATAATTCAACGCAAATGAAAATTAAAAAAACAAATTGGCCGCCGAACACATCGCCATGTAGTCAAAAATCTAAGGAAATATTTCAAAAAGGCACGCTTTTTTTTTATTGTGAGAACTATTTTGTCTACACCGTAATGTATAGATTTTCCCGGGTCTGGGGGAACAGCATCCCCAATCGGAAGGTGGGCAAGTTGAGTAATCGGAGAGGTGGGTAATCATCCAACTTTTTCTCTGATGTGATGTAAGTTACGTGGTGTCCTCGCTCCCCCTTCCCTTTTCCACCCGCTCGCTATCCTGTCACCATGGTGACGACTCAGGGGATGAAGAAAAAGACTACTTCCGTTCGCTTTTTAGACTGTTACGCAAAACTGGGCTAATTTCTCATTCACTCCCGAGAGCAAAAAAGTTCAACTTCAAAAACAACCGTATGTCGGGATACAACCAGTCTGCTCTGAATGTTTGGAAAATGATTAAAATATTTGTTTTCTACTTTCTACTATCCTTAACAATAATTACGAAGTAAGTTTATTACTGGTATATACGTTTTACTTGTGGTTTATGAAAAAATTATAAAATAATGTGCACTGCTGGCCAACTTAAATGCAACAACCTGAAGGAAGCATGCAAATAACATGAAATTTACAACATGCATTAGCACAGGTGAGATATGCAAATGATTAGAATGTCAGCGCAGACACACATCACGCGCGTCTGTGGGGCCACTTTAAAGCGCTATTTAAGGCTTGGAGATTTCGACGATTTCAAGTTCGGCAATTGTGTTTTTCTTGCGGTTTTTTTCAAAAAACGATCAGTTATGTCTCGTAGAAAACAGCGATCAACTTTTGATCAAGTATCCGAGTTCCACGGAGGAAGGATAGTGGCCTACCGAGATTGTGGATTATCTTTCAAGGAAATCGGTAGTCGTGTTGGTTGAAACCAAACAACTGTAAAGCGGATATGTGACCGTTGGATGCAGGAGGGTACGACGGACCGACGTGGTCGATCGCATCTACCTCAGTGCACCACTTCACGTGAGGACAGGCAAATTGTGCGCATGGCAGTGACGGATCACTCAGTCACATCACGAACCATAGCACAGCATATTGAGTCTGTAACGCATGATTAAGTGTTTGCGCGTACCATTCGACGCCGTTTACAGCAGAGTGGTCTGTCCGCAAGAGTCCATTGCTTGGTCTACCCTTGATGCACAATCACAGACGTCTCCACTGCCAATGGTGCGATGAAAGAAGGATGTGGGAGGCAGAATGGAAGGAAGTTGTCTTTACTGACGTGTCACGCTTCTGTCTGCAACACCACGATGGTCGGATTCGAGTCTGGAGACACCGTGGAGAGAGGATGCTGGACAGCTGCGTTATGCACCGCCACACTGGTCCTGCACCGGGTATTATGGTATGAGCTGGTATTGGATATCACTCTCGCACTCCTCTAGTACGCATTGCCAGCATTTTAAACAGCCAGCGCTACATCTCCGAGGTGTTGGAGCCAGTTGTCCTTCCTTACCTTCAGGGCTTGGCCACAGCCATATTTCAACAGGATAATGCGCAACCACACGTGGCACGCATTGTCCAAAGGTTCTTCGTCAATCACCAGATTGAATTGCTTCCTTGGCCGGCTCACTCTCTGGATCTTTCACCAATAGAAAACATATGGTCCATGGTTGCTCAACGATTGACCCAGATTACTACCCCATCTGCCACACCAGATCAACTTTGGCAACGTGTGGAAGCTGCTTGGTCAGCTGTACCCCAAGAATACATCCAAAGTCTCTTTGAATCAATGCCGAGGCGTGTGGCAGCGATGATCTTCAACAATGGCAGCTACTCTGGCTACTGATTCTGGCAGGAACCACACTTCACAGAAATCTATAAATTTAATTATTTGATACTTGGTCAACAAGTTATCTATAAAATAAATTTTGTTGTTCTATCTCTTGTCTTTCTTGGTGTTGCATTTACGGTAGCCAGCAGTGTATTTTAAACTGAAAATGTTCTAGATTTAGTTCAGTTTAATGTTAGTCTCATTTGTATGAAACAAATATAATAATTTTATTTGTATAATACAAAAACATGTTATACTTTAAAAATATGTATCATTATTGACTGAATTTTTTTTCATAATTAAATACACGTATTAGAAGTTTCGGATGGTTCTCTACACCCCGCGAGTAACGGCGGTTACAAAAACAGGCGCGAGTGACCCCGGGTTAATCACTTCACAAGGTTCAAATTTACGAGGTCTGTTGTCAACAGCCTTTGTATTGAGATTTTAATATAATTAACAGACACATAAACTTACACATCTCTATATTTTATGTAAGTAATATTTAAAAAAAACTATAGAAAACAATACTCAAAGTCTAATTCCTTAACAGCTTAGGTTTTAGAATTCAAATTACAAAATCCTCCTGAAAAATGTTAATTTAATTGGTAAAATCCTAGGAGAGCCCATACCCTCAGCGGCAAAACGAAAAAAGCGCCAAGCCAGAACAATATGGCGCCAAGCGAAACCGACAATGATGGCAAGTGAATACAGAGAAATAAGGTGGATGCGTAATGAACATATATGTAAACAATACAGAAATTAAACATTTAAGATTAAAAAAATATAAAAACAGCACTTTCTTACTGATGATCTTTTCCAAGTGGAGGGTACAGCATAACAACATATTTTAAAAAAGTCTTGAAGGTCTCATTGCTAAGTGAATGATCGTGTGAGCGCCGCCATTTTTATTCTGCGTGGTAATGGTCGAACATACCTTCGGCGTGTCTAGTGCAATTTCGAAGAAAGTGTTTTATTGTCGACCAAGTTACATCATGCCGATCGTTTCATTTAGGACATTCATAACTCTAAGCAATCAATCCTTTCTTCATACACTATTCAATCAATTCTTTCTAACCTTTCGCATTCAGCAAAGTAAAAAAATCTAAGATATATTCGTTCACACACGCAACCATTCCAGCCCGGTTCTCCAAAACAAAATGAAATTCGAAATGCCCGCCAACAAAATACGAAATTTTCAGAAATAGTTAGGTTTACCATATCAAGTGTATCAAAGTAGGGTTACCAAGATGGCACAATTATCGCCAACCCAAAAAAAATTCGTGCCAAGTGTGTGGGCTCTCCTAGGACTGAACCATTAAATTAATTAATTAATTTTGTTTATAAGTTTGATTGATTCTTGTTTTTTTTCTTTGAATGCAGCCAAGTGCGATAAAAATGAGGACTGCAAAAATGGGGGCATCTGTGGACAGAAGAGAGTGTGCCAGTGTCTTGAAGGAACAACTGGTGAGAGATGTGAAACCGTTACCGACTGTAAGGACATGAAATGCGAAAACATAAGCGCAGAATGCGTATTCGACACTGAGATTAAGAAAGCAACTTGTGCTTGCAAAGATGCCACCAAATTGTATGTGAATGACAAATGCGTGAGTGAGTAAAATAAATTTTTCAAATAATAAATCAAAAAAGAATACGTGTTGTACCAATTTTATTCATATTAAAGTGATCGCTCCTTTAATACTTTGGTATAAATAATTTATTTCTCTTTTGAATTTCTCACAGTTTTTTTTTTTATGTTTTATATGCAATTAAACAAAAACATTTAAGGAAATATATTTTATTTCGCCAAATTTTATGTTTACATTTAAATTCTGGGAGTGGGAAGAATACTTCCCAATGAACCATTCACCGACATAAAGAAAATTAAACTAAATGGTGATTTTTTTGTCATGTAAAGACGAGAAGCATGATGCAATGCTCAAAGGAACATCACATTCTGCACATGTCCCTTTCTACTACATTTGCTATATTGTCTACAGTTGGAAAACATCTTTGGCAAATTATTTACCACACTAGTTAAACGCACGTCATACGGAGTGAGTTAGTTTTGGGGTTATAGGTGCAAGAGCCAATTTTGACTAAACTGCAGCAATCACTCGTTAAAACAATAAAAGTATAAAATCACTAAAAAGTTAATTAAAGATTAAAGTAAAAAGGTAAAATCAAAAATTTTATATAAAAGTCAATCGAAACAAATTAAATAAAACAAAGATTGGTGGGGGAAATTCCCCACCAAGTTCAAAAAATATTGAAAAAAGTTATTTTTTATATTTAGTGGGAAATATAACCAAGTCTCCGTAGTAATAAATTTTACCATTTTTTTTTCTCATAATTTGGATTTGATTCCAGCAATTCCTCCACGTCATATACTATCATATCTTCCTCATCCATTGAGTATTCGACAGGTGCTGATTTTCTAGGTTTATGAGGAGCCATCTTAATTTCTATTTTAAATTTTATACTGTTGGATGTTTTTTTAGGAGGACGTTTTTTCCTACGAGGTATTGAAGTTTCTTTTGCTTCCTGGGATGTAGCAGGTATGGTATTGGATGTAGTTTTGGTAGTTTCAAGAACAGAACATGCTGGTAAGGGTGTAAATATTGATAGTGTGGATGAGGAAGATGTAGCAGAAATAGATAAACTATTAGATGTGGTGGGAGCAGTATCTATTAAAGGAATAGGTGGTTGAGATTCAGAAGACGATGTAACTGTAACCGAAGATGTTGTTGGTAAGAGTTGTGCCTGAGTTGATGTAGAGGATTTATTAACTGCAGGGACTGAGGAGAAGATATAGTTCACTTCGCAACGGATATTAATGGTTGCTGTAATTTTAAAGGTGGGCATACTATTTTTGTAGTGGTTTCATCTGTTTGGTGTTGTCGTTGCGGTTGATGTTTTGGTAACCTGAGCGTATGTTTGAGATATTTGTGTGACTATTCATTTTCGGGCTTCAGGATATGAGATATTTTTATTTGTTTTGATTTCTTGGATTTTCTTTTCAGTTCTCCACTTGAGGCAGAGTTTGGAATCAGCGGAATGGGGTTGCGAGCAGTTAATACATTTACGCTCTAGAATGCAATCTGTGAAAGCATGTCCAACAGATGCACATCTGGAGCAAATAAGTTGACCGCGGCAGGAAGTTTGTGAGTGTCCGAACCTCTGACACTTAAAACAGCGTAGATGATTCGGAATGTATGGACGGATTTTACAGTTAAAATATCCAGCTTTAATCTTTTTGGGTAAATTGGAGCTACGGAATGTTAAAAGTATATGTTTGGTTAATATAACTGTTGTATCTTTCTTTATTGTGATTCTATTGACCTGAATAACCCCCTGATCAGAGAATCCATCTAGAATTTCTGCTTCAGGGGTGATCAACAGGTCAGGTTCGGAAATAACACCACGATAGGAATTCAAGGTTTTGTGCGCACTTATCGTTAGAGGACTATTTAGAAAAGATTTAGCAAGAAGAACGGACTTAGTTTGAAGAGCAGAGTTTGTTTCAATAAGTAGATCCCCGGAACGCAATCGTTTTACTGATTTCGGTTCACAACCTATTACTACGAGAGCTTTCTGTATTGCAAAGGGTGATTTCTTCGACATCTCATTGTTTTCAAGTGAAAGTAATAAAAGTCTCTCTCTCTCTCTGGCAGTCGTTGAATTTTTGTCAATGTTGAGAGTGGTTAAAACAAGGCCTTTACCAGGGCACGGCCGCATTGGATCCATAAGCACGAAAAACAGCTTCATTCTAGCGTGCCTCCACCCACCACACAGTCCAACAAGGGAGGCAGTGTGCTGGTCATTTGACAAATATCAGGCACGGAGCTTACCTGGAGTACACCCAGAATATAGTACTACAGCATCAGGGCGAGGTTCCAACGGGTAAACCCGACACCCCTTATCTGCAGCACTAACCCTACAGCAATGCCTCTTCGGGGACACCGAAGAGAGGTACCACCAGCCGATTGGCAGGAGCGGGCTCACTCGTGCCACCCGTCTACAGTGAAGTATGGGCCAAAGGGAATGCAAAGGTATCCCCAGAACACCATTTTCCTCCTTACGGGACGCCGCACACGGCAAACATGTTGGTCGGAAAACCAATGGTGCTAGTGAAAAATAAATATGTAATAATACAAATACCAAAATAAATAGTTTAAAAAAAATTAAGAAAACATTAAACTAATTTAACGCAATACAAGATGAGTACAAAAATGTTATTAATAAAGAGAATAAGGAGAAATCTAATTAAAACAAATCAATTAGTAATTGTTCACATGTACCTTTCGAAATAGTTGTCTGTGGTCTCGACGTGAAAAGAAAAGGGAAATTTAAATGGCAAGAAAGAGGGCTGAAAATGCAGAAAGATCACTAGTGTACCCCGGGGTCATGTCACCCGTGTTTACCAACTACAGTAAACCCCTTGGGAAAAGGAAAAGATCACTAGGGCACCTTGGGGTTGTGGCACCCATACTCACCTAAAGAAGGTGAGCCCCCTGAGGGGCACATCATACGGAACTACACACTTATTTGTTTGGAAGCCAGCAGAACGACCTTTCCTTTTTCTTGAGGAATGTCCGTCTATTAGAGGACGAGCAAATGCTATACGGAATGTTAGCTGGTCTAAACTTCTGTTTATTTTGTTCACTTGCCATAGAATGAAACTATTTAAGATGTTAAGGTCAATAAGAAAGTAAACGATTAGTATGGGAATAAGTCTTCTCATCGTTATAATAGCAAAGGCAAAATATTATATTGGGTTTTGCGCTTCCCACAGGTGTATTTTGTAAGATAATATAAATGGGAAGTAATCTTCGCAAGGCCGACAAAAGGGTTAGTATAATATCCGTTACAGGCTTCGGCGATCTATGGCAGCGTGCCAAATTTGGCACGTATTAAAAAAAAACGATGCCAAATTTTGGAATACACGATGAACAGTATTAAAATGTACAAATTACAAATAAATATACAAACATTAAAATTTATACATAGGATTTTAATCTCGCCAATAACTTTATTGATCTCACAAAAGAAATAATGCCTCTTCCAGAAACGTGTGAAAAAGATGATGATTGCAAGAATCTCGGTGAGTGTGTTGCTCATTTCTGCAGATGTAATCCCGGAGCATATGGTGATGATTGCATCACACTTGATTCATGTGATTCTTTAAAATGTGAATTTGCAGACGCTGTTTGCATTTACAACGAATCCAAAAACGAGCCCTTTTGTAAATGTAAGGATGACCGTTTCATTTACGAAAATAAAAAGTGTATATGTACGTAGCTTTTTATTTTACCTCTTTATACAACACTTATATTTAGTTTAGTTATAGCTAGTTTTTCAATTGTATCAAATTTTCCTTTTTAATTCTTAAAACTTAATATCTGAAAAGTATTAATATCTGAAATATATGTGTTTAGCAACAGCTATAAAATGGTTTTAGTAAGGAAATCAATCATATTTATATTTAAAATTAGGAAATTTATACTTAGAACAAAGCAATCAACCTAAAGCAAAAAAAAAAAAGAAAAGAAAAAGAAATGCATTTGTGTACACTACATAATCTCAATCTTCTTTTATATCATATTCTTAGAATTTTATAGTTATATTATTAAGATTAATATTGTGAATCTGTTTTTTTATATATTATAAAACACACACATCATGATTTTCCAAAAAAGTAAATCCACAGCTAAGTTATATCAGCGTTTGGCATTCGGGAATACATTAAAATGTTTCGAGCTTAACAAAACCTTAGAATGTACGAAGACTATAAGCCAATACAAGAGATGTTTAGTAACTTAAGACCGCTTTAAAGAAATAATATAAATATCTATCAATTTAACAATAGCACAATTCCATTTCTCGTCCTAATGATTATATACTGTAGGGTTTGAATTAATTGGGACAAACATGTTTTTTTTTCCTTTTTAAGTTAGTATGTGATTACTAGTGATGACTCGAACCATCTCAAACCAATCATATTGGTCTCGAAGTAGTGTGAAGGATCGATATTTACTAAAATTTACTTATTTGTTTGGTTTCAGAGTATGGGTAGCTCAGTTGTGAGCCTTTCAGTGTGGCATCTGGTTGCTATAATATTGTGTTCAGTGTAACACGTGTTACTCTTGCTTGTTCAAAGACAGATATTACTCCGAGGAAGCGTTCTAAAATAATTTTTTTATTGAACACACTTTTATGACTGTGAGCTACTGCAGTTGGTTGAACAAATCAAATATTTCAAGAATTTTAAGAATATTTCAGAATTCCAGATCATTGTCTCCAAAAAGAAAAGTGAAAATGTGGGCACAAACGGAAAACTACTCCAAGGTCTAAAAAAATTCTAATAAAAAAATAGAAAAATAAATAGAAAGAGAATCACAGACCTCCGAAGGGATTTATTGGGTTATAGTGTTGAAATGAGTACCTCAACTATACGGGGGAAATGTTAAGAAAGCTGATCGTAAGGCTACAAAATCGAGGAAAAAACAATTTCTAGCTAAAAAAATGATGAAAAAATAATTTCTAACTAAAAAATGATGAAAAAACATTTAGCTAGGTTAAAAAATACCGACCATGGACTGTTAAGGACTGGAAGAAAGTGATTTTTGGTCATGAAACATATTAATTCGTCCAGGGATACAAATCAAGTACAGTTAGAGGAAATGATGGTGAAATTCTGCAACTAGATTATATCCAATGGACTGTAAAACACCCTTCTGAACAGATGCTTTGGAAGATTTTCATAACAAATGGCACTGAAAATTTAGTTGTTTTGAAAGGCGCGGTGAATTCTGTTAAATGTATACAAATGTTACGTATTAGGATTGTTTAATTCATTTTAAAATTTTACGGAACATTTCAACAGGACTTGGCTCCCGTCACAATTCGATATCAGTCGAGATTTTTATGCTGGAATATAAAATACAAGTGCTTGTGTTTGGCCTAGTAATTCACCAAACCTAAATTCTATTGAGAATTTATGGTGTATTCTCAAGTTTTTTTAGCTAAGATGAATGAAACTAATGCACGACAACAGAACAGATGATAAAAATTGCTATATAAGTGTGGTTCCTCGATGATAAAGTCACACACAAGAACTTGTACAATACACTAGCGGAGTTAATGTCAAAACCCCTGTTCGATGTCATTTCTGCTAAAAGAGGACATACTCCGCACTAATATAAAGATTTTTAAGTTTACTTAAGATATCCGACTACGTTCGGAACAGTGATTTTTCAAAAGCGTATAGATGGATAATATTTATGATATTTAGTGTCACTTAGATTAGAATACGTGTATAAAATTGTTTTAAGGACATTATGAGAAAAAAAATTATTTAAATACAATAGTTAGACAAAAAAGTAACTTAGAATAACCTTTTTCCAAATGTACTCCCTTTGTAAAAAATGCTTCTGTTGTATTAATATTTTGCCTGTATTCAGCTCAGACCTCTGCACAGAGGCTCAACTAGAATTTTTGAAACACATAACTTGAAAGTCGGTTTATCCATGTTTTACGAAAACAGAAGGGAGAAATTTTAAAAAAATACGCCGATAATTATTTCAAATGGTTGTAACTGAAAAGAATCTGAATTTTTCAAAAATCATCGTTGAGCCTCTGTACAGAGGTCTGAGCTATATACAGGCAAAATATTAATACAATAGAAGCATTTTCAGAAAAGGAGAACATTTGGAAAAAAGGTTATTCTAAGTTAATTTTTTGCCAAAATATTGTATTTAAATAATTTTTTTTGTCATAATGTCCTTAAAACAATTTTATACATGTATTCTAATCTAAGTGACACTAAATATCATGAAAATTATACATTTATACGTTTTTTTAAAATCATGGTTCCGAACGTAGTCGGATACCTTAAGGTATGTGATGATTAAAAGGTAAAGGTCTTGAAAAAATCGTTTTTTTTTCCATTTGTCCTAATTAATTCGAACAGTACAAGTTAAGAACAAGTTTAATAATTACCAGTGACCCCATAGGCTTGTCATATATAAAATGTATGCACAAAAATTAACATTTTCTTAATAATTTGTACTGTTTGTAATTATCTGCTGATTAAAAGTTACGCAATTCGCTCTCCAATGCCACCGTTTCCGCGTAGGCGCGCGTAAATTAAGCATTTGGAAGGGGGGGGGGAAGGAATAAATAAGCAAATACTGTGAAATAAGTAAATCCTTCGGAAACACTGTCAAGATCCCTTTATTGCATTCTAAGGTCTTCGGAATAATTTTATGGATAGATGTGCGCAGAAAAGATCGTACTTCGGAAAGACCTATATATACGCCCGGGGCAATTAACGTTTTGGCTGAGTGAGACGTTTGTATACGCTTGTCGTATATAAACGTTGTTTGTCGTATTGTAGCTTTAGAGTCAAAGTATAGTGCTATTGAATTCAATACATTATTATTGTAAGGAAGGGGAGGGGGTGCAATGAAAATTATAATTGAATATTGGGTCGCAAATATTGAAAGTTCGAGAAGAACTGGTGTCGAACGTTTAACAGAATATCTAATGTTAAGTATATATAAAAATATAGCATTGAAAATATAACGTTTTTAAATCGATATGAAGGCACAATTTTATTAAAACTAGTTAAATAATAGATTATTAGTCTAGGAAAATGAAACACTTATATACAATCTTCTTTATATGTTTATATATGTTAATCAAAAAAATTTCAAAATTACTTAATTTTTGAAGTCTGTATAGTATAAATTTGAGTTCGACATATTTAATTGCATGAATTTTTATAACAATTACTGTTAAATATATTTATCTATTACATAGCAAAATTCTGTGCAACTGAATGCTTCGATTCCAGAACTACTTGTTCGTCTATAAATGGAGTAGATGTCTGTATTTGTAACCAAGTCTCTAAATATTATGACTATGCTTCTCACACATGTAAAGGTAAGTTTATGTATGACACAAACTCTCTGATTTTTTTTTTATTTCAAACTCAAATTGAAAAAGATCTCTCAACCGCTTATTTAAGAGGTAATTTAATTAGTTAGTATGACACAAATGAGAGAACCTTATTTAGAGTTTCAAAGAACGATACATTAATTCTTGTTTATAATTTTGTAGATTATTTCAAATCATTCTTATATTTTTTTAATATTTTCAGTGAATAGATCACCGTATTTGAACAAATGTTTCTTATAAACAAAGAAACTGAAAATTTAAAAGTTTAATAAATTAATTTACGTATTATACCGTTGAATAATTTCGAAGAAAAACGTTTCCAGATGCTACGATATGTATTCAATAGTGGAAAACCTTTCTCACTCATGTTTAAACGCAATAGTTTTCCTAGCCCTCGAAATAATAAAAATAAACTTTTTTTTCAATTCCTACTATTAGCTCGCACTGTCTATATATTTATTTATTTATTTGTATATTTATTTATTTATCTTGGTGAAATTTTTTCAATCGTTAATAAAATACATTTTAAAGCGCTGAATTGAGCTGAAATTTTATATACAGTATCATTTTGGATGACAATACAATAATTTAACTATAATTAATAAAAATTAATTGATTAAAACTAATTATTTAAAGAATTACAAATTCAGCCACGTTGGCGACTTAGCGACCCTTTTGGCGACTTGTGTCAAAACTTGAAAAGGTTTTTTTCTCACGTGTTAAAGCATTCAGTTGGACTGAAATTAAAAGGACAATACGATACTTTAATGATAATTAAAAAAACTGATTACCACTTAATGTTGTGATTCTGTCCTATGTATATACATATTTATATTAATTGTAACTATTTAATAAAAAGTAGCTAAAATAAAATTTTTCGCTGTTGATCTAAGTAGGAATTGATTTAAAACTATTTTTTATATTACTTGTTTTTATTGCTGTACCGTTATCGTACATGTGCAAACACAATAACCTTGATCAGGCATGCTTGAAAAAAATAAAGCTTATAATTTGTTAATTCTTTTGCATTATACTTCTTTCTCTCTTTTTTTTTAAGAAAAATTATTTAAATTTAGGGTTTTAATTTGGTGCCGGTATGCTACTCGTTTTTTGGCGTGATTTTGGAATCGCGCCAAATAGATCTTTAGCGGCTAGTCTAATCATATCGTATTGTATCCTCCTAACTTGGAAAAATTTTACAACTACTTGGTGAAAAATTCCGCCGTGAACCGATAGCAAATTAGTTCCATATTTAAGACCTATTTTCTACCAAGAGAAGGCGGTGAAGTATTTCCAAAAATCACGTAAATAACCGTAAGACTGAGGTTTAGTAAAATAAAAAAAAATAAATAACCTGTGCTTAGGGACTCATTTGTCACAATGTTAGATGCACTTACGGTGTTTTGGGCAACTAAGCAATGTAGTTGTTCTAAGACCTCTTTTATTTATTTCAAGTGCACTATTTTTAAGTGCTGTTTTTAATTCATCTAAATCTTAACTAATTTACTTGTCGACGGACTTTTCGGAGGTGGAATACGCGGGATTTTGTTTCCGCGCATGTGCGAAAACGATGACAGAATTTGGCGAGGGTTTTTGATTTGGCTTGACAAAATTGGTCGACGGTGTACTACGGAAGTACAATAGTTTGTTTTTAAGGAAATTTTAAAAAACTTAAAGTAAATATGTGTACCATTTATTTACTCACAATCTTCTTTGAATTATTTTGTTGGTCCTCCAAGAAATATTTATAAATGCTTTGATATTTCAGAGATTGACAAATGTTTGACTGAAATTGAATGTGGAAAGAACGAAATCTGCAGTAAAGAAAAATGTCGATGTAAGGATTATTACGAATACAGGAACTATGAATGTCAACGTAAGTTTCGTCATCAAAAATACGTTTGAAAAACACACACTGCCAAAAAAGAAACACATAATTTTTGCAATTTTTACCACAGTTGTACAAAATTGATACTTATGTTAATACCTCAAAGGAAATAAAATTACGATGCTAAAAAATTAATTCATAAAAACAATTATAACATAATTGATTAATTGCTAAAGATAATTTTTTTTCTAATACAGAACCAATTATTGTATTTACATAATTTATCATCTTTAAGTTAACCGAAACTTCGAATTTTGTAAGTGGCCGCGGTAGCCGAGTGGTATAGGTATCGGATCGTGGTGTGCCTTGTCGCGAGTTCGAGCCCAGTACCACTAAAGACCCGCCGTGTAAGGCAGCGATGCACGTTAAATCTGTTGAGAGCTGAAACGTCCTCCCGATGGTGTGGTGTGGTAGTTAGGAGAGGGGATGCCAGCTCAGGTGTCGTTCACGTCACTTGACCATGGTTCAAAATTACGTGGTCCGTCGCCAAAAGCCCTCGTGTAGCTGAACAGTGCGACGTTAATATTCAATCAATCGAATTTCGTAAAATTTTCAACAGTGTGTTGTGAAACTTAAAAAAATAGGTTGCCCTATCCTAAAATGTGTATCAGATGCTTTTGATAACAAAATATCTCCTATTACTTAAAATGCCTTCTATTCAGCGCTACTTTTTCTGGATTATTAAGACATTTCTTTTCGAAGTTAATTTTCTACGTTGATGCAAAAATTAAACTCACTTTGTTCCTTAGAAAAAGCTGTAGGTGTTCAGGTGCTCCAATAATGAAAAAAAAAATGGTTTAAGACAGCAACATTTATTAACATCTATCTATATATATATGTTACCGTTAATGTGTGAAATCCGTTATTTCAGTGATTCCCAAAGTGGTCTATATAGACCCCCAGGGGTCTATGACGACCTGCAAGGGGTCTACATAAGCGAAAAAATAATTTGGTTAACTCATTAAACCAGATCGTGAATTTAATTTTAAAAAGATATTTAATCAAGTGGAAAATGAACTTGCCTTTTTAAGATATTTATTTACTAAATTGAATGAGGTTAATTTGCAGTTACAGGCGACAACATAAATTTTATTAAAACAAGAACCACATTTCAGCCTTTCTTTCCAGAATTAAGCTAAAGGAGTATAATTTTGGACGTCACAAATTTTCCCAGTTTCTCAATTGTCTCAATCAGACAATCTCAGACAATCTGCCAGGAAAAAAAGACCTTTTAACCTACGTTCAACATTTAAATGCCCTTTTTTTAGATTTTGGAACTAGGTTCTGAAAATGTTTTGACTTTCGTAATACCATAGTAGGCAAAGAATACGTATAGTCACTTTGAAAAAAAAAGTCAGATTACAGGAATTAGGCACTAGGAATAGGCTTTAACGAATCCTTCCAATTCATCCCTCCCATTAAAAGCATTTGTTTATTACTCAGTTATTTTATTTAACAGTTAATTTATATGCATTAATTAAATTTTAATTTAATTAATTAACTTATGTTTTCCTAAATTTTAAACACTATACTACACTACGGTTGAAAACTTAAATCTTTTAAAGTAAGTAGCTCTATACTTGCTGTCAAAAACACATTTAAGTTGATGAATTTGCAAAAATGTTATATTAGGTAAGTAGGGGTCTACCCCAAACTCTGAAAATCCTGTCAAGGGGTCTATGAGGCACAAAAGTTTGGGAACCTCTGTATTGTTTCATAGAATAACTAGGTATTTCATAAAATAACTGGGCAATCAATTAAAATATATTAAATTATTGAATTCTACGACTTAACTAGGTATTCTTTAGAATAATGATTATTTGATCATTAACATATAAAATACTGTAAAATAAGTTTCTTGAACCAATTCTAGCTGCTTTTAATCAGCTTTGAACCGCTTGTAGCTATTTTGCAATGACGTGTATGTATGTGTGTGTGTGTACGCTGCATTCCGTTGTTTTTAAATGTAAAATTTAGGCGGTGCATTTATGCTTGCGTTTTGCATTTTGGATTATTAACAAATGTTTTTCAATCTGTTTTCAAGCAATTACTTCTGCAAGAATGGAAGATAAACCTGTAAATAAGAAAAATTCACTGCCAGAGATCTGAATCTTTATTAAATAAGCATGTGTGGGGGGACAAAGGGAAAAAAGTGCTGTACTTACTCTTGAAAATTTATTAACTTTGTTGATAGTAGAAGTAAAAAATACTAAAAAAAAGCACAGAAAAAAGTACCACGTGAGTATTGGTTACTCCAGCATTATGACATGCTTGAAGTTCAAGAAATAGAAAAGTTAATAGTGCCAGAAATAGATGCAAAACATTTTTTTCCCCTTTCTGTTTAATTAATGTCAACATTACGAGCAATAATAAGTTATTTCAACTGCTTTTCTTTATTATTTATCAATTAATCTTCCGCAATAGAGATAAAATACATTTTTCGAGAGCTACTTACGATTAATTAATTATTACGATTAATTTATTGCACTTTACTGGTCTATCATTAGTTATCTTAGAGAAAAACTAGTTATTGCGTATAATAATTAGGTAAAGTATAAATTTTTTGCCAGCTGGGTGGCGTGGTTGTGGCCTTCTGCACCCAAGGTTGCGGGTTTGACCCCGGCCCTAGTCAGTGGATTTCCATGATTCAGAAAATCGACAGCGGCCATGTCGTATGGTTATACGGCGTAAAGTGTCTGTTTGGCTTGGATGCTCTCGGCAAAATTAAATCCTGGTACAAATTCGCATCGTCAAAGCTCAGGTACCTCCTTCTAGGGAGGAAACTGGGCGTCAAAATTACCTGCGGTGATTGGTATCTGCCTATAGGGCGCCGCACTAAAAAGTGACACAAACTTTCGAATAATGTACTAGGTCTCTACTATGATTAATGATCAATTCGCAGCCCATTACAAATAAAAAAAAAGTATAAAATTTTTCATCTATTATATACTTTAACTGACTTGTCTAGTTATTTCATGAAATTCCTAGTTATTCTATGAAATAACTGAAATATATACGAGGGTTATTTTTTAAGTAAGATCCATTGGCACGTATAGTTTCCCAGTTGACGCGTACGCCGCAACGAGTCTCATCATCTCTGACCATCTTCCATTGTGAATACACTTGCACCATTTCCAGTTCTGTGGCAGTCGTTTAAGCTTCACTGTGCGTTTTTAAAATGTTTAAGGTCATTGAATCGTTTGCCAAGTGTGAGATACGGTCGGTTATCCGTTTTTTGACTGCGAGAAACATGTCGGCTGCAGACATTCATTGCCATATAACAGAACTTTATGGCACAGAAGCAATTGAGTAACAGCAAAGTTGGAAAATGGATCAGGAAATTTAAAGATGGGCGAAGAAACTTCCAGGACGAAGAACGCTCAGACAGGTCCTCTGTAATCATTGATGATTTGATGCAAGCAGTTGAAACAAAAATTCGTGAGAACAGGACATTAACAATAACCACTCTTTCATCGGAATTTCCCGACGTTTCTCGGTCGGTGGTGTACAAAATTGTAACTGAAGACCTCAACTTTAAGAAATTGTGTTCTCGGTGGGTATCCAGACTCCTCACACTGGAATACAAAGAGAAGCAATTTATTGGACTTTTTTATTCGTTATGAGGAAGAAGGGGATAACATGTTAAGTCGAATCGTTACTGGAAATGAAACATGGGTATCCCATATCATCCTGGAATCAAAGCAGCAGTCGATGGAATGGCGACACACATCCCCTCCCGTCAAGGTCAAAGCCAAACAAACGCTGTTAAAGCGCAAGATTATGGCAACAATGTTCTGGGACCGGCACGGTGTTTTTCTGGTGGATTTTAGGCCACAAGGAATAACGATCAACTTAGGTGCCTAGTGTGCAAGTCTATGGAAGCTCCGAAGAGCATTGCAAAACAAACGGCATGGCATGCTGTCAAAAGGTGTTTCGCTCCTCCACGATAACGCAAGAGCTCACACTTTTCGAACGACTCGAGACTTAATCGAACCTTTTGGCTGGGAGGTTTTCGATCATGCACCATACAGTCCCGATCTTGCTCCGGGCGATTTCCCCCTTTTCCGTTACCTCAAACACAATCTTGGCGGAAAGCACTTCAGTGACAACGTAGAAGTGAAAGTGGCCGAGAACTCTTGGCTGTCCGACCAGGCGGCAGACTTCTTTGAAGAAGGTTTTTAAAACTTAGTTCTAAGGTATATGACAAATGCATCAATAAACTCGGCAACTATTAAGCAAAATAGGCAAAAGTATGTATAATCCTAAAATAAAGGTTTCTTAAAGCAAAATACTGTCGTTATTTTTTAAAAATTAAACGGACCTTACTTAAAAAACAGCCTTCGTACTTTACTGGTAATATATATATATATATATATATATATATTATGTTGATTGGGGTTCGAGGATTTTATGCAAATCAGTCACTAAGAACAACACAGTTCTTTAAGAGCGATGATAATTTATTGTCGAGAAAACAATCCTTTAAATACAGGCTTCAACAGCAAAATTCGTAGAATAAATATCAGAAGGACTTCACACCTTTAACAGCACTCAGACACAATTATCAGTGTCTAAAATACAAGCATAAAATACAAATATGCGAAAGATTATTCACAAGCACACGCTTGTTCAACAACCGAAGTAATCACTAATCGCTTCAACGGTCAAGGCAACAAGGCAAGGCTACTGGTCGCTAGTCAAAGTAATACTCACTAATCGTTTGTCAAAACCATACTGACTCAGTTCGGCGAGCATCTCCCTATTTATAGCTCTAGTGAAATCTTCGAGAAAGACCCTCTTGCGTTATAGATTGTGAAATTAGCGTACTTCTCCACTAATTTGCAGAAGAATCCAAAGGGTCCCGAAATCACCAAAAATGGTCGCCAACTTGTCACCAAGTCGCCAGCTTGGTCGCCAAAAATGATGCGAACTTGGCTCTATCAGCAAGATTTCGCCATGTTCCCATTGAATCGCCACTATAACATAAGGAACGGCGTTGCTTGCGAATACTACAATTTTAACATAAATTAAATATAACATAGAGTAATTTAAATGCATTACACATCCAATTACAAATTATTTTCTCTATTTTATACAAAATTCATAACAATATAAAAGTTTTCGTGATGTTGTATAATAAACTTCTGACGTAGTTAAGATTAGCTACAATAGAATACTCCAGAATATTTTTTTTAAAATAAATTTATTTTTGGTTACGAATACTTTAGAACTGCATAATACATGTAAATTACATTACAGTTTTACAATTTGAGCAATGAGTATGAACATTTGTATAATTTGTTCAATAAGGGTTGGTCCTCCGTTAGGCGGCCAAGTGGTACCCCTCTCTAGTATTAAAATTAATTTAAAAACTTTTAACAGTTCCAGAAAGAACGGTCAGCAATGATTACTCGTGAGAAAATATTGCAATTCTTCCTGCGTAATGAGCTACACATGTGCTAAGATGATACCCATGTTAATATGATTTGTAATCTGGTCAATAATTTCATAGCAATTTCGCCCATTCATTCAATTTCATAGAATGTCAAGCATGCCCCATTATTTTAACGACTGTATTTCAGTATTTTTTGCTTATGAAACTTCAATTTATTTATTTTATCGTCTACTTATCTTATTCGAAATCTTTTTTCAGGGGCAGATATGTGTCGGCATGAGCCATGCTTCAATAATACCAAGTGTAAAGCGGGAGAGGAGGCCGGATCTATTATTTGCGAGTGCGATCATAATCATGCTTATTATAATACGAAAAGAAAACGATGTGAAGGTAAAAGTTACCATTTACTAACTGGCGAATAGGTGCCTATTTATAGACAGAAGCTAAGACAGTGATAAGTTTGAAATGTGGTTCTTAGTTCACTTCTTTGCTCATGATCTGAGCACTGATAAACTTGTAGAGGATATCTACATAAGCCAGAAACAGCCTTCGGACGGTGGTGATCACTTTTGTCTAGTGGTCCTGTTACTTGGCTACGGATCCATAGGTCGCTGGAAAAGCGCAATTTTCTGATCTGTCGGGGTGCCATCTACCCGCACGAAAAGCAACCAACAGGTAGTCAGACTCACTTGACGCAGCACCTCCAAATAACAGCAACAACCCTCATGCAACGCACACGCTCGCCATCGCAACTATATCGTTCGTTCGTCTATCCACCGACTCACTTGTGGTGGAGTATTGTAGTGGCAACTACTAAAACCAGTAACAGCCTCCGGACAAGGGTGATCACTTTTGTCTGGCGGTATGTTAGGCGCTTACGGAACCGAGCGCCGCGGGTTCTATCCTCCACAGACTTTTTGAACATACACTGGAGAGCGAAAATATTACGAACACCTCAACATTTTTCGATGAACTCGTCTGGGTGATGTGGAGGGCCCATGGAAATGATATTTAACTACCGCTGAGAAAGCAAAGAATCATTCTTGCTCTTTATTTTGTGAGAAATGGGAAAGGCTGTTGATTAAAGCGAGTATGATAGAGGACAGATTGTAATGTCCCGAAGATTCGACATGAGTATCTTTCAATCAGCATGCCTAGTGGTTTGTTGAGGACATTTCATTGTTAGTATTTATGCAAAATGGTTAAATGACAGTAAAACAGCAGTAGACACCAAGCTGTTTGATCTAGGGCTTGCACAGGGGAAAAGAGTTATTTGGCGCCAAACAGATTTTCACCACCAAATCCTTGGCTATTGTAAGATTGCGTTCTTTGTTAAAGTTTTAATTTTTTTCATTTTTAAGTTAATGCCATCAAACTTCACATATCGATTGAAAACTATGGTAATCTTTAAAAAAATGAAAGAAAAATACCGCATTGTGTGCACGTGATTAACTCTAGCGAAGAGGGTATAAAACGAAAAACGCAAAATCTTTTTTAAAAATCGTAATTTTTAAGTAATTTTTTTCAATTTTTGTACATATTACGGATACCATTGTTCTACATATGGAAAGAAAGTTTCGGGAGATTCTTTTTTATAAATAACGATTTATTAAATATTTAATTAACATTTTGAGTATTTTTTGAAAAATCGTAAAAAAAGTTTTTTACATTTAATTTTTTTAAATGACATATTCTAAAAGAGAAAACCCTGAACTTTTTTAGTGTAGAATATCATTTCATTAGAGCGAAAGAAAATTCAAACGGATTATGGAAATGATTTAGAAATCATTTTCATAAAAACGTATCGATTTTGACTCATTTTAGAGAAAATTGTAAAAAATAGAGAAAAAATCATTATTTTGTAAAAAAAAAAAATTATACCGTATCGTATAAAAAAAAAATGATCTTTCCGATTCTGTAGTTATTTTTTGTCTGAGTTTTACAGTAAGAATTGGATGGGTTTTTTAAAACGTGGGGAAAGTCGGAACTTCACTCCACTGAAATGGTAATGACACTCGGCAGAATAAAAAAGCCAACAGGGGTAAACCAATTGTGTTTTTTAAGGCTTATAATTAATATCTTTTTAACTAATTGCAATATAGGAATATAAATGATAGAAACAGATTCCTCGGATCACATTCCCGATCTTTTGGTACCTTCGGCGAGTTTCTGAGTCGTGCAGTTCGTGAGAAAATAGATGTACATACAAACACAGATAGATACGTTTGTTTACCTACAAATTTTAATAGTGTAGATGTAATTTTAATGTTAACTGAAAAGGTGTTTTGCCACTTAATATTGCGATTCTGTCATTTCTCAATGTTTATATTAATTGTTATTATTCAAAAAAAGTAACTAAATTAAAAATTTTCTTTATTGACCTAAGTAGGAATTGACTTAATTTTTTTTATGTTACTTGTCTTCATTGCAATACTATATTTTTTATGTTTACTATATTTGGAATTGAAAATGCATAGGGTAAGGCATTCTAAGGAAGTAGAATTTTCAAAATTAAAGTTATGAAGTCTAAGCTGAATATATACGTGTGTACTGGTACATATACCTGTACACAGCAAGTACAGAAGATAGAATGGATTTACATAAATTTCAATCTGAAAAAAAAATTCTACTTATTCAACTCCCACAGGACTCCCTTTCCTTTTTTTTTTTTTAATCTTATTAACATATAGCACTAGAAATTAATCATAATAAACCCTAAAAACGACTTTAATAAAAATACTCAAAAAACAAACATCAATATTAAAAATAATAATAATAAATACATTGTATATTTCACAGTCCAAAAAAATTCTGTCTTTTAGTTTCCTAAAAAAATGTACTTTCGAAGTGTTTTTAACAACATTTAAATATTAATATCATGTAATCTCTAATTTGGAAATATATTTATAATGATAACAAAATCATACTACTAAATTGATCCCTCTGTAGATTAAAAATGAAGAAAACATTGAAATAACTCACCTATAACTGAATTAATTCACAAATTTTAAATATTCAGAAAGAATTTTGAAGAAATGCCTTTTTGATACTTTAAACAGCAATACCAGCTTAAACAGCTTATGAGAATAAACTTATAAAAACGAAATAATATTACTAATTTATCTCTTAATGTGTATGTATATAACAAGTAATATTAAAAAAATTTAAGTCAAATACCTACTTAGGTCAACAAAGATAAACTTTATTTTAGTTACTTTTCTATTAAACAGTTACAATTAATATCTATATACATATGACAAAATCATAATATTAAGCGACAAAATATAAAACGATTTTCCATTTTCCTTTCTATATATGATGTTGGACTATTTATATTTTGTTTGTTACTATTTGTTCATTAATTAAATTTAATTATTCTAATAAAATAGTGTAGTAAAAAAGAAATCTCATTCTCAGAAATTAGGGCCATCCCAGATGAGATACGAACCCACGACCTTTGGATTAACATCAAGTCTCATCCACTACAAGTTTAAAAAAATGTTTTTGAACTTGAATGGATGAATAGAAAGTATTTTATTTACGATTGAAATTTTGAACAAGATACATACGAGGGTTGGGACATAAGCCATGGCAACTTTTTTTCCTGGTAGATAAGCGAACGGATCACAAACGTATATGTGTCGTGTGGAAGTTCTGCTGGCATAGTGTGAATGCAAAACATCAGATGGCTCTGTGATAGCTGGTATTAGCTCAGTGAGGAATGTGAAATCAATCAGTTGTGGTGAGTGCCATGCAAGATGGAAGAAACCCGTTTTGAGCAGCACGCTTACATCAAAATAGCGGTTCTCCGAGGGAGAAATGCGATGGAATGTCAAAGTGAATTAGTGGAAGCCCTTGGGAATAATGCCCTACCATACCGTACAGTAGCACAGTGGATAGGAAAGTTTCAGCAAGGACGTGTGTCAACCAGTGATGAGCAACGTTCAAGACGACCGGTCAATGTGCGAACTGACATGGCACGTGCCGTCATCGAGCAGCTCATGGATTACAGTAAGGATCTTTAGGCCCAGGTTTGTCATGTCCACCTTATGTGTACTGTGTTGTCATTCTTTTGGACCGTGAAGGCCATAATGCCCTGCATATATACTATCGTAATAAATAAGTGTGCTACGATATTTCAGTGCTATCCACTGTCCCCACATGTTGTTAACACCTTGAACTTTCATCTGTACATGCCACATTTTCCAACGGGACTGCTATCTACAAGGAAAAAAAATAGTTGCCATGACTTTTGCTTCAACCCTTGTGTATACAATATCAAAGCTGAACATTGCTTCTTGCGACTTCTGTCTGTTCTTTAAAATGAAAATGTCATTTAAAGGATCCCATTTTCAAAATAGAGATGAGATAAGGTAGAACGTGATTGCGGAATTGAACACTGTTCCAAAAGAAGAGAAGCCTCCCAGAAGTGTTATCGGCAATGCAAGGAGTGTTGGGCGAAGTGTGTCAAAGCCTACAAGGGGCCTACTTTGAACATGAGTAGAATCCCAATTCTGTAAAGTAACTAAGATATTTTCTCTGGACAAAGGTCAGATACTTTTAAAATAGACTTTGTGGCAGGAGAGAAATCAATGGTCATTTCAAATACTAAAAATGCTAACGTTAATCAGAAAGCACTTACAATAATTAAAGGTTAGAATAGAAAGGAAAAAAAATAACTAAAAAAGTTAATGTAATAAGAAAAATACATATCTTCAAAATACAGCAAACAAAATTTATATTTATTAATTTGAACACAATCTTTATTGAATAAATTATCTAATTTTTCTCTCTTCCTTTGTAATAAATCTCTTCCAGGAATTACATCTTTTTTTCTTTTTCTTTTCTTTTTTTTTTTGTTACAGATTCAAGTTGTTTTGTACCTCATCGTAAAAAATCTTGTTACTCAAAATGCCCTCTTGGTATGAAGAGAAATGAAGATGGCGAATGTGGTAAGTTGGGAAACAATTTATAGAATTCTGTTTTGATAGCAAAAATTACTTTTGTTGTTTTTACTTATGCCACTTTGTGACGGATCTATACGCGTTTCTTCAATTAATCCTCTTGGGAAATCTTTGGGCTATCAATTCGCTTTATTCACAACCAACCTTTCGGAAGAAGAGAATCGTGATATTTACTATATATAGGTGAGGTTTCTAGTTTGAGAGTAGTAGTGAAGATATACTCGAGTCAGGTGAAATTGCTACTGAAGGTATAATATTAGAATTATTGTGATTTGAGACTTATTAGGAAGAAACCTTAAAGTGACGATTGTTCACTAAGATTGAATTGATATTAGATTAAATCGGGTGATAGGTTAGATCCTTTATTAAGGTAAGGAATAATTTTGATAGTCCCCTAATCGTTCATGTTTCACCGTCGTTGTTCCACTTTCGCAGTTAGCATTGAGACATTGTCTTTCTATTATTAGTTGAAGTGTCTGTTCTTTGTGTCGTAAATAAATCGATTAATTGGATGATGTCGAGTGTATCTTTCCTACCCCCGCACATCTAGGTGCCAAGCCCCTCACAACCTGATCGACAGTATTATCACATCAAGGTCCACGAAATTCATCGCGGCTAAAGGATACTTTTTTTACGCCTGTCTTTAGCCTTAGCTTTGAGCACCATGCGGATGACAGAAAGATTTTGCTCATTTCTACCCTAATTTTGGGGAAGATCACCCTGGGGGTGGTTAGGGGCCTCCCACCTTTCTTCCTCTTCCAACAATATCACGAGAGGACTTGCGATTCGATAGTTCGACCCCTTCCCCCTGCCATGAAGGTACTATACATTTACAAACATCCATGCCTTCTCCGGGATTCGAACCCAGGCCCTACGGCACCGCAGTCAGCATCACTAACCACTATTCCGGACGGGGGGCCTAAATTACGTATAAATCATTATTACTGCCCCATCCAGTATAATGGTTAGTGACGTTGACTACAGTGCCTTAGGCCCTGGGTTCGAGTCCCGGAGAAGGCATGGATGTTTGTAAGTATATAGTGTCTGTGTGATATGGGTCGTCGAGCCACAAGTCCTCACGAGGAGTCGGTGGAAGGGGAAGAGATATGGAAAACCCCTGATCATACCTCAGGTGTTCTCCCCTAAAATTGGGTTGAGGGGAAGCGAGCCAAATCGGGTTGTCACCTGTACGGTGTTCAAAAATGCAACTAACGACAGACGTAAAATCTATTCACTTGCCGCGATGAATTTTGTGAGCCTCATTCAGATGGCATCAGAAGCAACGACACTTATAAATCTTTCGATTTACTTATTTTATTAATCGCCAAAAGCCCTCGTGTAGCTGAACAGTGCTACGTTAATATTCACTCACTCATTCATTCATTCATTTATTCTCTCATTCATTCATTCGAAAAGGAGAATGTGTTTCCGTAGTTTAATTGGTAATATTTTTTAAATTATGGACTCAGTTCGGGAACTTTTGAATCCTACTATGTATATGAAAGATGGACATAAAGTCGATCGCGATCAACCGGTGGACCGCCAAGACATTTTGCGGTGACCGCCTTTACTTAGACCTAACGCGCATAATAAAATATTTCCATAACATATTTATGAAACACCGACGCCAGCCAGATTGGAGAATCGGCTTTTCACAATCGATGCGACTGTGTTTACTAAACCAAATGATTCGATAGATGTGTAGATGACACATATGTACCTTCATTGGAAGGGCACGATGGCGCAGAACACGTTGACTGCTCTGTAGAGGAAAAAAAGTGATTACTGCGATGCATATAAATAAATTTTCGTCCACACACTGACTGAAGGTGAGAACAAATGTTGATGATCAACTTTTCCCCAGATAGCACGGGATTGGCTACTGAGACATCTCACATCCCCAGCTTCCAGGGAATTGGGTGCTTGTGTTGATGTCATGTCCTACGATAGCGTGGCTCGGCAGCGCACAAATTAAGTACATACGTCGGTTTCAGATTCATTTGTTCACCTGTGTTCTATGCTCGTTGCATCGAATACGCCCGCGATCCAAGGTCTAGTTGTCGTTCATATTTGTTCAAACATTCATCTCGAAAATTTTGTGTTTCTGTAGTAAAAATAGTAATCTGCCATATTTTAAAAGAATGGTACAATGTCGAAAACTAATGTTAACCAGAAAACTAATGTAATTCAGAATGTCCAACTTAACCATGGGAATGGAGAACACCCCAAACTTTTGAGACTGTATTTAATTACAAAATGAAATAAGTCATTGTGATACTTATTTATAAAGTACAAGATGTTTTGATTAACAAAGAATTCTAAAATGAATTGGGATACAAAAAATTAATTTAACTAATTTACAATAAACCTTTCATTCTAAAATCCCTATTTTAATTTTTAATAAACCGTATAAAACTTTATCGGGGCTAAAATTTAATAGAGATAATGACATTTAGAAAAAAGAAAAATAATATTTAATATTTAAACATATTACTGTATACAAATCTTCAACTTCACGCGGGAATTATACAGACATAAACTATTTGAAGGTTTACATTTCCAAAAATCAGAAATTATGGGTTTTAAAATGGAATTTTGAATGTTTAATGACTTAATGTTATGTCATTTACAGCAAAAAGTGGTTCTGCGCATTTCTTTTAGAATCCTGGAAGATTTTTCTTTAATTATGTACATAATGACAATTTTGATGCGGGTTAAGTAAATAACATGAAATTTAATTAGAATGTCCACACCCAATACCATGTAAAAATTGATGGCGTGACCTCGGTTAAACAGCAACACCTTTAAACAAAAGTAGCTTCTACCCTGGAAACAAATCTTCAAAAACTATTAAAGATTATATTCTCAAACAATTAAAGTGTATTTACGTGAAACAGTAAAGTGAATTTATGTGAATGAAATAATTTAGGGTGTTAATAAATGAAAGCTTTAAAAATTTTTGCGCTTATACTTTACATTTGACTGACTAACCTATTTGATTTTATTTCGTATTTAGAATCTATTTATTATGCCCTCTGGTGTGGACGTGACTGTGGACCCTACGGGTGGTGCATGAAAGATTACAAAGGCCATGACAAATGTTACTGTGATCCAATATTTGCTGCAATGAAGGATGGTATTGGTTTTCATAATTATATTTGTGTTTTTCTTTCTTTCGGTATTTTTTCTTTTCAGAGATTTATCTCTTAAGGAACTTCTTCTATATTACATGATTCAACCATACTTTGTAATCATTTTTATTTTGAAACTCTTGGTAAACTAATACGAATAATATACTATGTTTAATCATTTGCTGGCTAATATTTCTCCAAGAGGAACTTCAAAAACAGAGTTTCTGAAAAACAAAATGAATTCAAAATTTCTTAATGTTATTTTTTTAAAAAAAATTTCCAATGACAGACTACAGTGAACAATAAAATATCATGTAATATAAAAAAAAAAAATTAAGTCAATTTCTACTCAGGTCAACAAAGGGAAATTTTATTTTAGTTACTTTTTCTCAAAAATTACGATTAATATAAATATGTATATACATATGACAGAATCACAATATTTAGTGACAATTAGTTTTAATTAATTATCATTAAAGTATCGCATTGTCATCCAAAACAATACGTGTACAATTTTAGTTCAGCTGATTGCTTTAAAACGGGAGAAAAAAATATTTTAAAGTTTTGACCCAAGTTGAGCTAAAAAGAAAGCCAACGTGACTGTGTATCTGTCATTCTTTAAATAATAAGTTTCAGTCAATTAATTTTTATTAATTATAATAGTGTGTATAAAATTTCAGCTCAACTGAGCGCTTTCAAATGTATTTTAATAACGATTGAAAAATTGAACAAGATATATATAGGGAGATTGTGAACTAATAAGGGGAATTGAATGAGAAATAAAAAGAACACAAGGAATAATAAAAAAAACGAGAAACGAGAAATGAAAAAAATACATAGTGCCATGTTACCCAGCGTTTCTTAAACTGTGGGTCACGCCCCCTGGGGTGGCGGAAGATCTCTACAAAGGAGGTACGAGCATATTAAAAGTCGAATGCAAAAGATTATTTTTAAAAAAAATTATTAATTTACTGAAAGTGAACAAACAAAATACCTTCTGACATAATAAATAAAATACACATTTACACTGATATATAATACACTTATAAATGTTTCAGTACTGCACAATGTATTTTATAATTAACTTAACAATACTAAGTTAAGTGAGTGAGTGAGTGATTTTGGAGTTTTATGGCGCAAGAGCCGAATTCGGCTATACTGCGCCAAACATTTGTTAAAATATTAAAACATTTGATAAAATGTGTAAAAATATTGACGGCACAGTTTTTAAAAAGTTAAAATTTAAAATCACGCATAAGACTCGTTTTCAAGTAAAAAAAAGCAAACAAGATCTAAAAGTAAAAGCATTAAAAAAGACTAATGAAAAGTTTTAGTTTAAAAAATTTAAGCGGTTCATGTTAATTTTTATTAATTCCTACTTTTTCTGAAACGCGTCGGAGTTAACGCGCGTATATATTTGTCAGGATTGTTTCTATTATATTCAGAAATGGTGAAATTTATCCGTAGGATCTGGCTCAAGTTCCTCCTCCACGTCATACATAAGCATGTCTTCGTCATCAGTCGTATACTGCAGGTGCTGGCTTTCTGGGTTTATGTGGAGCCATTTTTATTTCAATTTCTGGTTTCAGTACTTTTGGGCGCTTTCTTCTATTTCTTGAATTTCGTTTTACATTTTTTGGGATTTCTGATGTATTTGAATGTTCACTATTGGATGTAGTAAGGACACAACTCTGGTAAGGGAGAGTTGGATGGGGAAGCGGATATTATGGATGAAGATGGTTCAATAGGGGTGATCATTTTATTGGTTGCAGAAACCACGGCATCAGACACAGGAGTTGGTGGTTGAGGCTGTGGCACTGCTGCTGCAATTAAAGATGTAGAAGGCAATAGTTCTGCTTGAGTTGAGGAGGAGGATTTAGAAATAGCAGTTGTGGATATTAATGTATTTGTTTTAGGAATGGATAAAAGTGGCTGGAGTAATTTTAATGGTGGACATTTTATTTTTGTGATATTTTCATCTGTTTGGGTGGAATTGTTTACAATTGAGGGTTTTGTAGCCTGGGCATAGGTTTGGACTAACTGTGGCACTATTAATTTTCGGGCTTCTACATATGAAAAATTTTTTAATTAGTTTTGATATTCCTAAATTTGTTTTTCTAACTTCCATTTTGGGCATAATTTTGAATCTGATGAATGGCATTCTGAGCAATTGACACATTTGGGCTCTAGAGTACAATCCGTGGAAGGATGTCCAACGGTTGCACATCTAGAGCATGTTAATTGACAGGGGGCAGGAAGTTTGATGACCGAACCTCTGGCACTTAAAACAGCGCAGAAGGGTTCGGTATATAGGGACGGATTTTACAATTCAGATATCCAGCTTTTATTGTGTTTGGTAGTTTTGGGCTATTAAATGTTAAAATTAAATGCTTTGTGGGAATAATTGTAAAATCTTTTTTTATTGTGATTCTCCTGACTTGAGTAACACCCTGATCAGAGAAGCCTTCAAGTATTTCTAATTCAGGAGTGCCTATCAAGTCAGGTTCTGAAATAACACCTCGGCAAGAGTTTAGAGATTTGTGCAGAGTTACACTTAATAACGAGTTTAAAAAGGTTTTAAGGGGAGGGGGAAAAGACTTTGTTTGTACAGCGGAATTCGTTTCAATAAGTAGATCCCCGGAACGCAATCGTTTAACCGATTTCGGTTCACCACCTATTCCGATTAGGGCTTTATGGATAACAAATGGTGAATTTTTTGACATTTCATTTTTAGGTAGAGAAATAAGTAAAAATCTGGTATTTTTAGAAACTGTATCAATGTTAAGGTTGGGTAATACAAGGCCTTACCCGGCACAGCAGTGTATGGATCCATAGAAACGCGTACACAACTTCGTCCTGGAGCGCCTCCACCCACCACGAAGTCCAACAAGGGAGGCAGTGTGCCAGTCATCTGGCCAAAAACCAGGCACGGCGTTTACCTGGAGTACACCCAGAAGATAGTGATACAGTCCAGGGTGAGGATCCAAGGGTAAACCCGACACCCTTATCTGCAGCACTAACCCTCAGCAGGTTCTTAA
>BMAV01007886.1:0-10351 GCA_019973955.1 Trichonephila inaurata madagascariensis
GGACCCCTGGCCACAATCTCCTCCCTGGGGGCGTGGGCAAAATGAAAAAAAACCCCGAACACCACCCTTACGGACGCCGCACACGGCAAACATGCGGTCGGAAAACCAACGTTGTTAGTCGAAAACAAATAAAGTAACATAATCAAAGTAGTAAAATAAATATACGAAAAAGAAACTAAATTAACGCAATAAAAAAATCTAAATCATAATATGTTAGTATAACGTAAGTTTTTTCACTGAAAACAAAATTTGAACATAGTTCATTTTGTAACATGTGGCTGTGGTCTAGAGGGGAAAAAAGGAAGAAAAGGGAAATTTTGAATGGCAAGAAGAAGGGCCGAAAATAAGAAAGATCACTAGGGTACCCTGGGTTCGTGAAGCCCATGTTACCAAAGACAGTAAACCCTTAGGAGAAGGAAAAGATCACTAGGGTACCCGGGAGCGTGAAACCCGAACCCCCTTTAAGGAGGTGAGACCCTTTTGAGGGGTCTACAAATGAAACACTCTCTGCTATACAAACCAAGTCTTTTCTTCTCGCAAAAACCTTTCTAATTCACCTTTAATAATAAGTCCGCATAAAACTCTGAACTCGTCGTGGAGTATTTTGAACCTGACCTGTTGACCACCCCGAACCGAAATCCTGATGGATTTTCTGAACAGGTGAAATTCAGGTCAGAAGAATAACAAAAAAAAAAGATGCATCAATAATTCCGACCAAACATATAATTTTAACTTTCAATAGCCCCAAACTTCCATCCAAAATTTAAAAAGCCGGCTACCTTAACTGAAAAACCGCCCGTACATTCCGAACCCTCTGCGCTGTTTCAAGTGCCAGAGGTTCGGGCACTCACAAACCTCCTGCGCGCACCTTATTTCTGTTCTAGATGCGCATCTGTTGGACATGCTTCCACCCGATTGCATTTTTAGAGCTAAAATGTATTAACTGTTCAGAACCATTCCCGGGTTCAAAAATCTGCCCTAAAAAGGAAAAATAGAGAAACAAATACAGGGGAAAATTTAAAACAAAAATATTTCTACCCAGAAGCACGCAAATTAATAGTGCCTCAAACTATCCCAAACATATGCTCAAGTTACAAAACCTACCGCAAAACCACACAAAACATGTACAAAACCGATCCAAATACCCAAAAATAATCTGCCCACCTTTAGTATGTCTGAAACCCGCATCTTCTTTCAAATACTATACCATACCTCGGCTTCAATATCTACAGTTTCTACGTCATCTTCATCCACTCAAGCACATCTACTTCCTTCCACATCTGCAATACTACCAACAACTCAAAGCGAGTCTTTGTTACCAATACCCATTACTAATACTACTACTTCCCCTAGCAATAGCCTAAATACTTCCGCTTCATCGTTATCAACTGAAATACCTACAGTTCTTACAACTTCTAATAAATTTGCCACTCTATCAACTGATGTTCAATCATCAGTTTCCATATCAGAGTCTACAACTACTACATCCAATAAAGAACATTTTAACGCATCCCAACGAAATTCAAAAGTGAAGAAAACGCCCAAAAACAAAACCAGTAATAGAAATAAAAATGACCCCACATAAACCCAGAAGCCAGCACCTCAAGAATATACTACTGATGACGAAGACATGATTGTCTATGACGTAGAGGAAAAACTGAGCCAGATCCTCGGGATAACAAGAAATCAAAAAATGTTTTAAACGATCCTCAAGCATATATACGCAAGGTTAACACCAACTAGATTCAGGACATAAAGCAAATATATATATTTTTTTTTAACTTGTATTGCCCGACTTTTGTTTTAAACTAACATGTTCCATTCTTTTTCAATTGTTTTTTAAATTTTAAAATATGGGGTCTGACTTGGTGGGCAAATCCCCACCAAATTTTAAAATTGTTTTTTATATTTAATTTAACAAATTATTTTTAATTGTTCTAACTTTTTATTTTTTTTGTGTGTGCATGCAGGCATGCACATATATATAAAAAAAAAAAAATTAGATATATGTCATGTGTATTTTAATAATTATTTTAAGATTTTAACAAATGTTTGGCGCAGTATAGCCGAATTTGGCTCTTGTGCCATAAAACTCCAAAATCACTCACTCACTCACTCGGTATATAGGGACGGATTTTACAATTCAGATATCCAGCTTTATTGCGTTTTGGTAGTTTTGGGCTATTAAATGTTAAAATTAAATGCTTTGTGGAATAATTGTAGAGTCTTTTTTTATGTGATTTCCTGACGAGTAACACCCTGATCAGAGAAGCCTTCAAGTATTTCTAATTCCCGGAGTGCCTATCAAGTCCAGGTTTTTGAAATAACACCTCGGCAAGAGTTTAGAGATTTGTGCGGAGTTACATTTAATGACGAGTTTAAGGGTTTTAGCGAGAAGAAAAGATTTTGTTTGGACAGCGGAAATTTCCCGTTTCAAAAAGGGTAGATCCCCGGCGCAACCGTTTAACCGATTTCGGTTCACCACTTTCGTTAGGCTTTATGGATAGCAAATGGCGAATTTTTTGACATTTCATTGTTAGGAAAAAGAAATAATTAAAAATCTGGTATGTTGTGAAACTGTATCAATGTTAAGGTTGGGTAATACGAGGCCTTTCCCCGGGGCACAGCAGTTTTGGATCCAAATAACGCGTATACCACTTCGTCCTGGCGTGCCTCCACCCACCACGGAGTCCAAAAAAGGGAGGCAGTGTGCCGGTCAACTGGCCAAATACCAAGCACGGCGCTTACCCGAGTACACCCAGAATATAGTGATACAGTCCAGGGAGGGCCAACGGTGACCCCTTATCTGCACAAATCCCCTTTTAGGAGCGTTCCTTCGGGATACCGAAATACCAGCCGATTGACAGGGCGGGCTCACTCCCGCCACCCGTCTACAGTGAAGCGTGGGCCAAGGAACGCAAAGGGATCCCCAGGCACCCAACCTCCTCCATTTGAGAAGTGGGCAAAGGGAACCAAAGGATCCCCAGAACACCATTTTCCCCCTTACGGGACGCCGCACACGGCAAACATGCGGGTTGAAAAAACAACGGTGTTAATCGAAAATAAATAAAGCAACATAATCAAAATTTTAAAGGAATATACGAAAAAGGAACTAAACTAACACATTACAAATGTAAACCATAATATGTTAGTAATAAAAAGAGTTTTTTCCATTGAAAAAACAAATTTTGAACATAGTTCATTTTGAAAGATTGGTCTGTGGTCTAGACGGGAGAGTTGGTTGAGGAAGCTTTTACTATGGATGAAGAGGGCCAATAGTTGGATCTTTTTGGTTGGTTGGGGAAACCATCAGACACGGGGGGTTGGTGGTTGAGGCGGACCCCCGGCTAAACTTAAAGGGATGAAAGAAGGCAGTAGTTGTCTTGATTTGGGAGGGGGAAATTTAGAAAATTGGCTTGTGGATTTTAAAATGTTTTGTTTTAGGATGGATAAAAGTGGTTGGAGAAATTTTTAAAGGTAAATTTTTTTTTTGTGATATTTTCATCTGTTTCGGGAATTTTTTACAATTGGGGGTTTTTGGCTTGGGCATGGGTTTTGGGGAAACTGGGCACTTTTTTTGTTTTGGATGGAGATTTTTGTTTGTTTGATTTTTAAATTTTTTCTTTTTGAAATTTTCCCAATTTTGAACGGAGTTTAGAATCAGCAGTAGGGGGGTTGAGAACAGTTAAAAATTTTGGGGTTTCAGACTCATTTTTGGGAAGAATGCCCCCAACCAGTTTACATCAAATAAAGTAATTTGGGCCCGCGGCGGAAGTTTGAAGTGACCCAATTTTGGCATTTGAAACAGCGCAGAGGGGTTCTTTGTAACGGGTTTTAAATTTAAAAACCCCCCTTTTTTAAGTTTTGGATTGGGGTTTAAATGTTAGTTTTAAATGTTTTGTAGGAAAATTGTAGAATTTTTTTTTTATATTTAATTTTTTTTGACGGGGCCCACACCCGGGATCAGAGAACCCATAAAGGATTTCTGTTTCAAAGTCCCTCCAAAATTTTTAAATTAAAGAAATGACCCCCCGCGGGAAATTTTTAGTGTTTTGGAGGACTTTTATTAGGGGAAACGGGGGATTTGGCGAAAAAAAATTTCTTTTTTGAAAGGGGCAGAGTTTTTTTCCCCGCAAAAAAATAAACCGGATCAAAAACTTTTTTCCCGATTTGGGTTCGCCACCATTCCATTAGTGCTTTGGTAGAAAATGGGGGTTTTTACCCAAAAATATTTTTTTGGTGAAAAAATAAAGAACGTGAATGTTTAGAAATTTCATCGACGGGGGGGTTTTTTTGGGGTAATAAAAGGGCCCTTTTCCCCGGGGCACGCAGCATTGGATCCATAAAACGCGAACCCAATTACCGGCGGCCCCCAACCCACCACGGAGTCCAAAAAAGGGGGGGCTTTCCCAAACCCTGGCCAAGAACCAGGCAGGGCGTTTCCCCAGGTACACCCAGGGAAATAGGGGGCCCGGCCCGGGGTGAGACCCAAAGGGGAAAACCCCGACACCTTATCTGCAGCCCCAACCCCTTGCAATTAAGTTCTTTTCGGGGATACCGAAAGAGGAAATTCCCAAAACCGATTGACGGGGGCCCCCCTCCCACCCGTTTTACGTGGGCCCAAAAGGGGGGGCAGGGTACCCCTTTGGGCCCAATTAACCCCCCCTTTACTGGAGAAGCGTCCCCCAAAGGGGCAAAGGACCCCCAAAGAAACCTTTTTCCCCTTAGGGGACGCCGCACACGGCAAACTTTCGGGAAACTCGTTGTTTTTGGGGAAAAAAAAAAAACATATTAAAGTATTTAAAAAATATACAAAAAAAAGAAACAAAATTAACGCAATAAAAAATTTCAAACCATAATTTTGTTAGAAAGTAAAACTTAAGTTTTTTTTAAAAACAAATATTGAAAAAAATGTTCCCTTTTTTTTGGGGATAGGTTTTGTGGTTTTGACGGAAAAAGAAAAAAAAAGGGGGAAAATTTTAATGGCAAAAGAAGGGCCGGTTTTTAAAAAAACTGGGTACCCCCGGGCCCCTGAAGTTTGGGTTTTCCCAAAAACAGTAAACCGAAAAGAAAAAATCACTTTTGGGGACCTCGGGGGTGAAACCCGTACTCACCTAAAAAAACGTGAGGGCCCCCGGGGGGGTAATTTATAGGGGAAAGTTTATGTTTAGAAGAATAAAGTGTGAATTGACGGCCTATCAAAAGTTACGGATTTTTCGCCCTTTATACAAAAGGGGATAAAACCCGCGTACCCCGAAATTTTTCCTTTCCGTGATGAATTTTTTGGGATTAACGTGGGGTGTTTTTAAAAGGACTTGTAATATCAGGGAAATTTAAAGTAGGCGGATAATATATTTATTTAGATAAGGGTCTTAAAAAACCGACGGTTTTAACCATTGCCGTGTTTTGGGTTTTTGATTATCACCCCCAAAATTTTCAAAAATTTTTAGAGATTTAAGTTATACCCTTTAAAAAAGTCATATTAAGGAAAATTTCAAAAGTCCTTTTAATTTGATAACCACCCTTAACCCCCGCTGTCAAAAAAAATAGGAAGATATGGTCCCAAGGGAAAGACCATATCCGTGGGGGGCCCCCGGGAAAAAAGCCGCCATTTTTTGGCTGGGGGAGGGGTTGTGACCCTCTAACCCAGTTCCACTGTTTTAAACCCCCGGAAATTCCTTCCTTCCATAAAAAAAAAAATGAATTTGACTTGGCGAAACCCTCCTCTCACCCTGTTTTTTTAAAACTAAGAGTCTTTGGCCCATCTATACAGTGCAGGAGTTCCAGGGTTCCCCAAAAGGGGGCGCCGGCGCTTTAGAAGCAGTCACCGCGAATAAATTTGCCCGGGGGAAAGGGGGCTTTCACCCCTTTCCCCCTTCTCCTACCATCTTCGGACCTGGGCCCTTGCTGGCGGGTTTTTGGAAAACCAAGACCGGTGGGACAATTTACGCGGAAAGGTCATATGAACTTTGGGTTTCTTGTTCTAAGGGGATTGGGAAAAACCACCAACAAAAAAATAAACCCCTTTTTCCCGGAATGGATTTTGGGTTTTTTTGGTTTTTGTGTACTTTTTTCTTTAAAGTAAAGTTTTGGGCCCAAATAAACGGGTGGGTGGATATGTCGCTGTCCCCATTGTCGCTGGCGTATTTAAGTTTTCAGGTTGACCCCTTTCCCAAATTGGTGGGGTTTCATGACGAAAAGAATCGACAGCGTCCATGTCATAAAGTTAAAAAGGGTTTAAAAATCAATTTCAGTGTCTGTTTGGGTAGGGTTTCTCTCGGAAAAAAATTTAAAATTTCTTGTGCAATTTCACACCGTCAGGTTTGGGTATCTTCCTCTGGGTCTCAAAAAAATTTCACTGGCAATTGGGTATCCACCCACATGAACCCCCACTTAAAAAAATTATACGAGCTTTTGGGGAAAGTGCTAGTTCTTTCAATGGTAATTACCCCTCCTCAGCCCCATTTTAAATTTTTTAAAAAACAGTTCTAAGTGAATTGGATGAGAGGAACAACCCCGGGTTTTCCCCATTTATTTGAACATTTTTGGGGGGGGGAATTTTTGAAAACTCAGTTGTAAAACCGCCCCCCCTTTGGTGACCCTTTCTTTGATTTATCCACGTGAGCTGGGGAAGGGTTTACAAAAAGGGAAAAGCATTTTTTCCCCCAAAATTTCTTTATTAGGAAAACTTAAACGTATAAAAAAATTTAGATGATTTATAGTTAAGAGAAATTTTTTTGACGAACAAAACACAGTAATTTGTTATACCGAATTGCGTAACCTTAAACCCCTTTTTCAATATTTAACCTCTTTAAATCTCATTTCTAATAAAATTTTTAAGTCCTAATATAAAATAGTCAAACTTACCTTAATCCAATCTTTCCCTCTTCAATCTTATGAAGAAAAGTCTGGGCGTGGTGCAAGGTATGCACCTTTTACCTAATGGTTTTAAACTTCAAGGTTTTAAATTCAATTGGTGTCAATTCACCTTTTTATCACTTTCACACATAACATTCCCCAAATTGCCATAAGACTTACTGAAACTTCTGTTATTTGTTATTTTATTTGCTTTTCAGCTTCGCCCTTTTTGGGTTTTGGTTGGGAAAAGTTGACCTCGGGGTTTTCTTTGGGGCCAAAAAGGCTGTTAAAGAAAAGACGCGGACTGTCACAAGCTCAAAAATTTTTTATTTTACTTGATGGGCCCCATTGAAAAACTTTCAGTTTTTGAAATAAATTGAAGTTTTCGGGAACATGGACGTTGAAAGGGACCTAATAAATTGCTAGGTGCTGGCAACCCTGTATCGATGTTGTTGATAAATTTTTGAGCACTCATTGTATTTAGTTTTATTGAAAAATTTTTTTTTTTTAAATAAAATTTTATCGCATTTTTTTTATTTTTCCCCCACCGCTATTTCCGATTTACATACGAGTTCAGGAACATTCTGCATGCATCTGCATGCACTCAAATATTGTTATATCTGTTACCGTTGAAGTTCGAGCTGTGTGCAGATTACATAGATAATATTCAGATTACCTGATTTGTCTGCTTAAGTGCGGAATCAAGAGTTTTCCACATTTTAACTAGATAATCTTCAAAATAGTGATTTCCGAACTGTTAAAAGTTCGAACGTTTGTTTCTGCCATTTCCGTTTTGTTAGGAAATTTGATTGAATATTGAATTATTCCAGAATAATATTTCCTAAACATTCGATAAAAGACTCCTTGAAGGAATTTATAATAAATCTAATTACGACAACCAGTATTCTGTCAACTAATGTGTTGAAAGTTTGATTGTATTAATTTGATTCTTTAGATATATCAAATTACAAACAACATTTAATTTAAGCGAACAGAAATGTTGCTGTTGTTTTTCCAAAGATCTGATTTTCACTTTAACGAGTGCCTAATAGGTAATGTGCAGATTATTTAGGTAATTCACATATTACCTATATAATTTGATAAATGGAGCAATATTTTCCGCATTTAACGGATCACCCTAATTGATGTGAAGATTAACTGACTTTTTTCTGCACTTTAGAGGTATAGCATATCTGAATATAATTTTAACTGAAAATCTCCTTTCCTTCTTTCTTCTCGATTCTTATAGCTTAACAGAAATGTGACTTTAAATCCTACTATAGTAAATCGTACTTTAATGCAATGCAATATCGAATGTGTGAAACATAATTATTAATAAAAATGCTTTTGAGTAACATGAATTGTTTTTGCAGTTGCGACAAAGGTTACACCGGAACTGAATGCAATGTGAGAATTTATGAACAATCCAAGAGCAGTAAGTAAAATTATCCATTAAGCTATTTGTAAATTTTTATTAATAACTGAAAAGTTTGTTTTATTGAAGGATAGTTATATGTACATATTGTTACGAATTTTATGTAAATAGTGTAAATAATTTGTTTTTGAGTATTTAATGCATTTATTTATATTACCTCTGTTATGTTTACAAGCAATGCCGCCCCTTACGTTATAATGGCGATCCAATGAGAACTTGGCGAAATCTTGGCGGTAGAGCCAAGTTGGCATCATTTTTGGCGGCCAAGTTGGCGACTTTGGTGACCCTTTTGGCGTCATTGGCGACAATGTTGGCGAGTTCGGAACCCTCTGAAATCTTCTAGAAAGTAGTGGATCTCTCCACTTATGTCACGAGCGGCTATATTTCTGGAAGTTTCCGTCGCGCCTATAAATAAGATCCTCGCCGGGAAGGCGAGGAGTCTGGATTGAACCAGCGAGTAGTGAGGATTGTTTTGACTAGCGATTAGCTCGGCGGTGCTTGTGAATAATCTTTTACATACGTGTATTTTTAAACACTGATTATTGTGTTTGATTGCTGTTGAAGGTGTGAAGACCTTCGGATATTTACTCTGTGAATATTGCTGCTGAATCCTGTATTCAAAGGATTGGATTTTTGTTAATAAAAATTCGCATCGCTCTTGAAGAACTGTTTATTTTCTTTGTGATTGTTTTGCATAAAATCCTCGAGCCCTCGGATCTACGTAACAATATTAATTGAAAAAGATAACGAGAGTTTCGTATGAGATTTCGCTCAACTAAAATTTTAAGAAAAATTGATGTATAACGTAATCAAACCAAATTAGATTTAAAATTAGTCTCAAAATCAAATTGATTCGCATTTGGGAATTTTGTGGATAATTTTATACTTGGTAAAAAAAGAAAAATAAGCTATTTTAAATCAAGTTGAGGGGGACCCTTCAACCAAATAACTATAGTAGTATAAAAATTAAAAGCCTCCTTTCACTATAAAAGGCGAACTCTTAATGCGAATCTGGGAAATTATGAAAGATAATTTATATATGAATATTACTAAATATTAATTAAATTTACTCACTGAATCCTCACATCTACTTTAAATTTCTATGCTTTTACAGATATAATACACATGGTAAACTTGATTGTATTTTTAAATCTATTGTTAGTTATCAGAGAGTAATTGTTGTAGCTGCCAATAAATTATTATACTTTTCATAAGTTTTCCATTCGATCTATCAATCAATTCCATACATAAATTAATATAGTTACACACGTACATATGAAATTTAAAACATTTTTCTCTTAATGAAAATTACGAATACAGTGACAGATTAAGGCTTATGCCTGCGAGGCCCGGGCCTAGGGTGGCAAATTTTTAGAGGTATCAAAATTTTCGAGGCGGCAAAAATTTTAAATACATTTTGTTTTTTATTAACCCTGAACTTCCACCGTGAAAAGAGTGAACAATTTTTTTACGAGCAGGTATGACGAGATAGGCCCAATGCGCTTGCATTATTAAGAATTGAAGCACTAGCTCAAGAAGTTAAGTATGAGGATGTCAATAATACTTTCGTACAAAGAACTATATATTATACGATTATTTAGATAGATATGATTTATTTCTTAACTAAAAGCACTTTATTTTAAATTATATGTTTAGTTGTTATACCAATAATATATATATATATATATATATATTCCCTCTAATATCCTTTTTAGTAACTTTTAATTATTTGATCCAGTTCTTCAGAACTCGCGTTTAATTATTTTAATTGGCCTGCCCACATGTCTATAATTTTAATCATAATCGAATAATAAGATTGAGTCAGAAAATAGATGGCGGGTGCTGGTTTCTGACCAATAGTGGTTTCTGTTGGAAGGAATCGCGTTACCTTCTCCACCCAGTATAAGAAGCGAGAGTTGTACGTTCTCCAGAGAGCAGTTTCTAAGCTCTCATCCATTCCAAAGCAACTTTCATTCCATCCCGAAGAAAAACCATAACCGTACCTCCTGGATCTCTTCGAGTCAGCTAATGACAGTTATGCCTCTACGCAGAATGAAA
>BMAV01007890.1:0-36738 GCA_019973955.1 Trichonephila inaurata madagascariensis
ATAATAAATTAGATTAATTCAAAAGTGGTTGGGACTCTTTATGTCTTTCCCTCTCAAAGACAAGTTAAATTTTTTTCGCTTAAAATTCGAACTTCAATAAATTTATCCAGTTATACCGTGAAAGGGTATTTATTTTAGTTCCTAGAATCTAATTTATTCTTATTATTCTTTCTCTTTCTTTAATTTTATGTTTAATCATAAAATAGAAATGATAGCTTCATTGTCATCTATACGTTCTTCATTGGAACCATTTGTAGAATTTGACGAATCGCTTCCAAGTTTTTTGGTATGCATAAGCGTAACATGAGCAGTTTTCTGCCTAGAGCTCTCCAAACTGAAACCACATTCATTTTTCTTTTTAATAGTTCATTACACTGCTCAACAAACACTTTTACTTACGATATTTTCATAAATTTATCTTAGACTAACGAGATCCTATAGCTAAAGTGATGTCAGTTTGTATGAATCGACGCATTCCTTTCAAGTGGTGGCTGCCTCGCAAGTCTTGCTACTCCTGAGTCATTCCTCATAGCTATATAGTCCTGAGTGCGCCCTGTATTGAAATTCCTTGGGGGCTCATTTTATGGCCCCTTAAACATTTTACGCTTTATTGCTTACGTATATTGGGGCTCCTGCAACTTGGGGAACCCATAGCATTGATACGGCTGATTTGGCAGCAGCTACGCCCCTGCTCGCAAGCCTTTTTTGCTGCAATTTTACAACATGTGAAGGACACCCTTGAGGTTCCCATATCGAATCAGATCCGTCAATTACACTGCTGGTCACACAAAAGGCAACACCCTGAAGGAGACATACAAGCCATGGGAAATTTTCATCATGCGTTGGCAGTGATGAAATATGCTAAATCATTAAAATTATAGCGCAGACGCACATCACGGGCAACTGTAGTGCCACCCGCAAGCACTATATAAAGGGAGAACAGATTGGCGTTTTGAAGTATAGCAATTGTTTTTTCGCGCGTTCTTTGCGTAATTTACCTATGACTTGTCAAGACATCGAGCGTCTTTTAACCAAGTTTCTGAATTTGGACCGAGGAAGAATAATAGCCTATAGGGATTGCGGATTATCCTTCAGAGAAATCGGTCAACGTGTTGGACGAAAAAAAGCAACTGTAATGCTGGATCTGTCATCGCTGGATGGAGGAGGGAACGATAAACCGACGCGGACAATCACACCTACCTCATTGCACCACTGCCCGTGATAACAGACGAATTGTGTGCATGGCAGCGATGGATCGCACAGCCGCATCACGAACCATAGCACAACAGATTCAGTCTGTTAAGCATCATTCGATGTCCACTCGTATCATTCGACGCCGTTTGCAGCAGAGTGGAATGTTCGCAATGAATCCAATGCTTCGTTTACCCTAGACTGGAAACCAGTCAAGCAGCCAATAGTGTGATAAACGGTGGACATGGACAACGGAATGGAACGACATTTTGTGCTTACTGACGAATTCTGCTTCTGCCTGCAACATGACGATGGTTGGATTCGAGTTTGGAGACACCGTGGTGAGAGGCTGCTGAACTGTTGCGTTATGCATCGCCACACCGGTCCTGCCGTCGGTATAATGGTTTGGGGTGAGCCTTGGATTTTACTGCTGCACCCCTCTAGTACGCATTGCTGATACACTGAACAGCCAGCGCTACATCTCTGAGGTGTTGGAGCCCGTGTTCCTCCGTATGTTCTGCGCTTGCCACCAGCCATATTCCAACAGGATAATGCGCAACCACACGTTTCACGCAATGTTCAAGAGTTCTTCTTTACCCGTCAGATTGTATTGCTTTCTAGGCCTGCTGGTTCTGATCTATCGTTAATCGAAAACGTGTGGTCCATGCTTGCACAACGGCTGACCTGGAATACACCAGCCGCTGCTACACCAGATCAACTTTGGAAATATGTGAAAGCCGGATGGACTGCTGTACCGCAAGAAAACACCAAAGCCTCTTTGATTCTATGCCGAGGCGTGTGACAGTGGTTATAACCAACAATGGCGGTTACAGTAACTACTGATTTTGTCATCATCGACAAGTCTCTGGTCCTTTTTGGTGTTGCATTTTGTATGGTCAGCCTTTTAGTTGCTAATAGCCTACACCCATGTGTCTGTTAAGACAGCCGGTGACCTCTCTGTTAGAATGGTGCCGTGCTAAAATGACATGTACGACGAAATGGTTCAGAACTGTGTTCTCAGATCAATCACGTTCTGTTTGCACAATGGTAGTAGTCTCTGTGTGCGAGAGTGATTTGATGCGGTACAAGTCCGGCTACATGTGTAAAACGTCTCACCGCGTAATAATCTAAAATAAAAAGAACCGTTTTTTAAAAGAATTGCTGCAATATTTTGAAATAGCTTGAAAAATATTCGCATCCTAAATATAAGAAGAAAAAATAATACACAGTAACAAAAAAAAAATCAAAATGTAAGACAATTTCTTCCAACGAGCTTTTAAGTTAATAACGGTTGCAAAATGATCGCCCCCGGGTGGGCTCGAACCACCAACCTTTCGGTTAACAGCCGAACGCGCTAGCCGATTGCGCCACGGAGGCTCGATAAGAGTCTCAATTGTGCAGTCTCTCAGGTAATTAATTTTACATTTTAAAAAGTGTTTAATATCAACTATCGAGAATATTTATAAAATGACAATTAGCATATGTAGTGATAAGAAAATAAAAAGTATTATTTAGAAGATAACTGAACTAAATGCTGTTTGTTAAATATTTCTAAATAGTTTGAAGTATGAACCGCAAAAATAATTTATATAACAAGAAATTCATTCAGATTTTGGGATTCATGTTTCTTAAGAATTTATTCAAAATTTGGGATTTACATTACTTAGGAATTATATAATTCAAGATAATTTTACACATTAAGCGCAGATAATAATGAAGATATATCACCTCTGCTTTAATTATTCAACATCAGTTTGTGTTATCCTTATCCCTTCCCACCCCAAAAAACGCCCCCGGGTGGGCTCGAACCACCAACCTTTCGGTTAACAGCCGAACGCGCTAGCCGATTGCGCCACGGAGGCTGCGAAAGCGGTACAAGAAGATAAATTTTCACGGCTGTTCTGTGATAAATGGTTTAATTTGATTAATGTTATCTGGGGAATTTTTTTTTATGTAATATCTCTACATTTAATATTAAAGAGTAGAACTTGAGCTTGAAATAATTTTTAAATAGATAAGTACCCCAAAACCAGAATTATGTATCATACATTCACAAAGTTTGAAGAAAATATATATATATATATATATATAACATGTTTTATTATTCTGCTCATTTTAGTGTGTTTAAATAGGTTAATACTTCCTCGCTTCTCGCCTCTAACATTTTGAGATGTTTTTTAGTTTCTTATGCTGCATTAAAAAATACGTTTATTTATTTGCAACTTTTAAAGATACAATACTATGAATAAATATGCTACTTAATTATATGAACATAAATATATGAGCATAGCATTTTTCTGTCAGGAAAAGTATTTTTCTTTCAAGTTATTTTTTAAAAGTAAAGGAAAAATATACTGTTGAGTAAAAGTAACAAAACTGAAAATTAACCTAAGACTGTCAGTGAACCTTTTTAAAAAGCTTACTTCTTCATAAAGAGGAAAATTCATAAATGTTTCATAGATTTGGAACTATTATTGAAATTACTATACTAGCTACTAGCCATAGCAAACATGATCGTTCATCAATTGGAATATTTGGTCGACTTTTTCCAATATGTCTTTGTGACGCAATATCTCACAAACATTTATTTTCCTAATCCTTTTTTTCATCTTTTAGCGAACTCCCCCCCTTCTGGAAGTGTAAGAGGGTACCAAAGGAAAAGGCATTTGCATAAAACAAACGCCTTTATTATGACTATCAAATCACTATCTAAATTCGACCTAAGCTAGTTGAGCCATCAGGTTAATTACTAATTTAAATATCTACAATACAACCTCTGACAATAAAGTTCGGTGAATGAAGTCAGAACGACCGATCTGGAAACAGTGGAGAAACAAAACGCTGCACATGCTTAACAGTAGGTATTGTCCATCTGCCCCCACCGTTGTTTATTTGAGACTCATTTGTGTTCCATGTGACTTGTTTTACAAAGTGCTTGTTTAGTATGTTTGTTCCTATTTGAGAACAGGAAAATGAACGAACGAAAGATCAATTTAAAGTTTTGTTTTAAGCTTGGGAAGACACCAAAAGAAACTTATGCGATGCTGGTACGTGTTTAAGAAGATCAAGCACTGTCCATGAAGTGTGTGTACAAGTGGTTCATCCGTTTTCGAGAAGGCCGGGAAAGTGTTTCTGACAACTCCGGTAGCAGAAGACCAGTGAACTCCGTCAGTGACGAAAACATTGAGAAAGTGAAGAAATTAATCGCTTAAGATCGTCAATTAACTGTGTGTGCGCATAATACCTGATGACCTGCATATTAACATGAATCCGTGCGACAAACCATTACCCAGAATTTAGGAATGAGATAAACGTGTTATCGATATTGACGATATTTCTAACATCCAGCGAAACGTGACGAGGCATTGGAACTCTATCCCCAAAGAAGACTTTTTGAAAAGTTTCAGGATATTGTTACGTAGATCCGAGGGTTCGTAGATTTTATGCAAAACAATCACAAAGAAAATAAACAGTTCTTTATAAGAGCGATGCGAATTTATTAACAAAAATCCAATCCTTTAAATACAGGATTCAGCAGCAATATTCACAGAGTAAATCCCCGAAGGTCTTCACACCTTCAACAGCAATCAAACACAATAACCAGTGTTTAAAAATACACGTAAGTAAAGATTATTCACAAGCACAGCCGCGAGCCAATCAAAACAATCCTCACTACTCGCTGGTTTAATCCAGACTACTCGCCATCCCGGTGAGCATCTCCTTTATAGGCGCGACAGAAACTTCCAGAAATATAACAGCTCGTGTCATTGAACGTGACACTAGTGGAGAGATCTACTACTTTCTAGAAGATTCCCGAGGGTTCCGAACTCGCCAACATGGTCGCCAATGACGCCAAAATTGCCAAATTGGTCGCCAAAAATGATGCCAACTTGGCTCTACCGCCAAGATTTCGCCAAGTTCTCATTGGATCGCCATTATAATGTAAGGGTCGGCATTGCTTGTGAATGGTACAATTTTAACATGAAATAAACATAACATAGAGTAATATAAATGCATTAAACACTCTCAAATACAAATTATTTACACTATTTACACAAAATTCGTAACAATATGTATAGCAGATTTCAGCTGTGCATAGTTATGGGAGGTGACTATTTCGAAGGACAGTAAGGTAACTATCGTTAATATTTCATCTACGTTAATTCTACAGGAGTTATCACCGAACTTTATTGTCAGAGGTCGTATAAACTCAATACTTATCGTGAATAGTAGATCTTCTGCTACAATAAGCGTTCTAAAATGACCCGTTGGATCCTTTCTCTAGAACCTTGGCAATTTCAACTATTATTTCTCTAACTCCGTATGACAACAATCGCCAAACTCTCTCTCTTCCCTTTTCACTTGATTTTAAATAGCAACACTTAATAACACAAATCGAGCTTTCTATACAGAAAGCGGTTTTATAATCATATAACGTTATAAAGATATTTTCCCCAGAGATATTTAAAAATCGCAAAAAGAACCCGTTACAATTTTTGTATTTTTTTTTTATAAATTTTGGATAAGCAAGGAATTGGCACAATAATCTAATAAGAATGTCAAATCGGACTGGGAATGCTAAAACAAAATTTAAAGGTGAGGGGAAGCCCCAAGTGGCAAGGCTACAAAGAAAAATGATTTTTTATCATCCATATACTCAATCTGTAAAACGCGAGATTGTTTATTAAGAAGCAATAAGAGGGCGATACTCTCTGGTGATAAATCTTCTCAATTTGAACCATAGTCAAATGACGAAGACAGTATCTGGAATGGCACCACACTCGCGAAATTTTCATGCCTGCATGAGGGCTATGATACACAATGCGTAACAACACGATGGCGTAGTTGTTACTGTTACTAATGCCACCTGATCGGCAAAGGCCAGACTGAGGACCACGAAATTCATCATGGCAAAGGGACGCCTGTCGTTAGCCGCAGCTTTGAGCACCAAAGGGGGACAGAATGATTTGGCTCGGTTCCACCCCAATTTAGAGGAAGAATGCTCTGGGGTGGTCAGAGGCCTCTCACCTCTCTTCCCCTTCGACCAATCTCACGAGAGGACTTGCGGCTCGACGGCTATTTAGAGTAACCCCATGCCGCGAAGGTACTATACATTTACAAACATCCATGTCTTCTCCGGGATTCGAACCCAGTCCTTACGGCACCGCAGTCAGCGTCGCTAACCACTATACCGGATGGGCGACAACGATGGCGTCTTGAATCACGCAAGAACTTGTACCCATAAATTTATGGCAACAACACCAACCATGATATCGAGATCAGGATCACTCGGTTATCGCGGCCATCCACAGAGCAAGAAAAAGAATGCAAATTGTAGATGGAAAAGAAAGTATATATATATATACATATTTGCTATTGCGTATTCGCGATCGAATTGGGGAAACTGAATCCACTCAGTAAATAAATTGGAATTTTTTCATAAATTGTAAATAATTTTCATAAACTGCATCTCTCTCTCTGGTGTAGTTAAAAAAATTTGATCTGATATTATGTTGTGAATTTCTAAGCAAGCTCTGTAAAATTACTTTTCAATTGATCTAATTGTAGTTTAAATATCTCGATACATTGTAATGTTTTTCTTTTTTTTTTGAAAAAGTTATTACCAGGACTTATGCATGAATCTGACACATCCTCTGATAATTAGTGCGGCCTCGCAAATCACTTCTGCCCTTTCCCCTTTAGTGGCACGTGAAGAACTTCTTTGATATTCCCATATCGAACAATTAAACATGAATTAATTGCTGGTGGCCTGAGTTTATAAAATCTGTTAAGAAGATTGGCATTGACCCCACAGCAAAGACGACTCCGATTACGATGTTGCCGTACAAGAGCGACGTGGACGACGGAATGGCATAGGTTCGTGTTCTTAGAAGAACTACAGCTCAATGATAATCGCTATGTAGGATCATGGCACCGATATAGTGACAGATCTGGGTGCCTCTGTAGAACAGCACCACCCCGTGAAAACATGGCATCTTGGTTTGAGGTGACATCACGTATGGTAGCCGATGACCTCTGGTTCATATTCAAGGCCCTATGACGACCCAGTGATATGTGGATACTGTGCTGCGACTGGTAACACTCCCCTTCCATCAAGGGTGCAAAGTACTTTTTATAAGCAAGATAACCACACACTGCACGCAACAGCCAGGACCAGGACATGATTGTACACCCCTTGCATGGCCTACCACCCCGCGTTTAGAAGGCGAACTGCGGTAAATGGTTGATCGGGAAGGGAGATTCATCCGTAAGGACGCCATCCGTAATCTCATTGAATCTTTACTTAGACATGTTGCTTCGGATATTGCCGTCCATGTTAGTCATACAAACTTGAGCTAACGTTGTTCTTTTTCTTTGTTTTCAACTATTATTTTAAAAATAAATATCATTTTCCGTTCGTTGTTTTATGCATGTTCGCCGAATTTCTTCCCTTTCTGGAAATTCCTTCTTGGTGTTGATTTTTCAACGTTATGCAGTGTATATGTTATCCTAAATAATGCTACAAAAGTTGCGTAATAAGTGAAGTTCAATTTAGATGCGTACTATATAAATTTTGACTTTCTTATTAAATCATAATATTTTCATTAAGGTATCCGACTACGTTCGGAACCGTGATTTTAAAAAAGCGTATAAAGGGTTAATTTTCTTGATATTTAGTGTCATTTAGATTAGAATGCATGTATAAAATTGTTTTAAGGACATTTTGACAAAAAAATTTTATTTAAATAAAATATTTTGGCAAAAAATTAACATAGGATAACCTTTTTTCAAAATGTTCTCCTTTTATAAAAAATGCTTCTAAAATAATAATATTTTATGTGTGTGTGTGCTTATATAAAGTAATGACTTCTCCAGGGAGTTTGAACTATTTTTTAAAAAAAATTCACATTATTTTCAGAGTTACAACCCATTGAAATAATTATCAGCGTTTTTTTCTAAAAATTTCTCCCTTCTGTTGTCGTAAAACATGGAAAACCCACTTCTAAATTATATATTTCAAAAATTCTAGTTGAGCCCCTGTACGGGGGTCTGAGTTTAAACGGGCAAAATATTATTATAATAGAAGCTTTTTTTCACTAAGGAGAATTTTTTGAAAAACATTTATTAATTTTTGTCAAAATTTTAACTTAAATATTTTTTTTTAAAATACTCTTAAAACAATTTTATACACACAAATCAAAATGACAAAAATCATAAATATTTTTATTTTAATCGCTTTTAAAATAAGGTCCAAAGATCGGATCCCCTAAGAATTTTTCAGATTGCAAAAAATACAAGATTCACATAGAGAAAGGTAAAAAACACTGTACCATCCAGAAAACATTTTGTAAAAATAGAATTGTTCTTTAAACGAACAATAGCTGAAAATTTAGCTTTCAAAATCCTCATGTGAAGAGATGTGGAAAGAGGGAGAATGATTTATCGAGCCAAATTTGGTCCTGATTAATCAAAATGTTGCGAGATTCATCACTATTTATTCGACCAATCATCTTAAAAAAGCTCTTTATTTCTACTAAAAAAAATTTCCTTTCGACAAAGAAAATGCGAAATTTTCCTTGTTCTTATTTCAAAAGTTCTAACTTGGATGTTTTTGCCCTGTCATTTTTCTTTTACAATTTTTTCTTACAGATGGCAGCACCAACTTTTTCGAAAACAACTTTTTCATGTTGAAGTATTTATATTTTCATGTTCATATTACTTTATTCTAATCCTATTACTTTTGAGAAAATCCCCATCTTACAGATGCTTTGGAATAAAGAAGAGAGAAAGAAATATAAAAAAAAAAAAAAAATCTTTCTTTAATTCAATTCTGATCCTTTTTCTTATATTTCCTCGAAGAAAAATTGTTTTTGAAAAACAACTGCCGTTTCTATGCATAAATAAAGCTTGTTAGCTATTTCCACTTAGTTTATTTAATTAAATAAGCTGCTATTTTAAAGATCGAATAAAAATAGAAGCTATGCATACGCTTTAAATGTTGTTTGCGGATATTATTTTGTGAGCTTAGTAATCGGTTTTGAAGGCTAAATTTAACGGACATGACGAAATAAGATGTTTGAAATGCTTTATTCCAGTAAATAATGAGATATTTTAAAGATTTTATCGTGAGTAAATTATTTCTAATAGGAAAAAATACATTTTTTTTCAATTTGTGCTTTTGGAATTAGAAGTTTAATTATCTAAACAAAGAGTGTTAAAACCTGGCATTTCATTTAAAAAAGTTTTAATCAGAAACTTAAGACTTAGGGAAATAGTTATTTTATAGCAATTGCTCATATCTATTTTTCCCATTTTATTTTGGTTAAAAAATAAGGAATGTACTAAAGTACGCACACAGACAAATAAAATCATGTACAAGCGATTGCAAATTTGTTTGAAAATAATATATTAAAGCAAGATATAATTTATTTTCGCATAAAGTACAAATATACTTCTTATCTTGGTTTTGTTAATTTACTTAAAAATAAATTGAAAAAAATAAATAAAATAAATTTCAAATAGAAAAATAAAATTAAATTTGAAATTTGTTTTCTTTAATTTTAGTAAAACATTTGTGGAAAAAACATAAGCACTTACAGAATATGACCACAGTAACATATAAAAAAAGGTTTAGGAAAGATGTAATTATATGTTGCGCTGATATATATATTCAAATAGTTATATTGCGTAATTATTTAAATTATAGTTATTCCTTATTAACTAATTAACTTGAAAGGTATTTAATATTAATTTCTTGCTTCTGTATAGTTATGTAGTTTGTAGCATTAGTATAGAAAATGTAGATCTAGATCTTTTCATTTTTTAGAGGGAGCTAAAAGGTTTCTTCAAAAAATACTTCGTATGAATACAGGGTTTTCAACGTAATGATCCATGAAAGTTAAAGTTGGCTGCAAACTATATGCATACAATTTTTAGGCTCATAAGTTACTTAGAATTAATAAATTTTTTAAGTTTATGTAACATATTATTTTTCCCTCACTCATTTAAATTATAAGTTATAATAAATTTCTAATATCCCCACAGTGATTTAGAACTGATGCGGTAAAAGTTCTTATTGGTTGCATTAAAACTACAATTAATTAATTTGTTCTGTTTTATGTTAGAATTTACATCATATCTCCATTGTGAAAAGCTACATAAGTAAGCAAAATTGACCCGTTCTCTTATGACTAGTATTTTTTATTGAATCGGTAATGAGTTATATTATTACTTTTGCCTAAAAATTCATGCCGGTATTATATTTTAAAATGTATGAATGACATTTTTAAGACTTAAATATGAATAAATAATGCTTTTTAAAAGTTCACTTACATTTTTGCCCAATTGAGTTGATAAATGGAGCTATTTCTGAGTAAAATATTATACAGTATTTTATTGCTTAAATCTTTTGCTGTTCTGTTTGATAAAAATTAAATTATAATTATTTTTCTTTTGTAAGAAATCTAGTTCAAGAGCACCAATTATAAGAATTCGTATATCTTTTAGAAGTACGGGAAAGAATTTCGGAGTGTCCTTTATGTAAGCACATATTCTTTCAAGGGGAAACGAGAAAAAAAGCATCTACATTTTTAACTACAATTAATTGAATCTTATATTTCCTTTTCTTTTAAATATATGAAACAAGTGTTCTCTTAATTTCATTGCAAAAAAAAAAAAGTTGCTAATAATAATAGAGAGAAACAGCGAAATTAAATACCACTTCATTTTTTAATATAAAATTGATTCTCCAATTACTATAAATATAAATTTTTATGAAATTTAGGTTTACACTCTGTTGCAGAATATTCAACTTGGATGACTTTTCATAAAAAACTGCATCTCTCCAGACAGCAAAAAAGGAATTTGTGTATTCACATTTTATTTCTACTATTCCTAATAATTAAGCACAAGTGTAGTTAAAAAATGTATTTGTGATCAGTAATTCAAAGGCGATTTATACAATCTCATTTTAATTTTCGCTAATGCTACTACATATGACATTGAAAAAAAATCGAAAATTTTGTCTTGCTTAATATGCTTGTGGTTTTTAGTTTAATTAAATATTTTTAATTTGTTGGATGTTAAAAGTATTAAAATTGTTCTAATTTAATCTATGTTTTTATTAATGGAAGAAATTTAATTATACTTTTAATGATTTATAATTTAATTACACGCGTTTAATATCATAAAATTAATTATTAAACTTAAAATTAATTATTAACTAAGAAAAATAAGAAATTACTCTGTTTTTTTTTGTAATCAATCATTAAAGATCAAGATTCCTTTTTTTAAATTTCTTTCTAGCAAAGTGGAATGTGTAAATAATTTTTTTAAGCTCATAACATCAGGTGTTTATGATTAAGTTATAAAATAAAGTTGACTTAAAAAAATTAAAGGCTCTTGATACGATGCATATTTTGTACCCCCTTCAGCATTTAGATTTACTATTGTTTTAAAAAACAATTTTGGGGCTAATAATTGGGTTATCATTTTTTCATTATTTATTTTTTTTTGTATTTTTAAATTAATTTTTTAAAGAAAGAAATACGTGCATGTCTGTGTCATATTTTTTACTGTAAAAATTTTTTCCAAAAAAACTATTGCCCTGATTTATATTAGATTAATTCAGTGTTCCTCAAACTGTAAGGCGCGATAACTCTAAAAAGGGGGCGCGAGCATTTTAAAAAAGTTGAAAACAAAATATTTTTTAAAAAAAATTATTAATTTACTGAAAAGTAAACACAAAAAAAAATATTTTTCTGATATAAAAAAATAAAAAAGGAATACACTTTTTACACTGATATAATACCCCTTAAAAAATGTATCGGTATTCCCTGCAATGCATATTTTATTTTTAAAACAATACAAAAGTTAAGAACAATCTTGATAAATTATCAGTGTTTTTTCCATGGGCTTGTGTATTAACACTTATCTTGAAAATTTTTTTTGGTTTATAAAAATTTTCTTTAACTGCCGATTAAAAGTTACGTGATTCGCTCCCGAATAAACCCCCGTTTACACACGCAGACGGGGCGTATTTTTTATGTTTTTTTGGGGGGAGAAAAAAAATAAAAAAAAACCCAAAACCTCGGAAAAAAATAAACTCTTCACCCAAAATTTTTTATTAGGTTCTTTTATAGCATTTTAAAACCGTCAAAGGGAAAAATTTTTTTGGATAGCACTGCACAGAAAAAATCTTTCTTCGGAAAGACGTATATATACGTCCCGAAAAATTTAAAGAAAATTTTGGGTGAATAGGAAAGTTTTATACGTCAGTTTGGCCCTAAAGGTCAAAATAGAATTGTAACTTTTTGTGTCAAAAGGGATAGTATTATTGAATTCAATGCATTGTTATTGTATGGAGGGCGCAAAAAAAGATGATTGAATAGTGGGTCGCGTATATTGAAAGTTTGAGAAGCACTGGATTAATTGATTAGAAAAAAATTTTGTACTGTCAAAAATCTTTTCACATATTTTTAAAATCGTCATGAATGAAATAAACCTGATTTTATAATTATTTAATATTGGTTTTGCTTATAACTAATTTGAAAAAGAAAATTACGAGAGAATGGTGAAAAAATGAGAAAAATTTAAAAAAAGAGAAAATTACATTATAAAATTGAACAATTTGACAAATTAGATGACACGGCTGACATGCATTTATTTTGTATTGAAATCTGTTAAATGACCTAAAAATGTCAAGTCAAACAAATCTTTTCTTTTTAGCTGCATTATAAGTTAAATGAAAATATAAGCACAACATTTTAAAAATGAAATGGAACACATAAATTCAAATTCAAGCCATTTTTAAATATATTTTCTTTCTGTTGTAAAGGGAAATTTTGCTTTTAAAATTTCTGTATATTTTTAAAATTAGTATAAAAATAAGATATATATCATTTTTTTTTTAAAAACTTTTACGAACTCTAAAAAAAATTGTTAACAATACCAATTTTTTTCAGAACGTTAATGGTGGATTATCTAAAAAAATAGTGTTTCCCAAAACATAAAAACAAAAATGTGTCATCTGTTGGGTTTTTGAACAAACCCCCGGTGGAATCAGAAAAAAGGCAAAAATTGTTTTCCACGAATGAATAGTTTTATTTAATTTTTGGGGATAAAAATTCTTTCAAGAGATATCCTTACAAAAACGGGTCCGGATGATTTTTAAATTAAAAAATGGTGGGATGATTAAAAATTTAGACAGTAGGTTTACAAGTAGAAAAAAATTCTAAATCGTATTGGAAATCTACAAAAGCTTTTTTGTTTTGACGCTTTGGGAAAAAATTGTGGGATAATTTCTTCTTTGTGTCTTTTCTGCGGATGGCAATGACTCAAAATTGTTTGAATATTCTCTCTGAATCTAATTGTTTTTTTGCAAAAAACAACTTAAATGGAAAAATATCATTAAGGGTTTTGATTAAATTGAAGTTTTCACGACATTTCTAGAGGTGGAGATATAATTTGAGATCGTTTTTAAAAAAATAATTTTTCAGGGTCAAAACATTAAAGGGTTTTTTGAAAAAGTTCCCCTCGTTTATTGTCAGTTGTGGGGCATCTAGCCCATACTCCCCCAACTCACTTCCCCCTCCTTTTCGTAGTTGGGGTTTTTCCCCCTAACCCCATGCACATTTCCCGGGCACCTGTTGTGCTGCTCTAGGTTGATTGGAGGGTTTTGGGAACTTTTTTGGGAGTAAAAAAGATCAACGACTACGTTTAGTTAAAACCAATACACGCCTGTTAGAAACATTCCTAGTCATGATATATATATGTCGAGATGTCGGTTGGCTTTCAGATCAAGACAATAAATTTTACATTAACTCAGTGTTTCTCAAACTGTGGGCACGCCCCCTGGGGTGTATGATATCTATCCCCTCAAGGGGCGCGAGCATATCGAAAATAAAAGGTTAAAAAATTAATAATTTACTGGAATATGAAAAAAAAACAAAATACTTTTGATATAATAAAAAATACAGATCTACATTGTTGGTTTATATATATCATCTGGTGAAAAAAGGTCATCAAAAAATAAAAAGAAAATATTTTGTTTTGCTTTGCTGTAATCCTACGATGAGAGATTTTTTATTACGTTTCTTTTTAATCTAAATAATTACTTTTGCCTTTGACTTTCGAGAGCTTAGTGGTATGTTATCTGCATCCTTTTTAGGGAAGTTGTAAATTATATAATTCTGTTGCGCTTTTTTTCACAATATGAAAGAGTTTTTATGATACATGGATAAGCATAGTAGACACTTTGAAGGATTAATTATGGCCAAGATTTATTTTTATGAGTCTACTGAAACATATAATACAAAAATCATTAATTCTGGGAAAACTGTTTATTTGAGTACCAATGACCTTGACAGAGAATCCTCTAATGTGACAGTCTTAATGGGAGCTAAAATGGATTGATCACATATCTCCTTTTTTTGGAATTGTAAAACGTTTTTAGAATCTTAGGATACTTAATTAGACCGAGTTTCCGGCACGATCACTTTTCAAAAATATTTTCTTGAACATGCTTTATTTTCCCCTATGAATAACTCAGTGGTTTTAATTGTGATGTTGTACGACTGATTATGGTTTATAAATGTAAATGAGCAGAATATGAAAAAAAAAAAAAAAATTGGACATCTGTGATCTCTGAAGAGAATTGAAGCTGATCAAACAAAGGGAAACACTGAAATAATGCATATTAATCATGTTAGCGAAAGTAAATTTGAGAAAAGCAATAAACATGAAACGAAAAGAAAATTTTCAATAGCTACATTAAGAACTTTATCAAGAAAATACGAAGCCATAAGTGTACCGCAAAATGCACTTCACCCTGTCAAAAAGACACAAGCAAGAAAAAGTTCAACAGGATATTTGTCGATCATCAACGGACATTAAAATTACAATAACGTGAACAAAATGTGACAGTTTTGCTTGCAAATAACTTTCCTGTAATGTTAGCAAAAAGTGTCTGTGATTTGTGTCTTTTATTAAGGTCACGTACATTTGGAACAATTTAGTTCAGTTTTATTGGATATTTTCTCAATTTATGAAAGACAAACAGAAAAATCCTTGAAATAGGTAAGTATATTTTCTCTTAGTTAAATTATTCACTGAAATTGTGATTTTTATCTTGTATATTGAAAATAATTATAAAAAAAAGAATTGAGGTGCATCACTCCCGCATTGGTAACGTTAGTATCAATTCTTTTACCTGATCGGGCTAAAACATTTTGAAGTCTTCTAGCTTTAAATATTAAAAAATAACACAACTGTTATTCATTAGAATTTTATATTCTTTTTTTATTACTTAACATTTATTCTAAATGCTAATTCTGCGAGGGCTTAAAATTACAGTTCATTTCAGATTTATAATATGGTATTCATTTCAATAAATCATTTTTACATTTTTTGTATACATTGTCATGCACTTAGTTTCTCTCCTTACAATTAAGCTATTATATCCAAGAATAATATATTATCATTTTTTAAAAAAATAAACTCGTGTTAGAGTGGGTACTTCAGCCATTATAAGAACAAGTTTAATAATTATCAGTGACTTCCCCATGGGCTTGTCTTGCAGAGCAAAAGTTTTTCAAAGGAAGGCTAAAATTAGAAATTGACACTCCAGGTTATATTTTGATATTTAGCTCAGATCTATATTTTTGTCTTCAAAATAGCTATCGCAAGAAAATCCGGATTCACAAAGGTGATGTTAATAGAATTAAAGTAAAAAAACTTTTTAAAACAAGCTTTTTTATTTAAATGCTCTAAAAGAATAAAATAAACTTTTCTTTTTAAAATATTTTTGCTATCAACTTATAAAATCGTTACACAATTTATGATATAAAAGCGTCGCGAGATTTACCTGTGTTGTTGATAAACAAGCAAATTGAAATAACTTGATCTGATTGATTTAAATTTTTTAAATTTTCAATCTAAGTGAAAACAGTACTTAAATCTCGCGACCAGTTTTATATGCATAAATTGTGTAACGATTTTTTATAAGTTGATAGCAAAAAATATTTTTAAAAAGAAAAGTTTATTTTATTCTTTTTAGAGCATTTAAATAAAAAACTTGGGCCTAAAAGATTTTACTAATTTATCTATATTTAGCTGATATATATATTTTGTCTTCCTAATCCAGCCTACATTTTTTGCAATATGTTCCAATTTAAAAAATGAAGAAAGGAAAAATAACATAATAATTATCCTACTACTTAATTTTTTGTTTTAAAAAGTAGCATAATACAAAATTTAATACTTATGTTATTAATTTGTACGATTTATAAATTAAGATCGTGTATTGTAGCTTTAGCGTCAAAGTGCATTATCATTGCATTCAGTAATTTATTAATGTATAAAGAGGGCGCGATAAAAATTGTGATTGAAAGGGGGCACACCAGTATTGCTTGAAAGTTTGAGAAGCACTGCGTGCTTGTGAATTTAATTATGTATTACTATTTACATTATATTTACGTATTACAGATCGTCATTTAACGTTATGCCGTTCATAATCGTCTCTCTACAGTTTTTAACAAACTCGATGGACCTTCGTTGTTCGTCGTATCATTGCGTCTTCCTCTTCCAGCATCTGTATCCAGTTTAGCTCCGAAAACAAGTTGTGCATTATCAGGCATGCGCAGAAACGTCCAAAACAGTACAGGCAGATCTTGTGACTTGGCAATAGCGGCCGGCTCTACATACATATGTACAGAGAGAGCGCGCAGTGAACATGTAAAAATGCAACTTATTTATACAAATCATGAAAAGTGATCTTCAAATTTGTAAAATATTCAAAATGAAATTTTTCCAAATGTTGTGTTTTTATGTTCATTGATTTTCAAGTTATACTAAAAAAAACTATCTCTTTGGGAATTCTTTGAAATATGTTAAGTGTATTACACTATCTATGTATGAGTGCATTTTATTACATCTTTTTAAATAAAGACGTTTATATTATTACTTTATTTTTTATGGAATAAATATTGGTGGCACTGTAATATTACGAAGTAAAAATGAAGAAATTTTTATCGAACAACTTTCTTGTTTTCTAAAAAAAAATATAATTTTGTTAATTTTTTTTCAACGTTTAAAAATAGTCAACGTGAAAAAAAAAGTATTTTCACCCTTTTTCCGTAAAAAAACAAAACAAAAACTTAACGCTTTTTTGCATTAATAGAAACAACTTGTTTGATTTCGGTAAAATGTTTGATGGTGTCACGTATATGCAAATTTCTTAATTTCCGTTCAAACTTTAATTCTCTTTTGGTTTTTCTTTCGTACCTTCTAAGAAAATAACTTTTCTTTCACATTCAAGCAATAGCTGTGTATTATTTAGACGAGGCAGTTAAAGAAATAGTTGTAACAATTTTGCAATTTCAAAAGAAGTTTTCAATTGCGAGAAACGAAGAACTCTAAAAATTATTCCTTTGAAATCTCACTCTGCTTGAATGTATAATTCCGAATAAATTAAATTAAATTTTATTCTAAATTTATTTTTGTTTGCTAAATTTTTCATGTGTCAGACAGAATGAGTATATTTAAATAGTTCTTACTCTATTTTAAATAATTAAATCTTAAAGTTGTTTTAAATTTCTAATTGATTATGTACAAAAAATAGAATGAATAATTGATATTGTAATGGAATTTTGAATACTTATTTTAAGAACTTTTCTGTTTCTTTGATTTAAGTTTAAAAGGTTTTTTCTTCATTATTCAGAAATCTGAATATCAATCTTACGTTATCTGAAAGTCTGCGCCTTTGTTACTTCTGTGATTAATATTTGTAAAAAGATGAGAATTTTATATTCTAATAAAAAGAGAATTAGAAACAGTATACTTTCAGGGAACTTAATTATCATCACACAAATATATTTGAAAAAACACATTACAAAATAACCCAACTTCTCACTAGTCTTGGTGACTTTAAAAGTTTTTTGAGCTAATTTTATTTGACTCCGTGATCTTCCGGCAATTGTAATATTGGTGGGGAGGAAAATGTAGAACATGTGTGTGTGTTCCTTCTGTGTTCCAAGTTTGTGAGGAAAAGAAGATCCTAAGAGTGGTTCTCAAGGGCATTAATATAAATTAGCCTCTGAATTGTCACCAACTATTTCTACCAGAAATGCTTTTGAAAAATTCTGAAAATTTATTGTAAATATTTGTAATCCTTCATGACTTAATAGTTTTTTTTTATCTTTTTTCCTTTATGATGTGTGTTTCATATTTATTTCTGAAAGCTGCGTGTGATATTTTATGGTGCAAGGGAATTTATAAATGTTTTCAATTAAAAAATAAAAATTAAAATCTGACTTTGAGAAAATCACCTAAAAGGAATTCCCGGAAGATCTTGAGTTCGATATTCAATTCCAACAATATTCGTCATTAAAAATTAACGATGGTTCCTAAAAAGACAATTAAATGAGTTTCCATGGCTTCACATGATGTGAAATTTGTACAGTTGCATATAAAATAAGGTGTTTTCCCTAATACCCTCGTTCGCAAAAGATCGTTTGTATTAATTAGGTGAACTTTACATTAATTAGGCGAATGGTTAAATTTTTCGAGGTAATTGAATGTTAATTTCAATGATTAATAGAGCGAATTTCTGATGCGGTTTATCTGTTCTTACTGTAGTTTTAGTGACACAGCCAATAATGCCATTAAGACGTTGTTGAATACTTTATAACCAATAGATTACGGTAAGACCCCGCTTAACACGGGGGATACGCTCCATCAAAGTAGAGTGTAATGCGAAACAGCTCTAAACGAGGCTATCTTAACATGTAAATAATGAGGTTAGGGGAAGATGGATAGAAAATTGGTTAGGTATTAAATTTAATAATTATGTTTTTTTTAATAAAAATAAAACCAAACGTTTATTTCTTGCAAAAATAAAAACAATATAAACGAATATATACACATAAAAACAAATAAAATTCTAAGTCAGTCAGATCATTCAGTCTATTCTGTGTTTCCAATTTTCTGCCTTTTTGTCAAGAAGGCATCCTGTTGAAGTTGCCAAATTCACTGCAGCACTAATTTGAGATGGACGTTCACCAGAATCTAATCTTCTAATGACTTGCATTTTAGTTTCCAGTGAAATGCTTTTTCTGGTTGCTTTCTTTTCTTGTTTTTCATTATCACCCATGATAAAAACTAAAGATCATAATATTTGTCACTGTATTAATCGTTATAGTATTATATAAATTTATACTTACAATAATGTCAACAAATGTTTCAAATGATAAAAATGCGTCCGTACAGCACCGTACCAAACAAGAAACACAACTACACTGTTTCGGATATGTTATGTACATATTTTGAAACCTGCAATTTCGGGTAATCCCCGTAGCGCTGCGAGCAATTTCGAGGAATCCCTGGGTTGAAATAAAAGAGCGCTAAGCGAAACAGCGTTAAGTGGGGTCTTACTGTACTTAAAATGTGGTCACCTAGTCGAGAAGCGTGAAGCTAGTTGCTTATACCGAGCAATAGGCAAACACCTGCAGCACACGGATACGGTTGTGCAGAGCAATGATACTGCAAGTAACTCAGTGGCGGAGTGAGGACAATGAAAGGCTGAATGCAAGGCATGATCAGATTTTTTGCGACAGGTCACCCGAAGTACTTCAACGACATCATTGTCGCTCGCTGTCCAACAGTCCTCCGTGATTTCTTCCACTTACGTTGCTCAGCTATGTTGGGCGTTATGCTCACAGTGGCATATTAAAGACATTTGCCTTTAACTCTACATCATAGGCAGAATCATATCGAGCGGTATCGTAACCGATCATAATGCTTGTTAGCAAACATGCATTGCATAATCAGCAATGAATCCAAGTTCAGTCATGAACCAGATTCGTGTATAGAGAATTCGGTGATTTCGGTTTCTTCAACTTTTGTTTTATGGAGACATACAGCCGTTACTTTGGTGTTACACTTCACAAACCTACATCCTGGGGCCATTTTTCAACAAAAATTGTTAACAAATTGTCAACAAATTCTTGCCAATCTTATACAGTTCCATCAGTAATACATAAATTTCTTAGTAGCTTGACGATATAGCCTAATTTCAAATCCAGTTTAGTGGGTGGCATTCCCGATGGAGTTATTGATAGATATTCAGACGGATACTCTTGCAAATTTGTAACCATAATATTGAACAGGGCTTACTGTCTTTTTATTATTATTCTCATGTGTTGAATGAGGGGTGTCCAACCCAAATGACCTTGCGGGCCACTTCGGAAAAACATTATAGTCTCGTGGGCCGCACATAAAAATATGTACCTTTATATCAGATTTGGAAACAAAAAAACATTTATTGGAGTGAAAATTTAAAACAGAATGAATTATTATTATTGTTTTCATTATTTTTCATGTATACAGACATAGATAATTTAATAATGTTTATATAATACAATAATGCAATGATCAAGTAATGTTTAAAATATTACAGTTGCCACACACATTTTCTTGAAAATTATGGTGTTCCTTTTGAATTGATCTTTCATTACTCATTGTTGAAATTTGATTGTGCTGTCATTAGCAAACGATTAAGTATACATTGAACTCCTTACCTTAACCGTCCTGAAAATTTTTTCAGCTTTATAAAAGGAGAAGGAGAAATGAAAGTCGCACACACAATCATGTACCATCCATAGTAAAGGATATGTATAGTGCACAATTCGGAATTTATTAAAAAAGTAATTAATTATAGTAAAATCAAATATAACTGTTTAATAAAATATAAATCTGTTTTAATCTAAAAGACATTTCTATTATCAAAAACGATTTATTTTAAAACAAGAACAGGTAACCGGCAAATACATTGTAGATTTATATATATGTATAAATTTTCCCTCAAATAAATTTCAAAGTAAAAAATTTTAAAACCTGATATTTAAAATTTTTTTAAAACGAGTCGGCGGGCCGCATTTTACGTACTGTCGGGCCACATGCGGCCGCGGGCCGTGTGTTGGACACCCCTGTGTTAAGGTATCCGATTACCCTAAAATCATGATTTTTTTCAAAAATTGATAAATCTTTCTTAGGAGTTTTTTATAGACCATCTTATTAGCTTAATAAAAATACCAAGCTTTTTATTTTCCATTCACTAGAACAAAAACTACAAGTGTTTTAATAAAAGAAGATGCCAAACTTTAAAATGCGTTTTACTCGAAATGTGTTTTTTCGAAAAACTCAAACGGGGACAGCGAGTGCTCAAAAAGTTTTGAAAATAATTTGCTGAATTTTTTTGTGAATGTTTCCTATAACAGTAGAAGTGTTTTGACCTTCAGATTTATCAATCACTGTTTTATTTCAAAATTTGCAGTCCTTTATGTGAATATAATCACTGTTTTTTTAAGCAATTTCATGTAGTCACTAAGATAGAGCGCTCTAGTTTTTGTAAAAATTAAAATATCTATTATCCTGAAGGTCATTTCAAAACATGAGTAACAAAGTAACACATTAAAATTGAAAAATTGAGGTCTTATTCAAAAAATGTTTGTACATAGCGGGCCCCGTTTATGGAATTTTTTGTACATTGTAACCAGTTTTTTCCCTTTTTAATAATAATAATAAAAAAATTCTGTTTACAATTTTATGATTTTTTCCTTTAAATATACTAAATAAATCTAATAAATCAATAAATATACTAAAATCTTTAAATATACTAAATAAATCACAAAAAAAATCCCCATATCTCCATTTTTTCAAAAATAAGTTGTCGCAAGTAGTCGGATACCTTAAATAAATAAATAAATAAATTTATTACATCATCACGATTTTTTTTTTAATATTGGAAGAGAAAAGGAAATTAATACAATTTGTATTAATTTGTACGTATTGAGGATTATACAATTTGTGATTTTGCTTTAGAATTTGCTTAAGTAACATATTTTGGAACACACGTCGTTGCTCCACTACTGATTTGGTAAATTTGATACTTGAGTTTTCTGAATGAAAAGTATTTTTTAATTGAAATATCGTGTGAACATGTATTTGGCTAACGTCGTAGCATACACGCTTTTCTCAACTGGTCCAAGGGCGAAGGAGTAAAAAGATGTGATGAAATATTCATCAAATTCAAGTTAAATTAAATTTTAACAGTTAAATGAAATAATTTTTTTAAAAATCAAATCAGGTGCGAAAGCACGAAATTTTATTGACCATTTATAACAACTTGTTGATCACTATTGATTCGAACTTTGATCATTAGTTTATCTATATGAATGCATTTGATTGATTGATTAATTATTGACGTCACATTTTGAATTAACACGAGAACTTTGGGCGGAATGCTTTCAAAACTATACAAATTGAAATTATATAGAGATCTTATTAAATTATTGGGGGTTTTTTAAAAGGGTTTTTTAACAATACGGTGCCATAGAATTTTTTGCGATGTTTTTCTGTGGGAAATGCAAAATAATAAGATCCCTTAGGATTTTTTTGAATAAATTAAGAGCTTTTTTCAAAAATATTGATCATGCTTTTTTTTTTAACTTTTCAAACAAGGAATATAAAGGGTTTTTCTTGAATAAAAAAATGACAAATTTGGCATCTATTTTAAGTTTTTTTTACGAAATTAAGAACTACGAATGTTAATTAATAAATATTTAAAAAGAAATTCAAAATAATTTATTTGATTAATTTTGTTTGGCGTCTTTTCAATATTCAAAAAATTCTCAAAATTGTTTGATTCTTTGAGATTAGATTTAAAATGTAATTTGGTTTTTTTAATTTATTTACGTCTTCTTTTCTTGGAATTTTTAGGTAACCTTTTAAATTGTTTTTTTAATATTTCCTTCTAAAAAGTTTTTTTGGTTGAATTATTAATAGAATATGACTTTTTATTAAATAAGAAATTGAAAAAAGAACAGTTATTTTTTTACTAAATCTTGTGTTAAAACACAATATAAATCATAAAAAAAAAAGTAATAAATTAAATTTTAAAAAGAATCGTCAATAAGTTAATAATTTAAATGTGTAGACGATTTTTTTAATTTTTAAAAGCTTGTTTTTCCCCCTGCACATAAAGTTTTTTCGCGTATTCTTACGATATTTTATTTCTAATATTATTTATTTGTACTAATTGGTACTAATTGTAGGTGGAAACATAGATTAGTAATATTTAATTAAGAAAAAACCTAAACTACCCCGGGGAAAACTTTTTTAAACCCTTTTGACTGGCATCCCCAAATCCCATCTGTTTTTATGTTCCTGATTTTAATTAAAAAAGGGCAAGATCTGTGTGATCTTGAACATAAACTTTTTTTCTTTTTTAAAAATTTTTTTTTTAAATTCCCTTTTTTTAAAACTCTTTTAAAAACTTTCTGAAACTATGTTTTCAAAAAAATTTAACTCTGATTCATTTTTCACAGAATACTTTTTTTGAAATAATTCAATTGAATTTTTTAAGCACTAATAAATTCGGTTTTTAATCAGAGTGAAAAATATTAAACCCCTGTTCAGCTGCACGGGGTTTTTGGGACGGACCACGTCATTTTGAACCATGGTAAAGGACGTGGACTACCCCCTGAACTGGCACCCTCTCCTAATACCCCCCCGGAAGGACGTTTGCCTCGACGTTTTTAACCCCATCGTTCCCCACAGCGGGTTTTAAAAGGGGTCGGGTCGAACTGATACATGCCTGCCATGATCCGATACCTTGACACTGGGCTACCGCAGCCCTAGGTGCTTAAAGAGAAAATAAACACTTCATGTAAAATTGATTTCGTAGATAAGTAGAATTTAATCTAAAAACGTAATTTTTTTTTAAATTTAAGGGTTAGGTATTTTATTTGAATTATTACATTATATATTTTCCACTGGCTTTTTTTTCCAATTGTAGAATGATATGTGAAGAGTTCACACACACAAATTTAAAATAAGAACATCATTAGAACTTTTTTTATATTCAGAAATTTGCTTCTGAAGCTGTATTTTTGAAAGACTAAGTAATTTATTTTATGTTGCTTTACTTTTTCAAAGTTTTTAGAAATAACTGTATTAAGACTAAAGCAAATTAGTTGATGGTAAGAATTTATATAGATTATTTATAGTTTACTTTCCACAAATTTCTTAAAATTAAAATTTTTTTTTTTAAATAAATTATTTATATAATACTTATTTATTAATTTTATTTACAGCCGAAACACTATTAGTTGATCGCTTAAGGTCATAAGGTATTAGAACACACTGGATAATTCATTTAGCTTGTGGACATATGAAACTAGGTTTATACTTTGCTATTATGTTTAGTTTTGAAGAATATCCAAAAAATGTATATGAAGAAAAAGGAAATTCATTTTTACATAAAATGCCAGAATAATCAAAACACTTATCTTTTAGAACGGTTTAATAGACATTTTGGGAGAAGAAAAGACAATACTTTTGTATGTTTCTCATTTATATGGGTATGGGGGTTAAGAAGTAGGAACAACCCTATCGAGATTGCTGCTATTCTGCTTAAGAAGATTATTTTTCAGCTATTTTATAGGTTAAGAACATTTTCTCACAACAAATAGAACTAACGTCTTTGTGTAATGCAGAAGACTTCAACCTGGGTTCCCTGGAACTTTGACTGAGGTTCCGCAAGCGATCACTATTTGCTTAATAAAAGCGGCAAAAATTTTAGTAAAATTTTAATTTTATAACAGATCGAATTCTTAAGCGTTTGCTTCTAAATATATATATAAATATTTCATGAATAGAATAATATCCTAAATTTCGTAGAAGTCGAGTGCTTCAAGCATGAATGGATAAATGAGAAGGCTTACCAATGAAAGAAAAGGAATAAATTATCAACTTATCAACAGATTCGTTGTGTTAAAGTATAAATTTAAGCCGGAACAGCATCTAAATTTTAGGTTGCAAATTTGCAGAATAGTCTCCCTCTCAGAAGTTTCTCATGCAGTTATAAACATTTTAATGCAATTCTTAACAATGGATTTATGTTAAAAAAAACTTTTCAAAGTGTGTGGCAACAAATGTTCTTAAAGTTCCAGTTAGGCTGGCAGCTAGTTAAAATAATTAAACAGTTGTCCCGAAGGACTGGACCATAGCTAAATCAAAAGCTATTAAAGATTAATTTACTGGGAATTATTATATATATGTATATATAAATATACATGAAAACAAATTAAACAGCAAAATATATGTTCGCTTAAGAAAACTTATTTTGATGATCAGTTATACTTTTAATTTATTGAAAAGAACTAACATAACTTTAACAATTATCAAAGTTGTTATGAAGGATATTACTTTATAAATTACGGTTTGTAAAAAATGCAACACCATGAAGGAATCATCAGAATTTAATGAAATTTAATGCACAAACGACTTGTATTAGTACAAATAAATGACGAAATTTTCAAAGCAAAACAATATTAAGTACCCGAAATCAGTTTTTGGGTGTAGCCATCACGCGCTGTAATAATGCAATAAGTGCTGCTATACGATGTAGCATGGAGTCAAACAGATTTTGAATGTCTACATGTAGAAGAGAATTCCATATTGCTTGTATGCGCAGCAAAAGTTCGACTTTTGAAACTGCAGGACGCTGATCACGAGCGAGACGTCGAACAACCAAATCCCACACATGCTCAATAGAATAAGTAAGCCAAGAAAGAAGGTTGCATGTGTTGGGCTGAACAGAAGTCTCGAACAGTTTTTGCAACACGTGGGCGTGCATTATCCTGTTGAAAAATAGCCCCAGGGATGTCTTGAAGGAAGGGAACGACTTCGGGTCATAGCACTTCACGGACGTACTCGTTGCTATTGAGATTACCCTCAATTCGTAGCAAATTGGATAGACCATGCACGAAATCGCACCCCAAACCATAACTCCGGGTGTTAGGCTATTATGTCGTTTGATAATGCATTCTGGAAGGTAGCGTTCACCGGCATAGTGTCTAACACGAATGCTGTCATCATGGTCCCACAAATTGAAGCGTGATTCATCTGAAAAGACAACTTGGTGCCAATCAGCTTGCCAGATGAGCCCATTGCAGACGCAGCCGTCGAGGGTTTGCAGTGAGGGGGATCCTGTATAAAGGCACCCTTGCACGCAATCCACGGTGCAGCAGACGTCGACGAATTGACGAAGCCGACATTAGTACATTTGTCGCAGTAGACCAACCTGCTGCCAACAGCGCGGAGAAAGCTGTACGGTCCCCCGCCATGCGGAGCAGGTGTCTATCGTCATCCACTGCCAGTTTTTCGAGTTGTTCGGTGCTCGTCGGTCTACTGCTTCCAAACTCGCATCACTGTGGAACTGTTCCGCTGCACATGAGCTTCTATTGCGCTATAGGAAAATCCTCCTTCTCGAATGCCGATAATCCTCCCCCGTTCAAACTCCATAAGTTGTTCGAATTTCTCCTTGTTTCGTCTTAGGCTATTTAGGTCTCTAAATGTTCTCCCCCCAAAATAATCATTAACTATTTTCAACGTCCCACTACAGCGCTCTATTTATACGCTTTCAGCATCAGTTCATAGGGCTCTGCGCACGCCACGCATGTGTGATGGCTCTGAAACTTTACAATTTGATGTAACATCCTATAATTGATATTTGCTACAAAGTTCATTTAATTCTGATGATTTCCTTCATGGTGTTGCATTTTTTACAAACACACAGAGTGTTGTTTCATTCATAATTTAACAGTTGAAATTCTGATAAATATGGAATAAGAAAAATGCTTGTTATTTGTTCTCCAATAGTACGAAGAAGATATTTTTAAGATAATTTAATGAAAAATTCAGAACACGTCTGAAATATTTCTTTTGTGGTATTTACGATGAATAAGAAATAAAATTCTGTCTTTTGAATAATACTAATTTAATTTATCCGATTGGGTACTTCTGAATTAAACTGTATGAAATAATAAATATTTCAAGGGTATATTTCCGGTATTTTATCTGACTAATTTATTTCGAATAATTTACTTTTTTTATTTTCGGGAAACATCTGTAATTTGATGTAATACCAATTATTTTGGAGTTCTTTTAAAAGGATTATTTTTTCAATGAAATATTTAAGAAAACGTCTTATTTTGATGTAATTTATTCTCCAAAGTGTATTTGCTTTCGAAATCTTATTAAAATATGAATATAGTTTTTATTTTTACAGAAGGAAAGACATATAGATCAAGAAAAAAAATTAATTAATTGTAATGTTAATGAATAGGTAATTCTAATAGAAGGTCGTTTATTTCATCTATTACTCTCATATAAATTAAATGTTGTTTTTCAAAATCCCATTTTAATTTTTCTTTTTCAGAAATTTCAAAAATGCTACCTAAAAGCACATATATATTTGTTTTGCGTATCCATTCAATTGAAAGAAGCGTCTTAAAAATTTATCAGTTTCATATAAATTTGAATTAAGATCAAAAACTTTTCTTTTTTATTTAAACAAGTAATATAAAATGTTTTTTTAAAGTGAATTCTTACTTAGATCAACAAAGAAATTTTTTATTTTAGCCACTTTTTATTAAATAGTTACACTTAATATAAATCTGTATATACATATGACAGAATCACAACATTAAGTGGCGATTAATTTCTATTAATTATCATTAAAGTATCGTATTATCATCCCAAACAATCAGTTTTCCAAATTTCAGTTCAACTAATTGCTTTAAAACGTGAGAAAAAACCTTTTCAAGTTTTGACACGTCGCCAAAAGTGTCACTAAGTTGTCAAAAATGATGCTAAAGTGGCTGCATTTGTAATTCTTTAAATAATTAGTTTTAATCAATTAATTTTTATTAATTATAGTTAAATTATTGTATTGTCATCCAAAATAATCATGTATATAAAATTTCAGCTCAATGGAGCGCTTTAAAATGTATTTTATTAACGATTGAAAATGTCAACAAGATAAATAAATAAATAAACAAACAAACAAATAAATAAATAAATAGAGAGTGTGAGCTAATAGTAGGAATTGAAAAATAAAGAACAAGTAACATTAAAAATTTTTTTTTGAGTCAGTTCCTACTTAGATCTACAAAGAAAAATTTTATTTTAGCTACTTTTTTAAAAATAGTTACAATTAATATAAATATGCATATACATAGGACAGAATCACAATATTAAGTGGTAATCAATTTTTATTAATTATCATAAACGTATTATATAGCATCCAAAACAATCGTGTAAAAAATTTTCAGTTCAACTGAATGCTTTAAAACGTAAGAAAAAAAAAAACCTTTTCAAGTTTTGACACAAGTCGCCAAAAGGGTCGCTATGCCACCAACAAGGCTATATTTGTAACTCTTTCAATAATTAGTTTTAATCAATTAATTTTTATTAATTATAATTAAATTATTGGATTGTCATCCAAAATAATCATGTATATAAAATTTCAGCTCAATTGAGCGCTTTAAAATGTATTTTATTAACGATTGAAAATTCCACGAAGATAAATAAATAAATAAACAAACAAATAAATAAATAAATATATAGAGATTGTGAGCTAATAGTAGGAATTGAAAAGTATTGAGCTGAATATTGATCATCAGCTTCTTATTTTATTTCATGCGATGCTACATGATTTGTTATTTTCTTTTTCAGAAGCTTATAACCTTCTTTATATATATATATATATATATTGGGAACACATCTGTTAACATAAAACTCTGCTTAACGCTTCGTTTTAGAAACCAAACTTTAATCAATTCTATTTATTTTTTCTATCAGACCGTAAGTAATAGTTCCTCGATTCAAATAACAAGAAGAAAAGGGAGAGTAAATGGTATACTAAAATGGAACTAGTTTCGAAAAGTTTCTTAATATAGTTTAAATCCTTATTAAAACTCAAAGATCCGAAAATTCATATCAGAATAATTATATCATACATTTGTTTTGAGGCTGTACCCAATATCGAATCGATTCTTGAAAGTATCTTTTTTGGAAGTGCTACCCATACATCTTTGAATTAATTTCGTGCAAGAAAATTGAAAATTATAACTGCATGCACTTATTTTAAATAAACTTTTTAGAAAAGCATATATAAGCGTTTCATCAAAACAATCCTTAATGAGAAATTACTTAGCTATATTAGGCTGTTTTTAAGTACTGGGTGTTTTAAAGATTGAGGTCACAAGGAAAAATAGCAATATTCATTTAAAATCCTGTTGTTACTTATGCCACCTGATCGACAGTAACATCAGATCAAGGCCCACGAAATTCATAGCGGCAAGGGACTAGGTATACACCTATCGTTATCCCTAGCTTTGATCACTATTTAGGTGACTGCACGATTTGGCTCGGTTCCACCCCAATTTTGGGGGACTTCAGGGAGAAAACTCTGGGTGAGCAGGGGCCTCCCACCACTCTTTCCCTTCCACCAATCACATGAGAGGATTTGCAGCTCGAAGGCTATTTAGAGTATCCTAATGCTGCAAAGGCGTTATTTATTTACAAACATCCATGTATTCTCAGCGCTTTAAAATGTATTTATTAACGATTGAAAATTCCACTCAGATAAATAGATAAATAAATATATAGAGAGTGTGAGCTAATAGTAGGAATTGAAAAACCATGACTTCTACTGTTCACGTATTTATTTCATTCAAATCTATTATGTTATTCAAAGCTTTATCTTCTTAACATAGAATTTTTTTAATAGGTTTCATGTCTGAATGGCTTTTTAATGATCTGAAATTAAATTTGACTCAAGTACTCATTTAACGTTTTTGTGTCTTTTCACATTTAGTAATTTTACATCTACATAAGTGGGGCGCATTTCCTCAATATTTTATAGTAACAAAAATGGTATTTTATGTTTCAAAAAATAATTTACTGTAATCTAAGATCAATCTAATTTTATTAAATCGCAGAATATAGAAACGCATTTGTAGTTTTTCTTTTGATGTCACATAGTACATAAAGTTAAAGATATTTAAAACAATTAGCGGTATCTTCTTTTATGTTTATTTGAACTATATCGAGGATTAAATTCATCTTTGTAGTTTTTCTTCTGCATAAATAAAAAATACAGTATTTATCAGTTATTTTCGAAATAGATTTTCATTAGAATAGTTACTATACATGTTAGACAGAACACTTTCATAGGGGTTTTTAACGATAATTAATTTGTATGTGAAAGTTACTTATATGACTATAAAAAAAAAATTGAAATTCTAATTCGTTCACATTTTGTTTTACAGTTTCTTCTTGTGGGAAATATAAAAGAATGTCCCCCCCTTAGAACGTTTTATCCTTACTAAAAAATATTATAAATGCGAAAGTATGTTTGGATGTTTGGTCCTCTTTCACGCAAAAACAACTGAATGGATTTTAATGAAACTTTACAATGATATAGCTTATACATCAGAATAACACATAGGCTATAATTTATAACAATATTGTGTGAAGTCTCCAAAATATAACTATAATTGTCAAATAAGTAAGGAAAAATTCTGCCATCTGTAAAAAATTCCGCGATAAGATATATATCTACCTTTTATGTGAGAAGGAAAACTTTCCTGTTTTGTTTTGTCTACGCTAGGCGCCAGGAACTGCAAAGGCTTGAACAGGCGGAGCGTGAGGCAGATTACGATTTTAACATAAAATAAATACAACAGAAAGTAATATTAATGTATTACACTTCTAGATATAAATTATTTACATTATTTTACGTGTTCATTACACAAAATTTATAACAATGTATTTCTTTTGCTGAGCAGAATTTAGCTTAAGAAGGTGTTTTCAAAAGTCACCCACAAAAGTGTTACTGGGAGTTATAAATAAATAAAAAAAAAAATCCTTTTTATTAGCTATTAGATCTACAGACATAAAATTTAACAAACATGTTTTTTTTTTGTTCAGCTGAGATATTCAAAAAGCTTTTTTTTTGTTTAATGTGCAATTCACGTAAAATTAACTCATTAAAAACATTTTTATCCTTCAATCTGTATTGTTTAATTTTTCAATTCGCCCGTGCGAAGAACCGATATACCAGCCAGTTCTTTATAAATTGCGATGAACTTTACAATGCTTTTTGCTTAACATTCACAGGAATTGTTATGAATACCTTTTTAATTATGACATAACTGCACCCGAAGTAGTTATTATACATAATTTTTGTTTGTAAGCATTTTTTTGATAATACTATTGAGAAATTTTAAAATTAATATGCATGTTTTACAATAAGAAATTTGTTCAAAAATAACATGAAAAGGAAATTATACTTATCTGAGAAGTACATGTAATACATGTGTTTCATATAACTGAGATATTAAAGTAATGAGTCATTGAAATAAAAAATCTATAACAAAAATAATTCGTCCTGGTTTTAATCTTGTTTATTGTTAAGACGAAAGAGAAAAATCAATTGTTGCAGTTATCATAAAACAGAGGTTAACTTTAACAATTGGTTAAATTTCGAAAACAGAATCGAGTGTAAACAAAAGGCTATTTTATTACAAAACAACATTGCTTGTTTACAATGTCACAGGTGACACAATATCATAATGAAAAAAGGAAAAAAATTATTTTTACCAACCGAAAAACAGCTATCTAGCCAATGATCATCTCGGAATATATTTAACATTTCATGTGCTCTCATATATCTCTGGAAAAATGTGTATTGTGATATAAACAAATAATATAAAATTTTTTTTAAAGTTAATTCCTACTTAGATCAACAAAGAAAAATCTTATTTTGACTACTTTTTATTAAATAGTTACAATTAATATAAATATGTATATACATAGGACAGAATCACAACATTAAGTGGTAATTAATTTTTATTATCATTAAAGTATCGTATTGTCATTCAAAAGAATCATGTCTATAAAATTTCAGTTCAACTGAATGCTTTAAAACGTGAGAAAAAAAAACTTTTCAAGTTTTGACACTAGTCGCCAAAAGGGTCGTTAAATCGCAAAAAATGATGCCAACGTGGCTGTATTTGTATTTCTTTTAATAACTAGTTTTAATCAATTAATTTTTATTAATTATAGTTAAATTATTGTATTGTCATCAAAAATAATCATGTATATAAAATTTCAGCTCAATCGAGCGCTTTAAAATGTATTTTATTCAGGATTGAAAATTCCACCAAGATAAATAAACAAATAAATCGTTTAACACGAAACTGAAGGGATTGAAATATTTCTCTTGTTAAAAGAGTTTCGTGTTAAAAAATGTTGGCCCTAATATCTATTCAGGTACATTTTCATTGATCTGAAGACGATCCAATAACGATCCTTTCGGATTTTTAGCCTACTCTCTTTGTCTGTTCAAAACAGGATGTAGGATAAGCGATTAATGACAAAACCATTTAGGGATGTGTGTCAAGATTGTTTACTTCAATAAGTTTGCCATATTTCAACACCACTCAAAGTTTGGCAGTCTATTATGACGCCAATTACAGCATTTATCAAAGAACTGGTTACAGCAGGTACTCAACCTTTTTTTCCCGCCGGGCCACATTCAAATGACAGATATTTCACGCGGATAGCAACATGAAGATAATGGGAAAAACACTATAAGACCAAAGCAACATTGGACAAAACAAAATTAATCAAAATATTAAAATACTTATTTTCGGCTTCTATTTTAATACTTTATTAACAACACACACTCATAAGAAACATTTACTTTAGTGCATTTTTTACCGAGTTTCGATTTCCTTTCAGCCATGACCAAGCCTCTTGCTTACATTCTGCTATCAAAACTCATCGAGAGCAAAATTGATAGTTTTGATTATTTCATTGATAGAATTTCCCGCTAAATTTTTAGAACATTGTTCTTAAATAATTGAATTTCTTAGTGCAATGGGCTATGACCGGGTCACTTAAAGATGGTTGCCGGGCCACAGGTTGAGTATCACTGGGTTAGAGTGTCTGAAGAGAGAATCTTGCAATTTCTACAATGATTCGAGGATGCAATACTACTACTACTACTACTACTACTACTAATAATAATAATAATAAATTAGATTAATTCAAAAGTGGCGTTGGGACTCTTTATGTTTTTCCCTCTCAAAGACAAGTTAAATTTTTTTCGCTTAAAATTCGAACTTCAATAAATTTATCCAGTTATACCGTGAAAGGGTATTTATTTTAGTTCCTAGAATCTAATTTATTCTTATTATTCTTTCTCTTTCTTTAATTTTATGTTTAATCATAAAATAAAATGATAAGCTTCATTGTCATTTATACGTTCTTCATTGGAACCATTTGTAGAATTTGACGAATCGCTTCCAAGTTTTTTGGTATGCATAAGCGTAACATGAGCAGTTTTCTGCCTAGAGATCTCCAAACTGAAACCACATTCATTTTTCTTTTTAATAGTTCATTACACTACTCAACAAACACTTTTACTTACAATATTTTCATAAATTTATCTTAGACTAACGAGATCCTATAGCTAGAGTGATGTCAGTTTGTATGAATCGACGCATCCCTTTCAAGTGGTGGCTGCCTCGCAAGTCTTGCTATATATATACTCCTGAGTTATTCCTCATAGCTATATAGTCCTGAGTGAGCCCTGTATCAAAATTCCTTGGGGGCTCCTGCAACTTGGGGAATCCATAGCATTGATACGGCGGACCAGGCAGTAGCTACGCCCCTGCTCGCAAGCCTTTTTTGCTGCTATTTTACAACATGTGAAGGACACCTTTGAGGTTCCCATATCGAATCAGATCCGTCAATTACACTGCCCGTCACACAAAAGGCAACACCCTGAAGGAGACATGCAAGCCACGGGAAATTTTCATCATGCGTTGGCAGTGATAAAATATGCAAATCTTTAAAATTACAGCGCAGACGCACTTCACGGGCGACTGTAGTACCACCCGCAACCACTATATAAAAGGAGAGCAGATTGGCGTTATGAAGTACAGCAATTGTTTTTTTCGCGCGTTTTGCGTAATTTATCTATGACGTCTAAGACATCGAGCGTCTTTTAACCAAGTTTCTGAATTGGACCGAGGAAGAATAATAGCCTATAGGGATTGCGGATTATCCTTCAGAGAAATCGGTCAACGTGTTGGACGAAAAAAAGCAACTGTAATGTGGATCTGTCATCGCTGGATGAAGGAGGGAACGATAAACCGACGCGGAAATCACACCTACCTCATTGCACCACTGCCCGTGATAACAGACGAATTGTGTGCATGGCAGCGATGGATCGCACAGCCGCATCACGAACCATAGCACAACAGATTCAGTCTGTTAAGCATCATTCGATGTCCACTCGTATCATTCGACGCCGTTTGCAGCAGAGTGGAATGTTCGCAATGAATCCAATGCTTCGTTTACCCTAGACTGGAAACCAGTCAAGCAGCCAATAGTGTGATAAACGGTGGACATGGACAACGGAATGGAACGACATTTTGTGCTTACTGACGAATTCTGCTTCTGCCTGCAACATGACGATGGTTGGATTCGAGTTTGGAGACACCGTGGTGAGAGGCTGCTGAACTGTTGCGTTATGCATCGCCACACCGGTCCTGCCGTCGGTATAATGGTTTGGGGGTGACCTTGGATTTTACTGCTGCACCCCTCTAGTACGCATTGCTGATACACTGAACAGCCAGCGCTACATCTCTGAGGTGTTGGAGCCCGTGTTCCTCTCGTATGTTCTGCGCTTGCCACCAGCCATATTCCAACAAGATAATGCGCAACCACACGTTTCACGCAATGTTCAAGAGTTCTTCTTTACTCGTCAGATTGTATTGCTTTCTAGGCCTGCTGGTTCTGATCTATCGTTAATCGAAAATGTGTGGTCCATGCTTGCACAACGGCTGACCTGGAATACACCAGCCGCTGCTACACCAGATCAACTTTGGAAATATGTGAAAGCCGGATGGACTGCTGTACCACAAGAAAACATCCAAAGCCTCTTTGATTCTATGCCGAGGCGTGTGACAGTGGTTATAACCAACAATGGCGGTTACAGTAACTACTGATTTTGTCATCATCGACAAGTCTCTGGTCCTTTTTGGTGTTGCATTTTGTATGGTCAGCCTTTTAGTTGCTAATAGCTTACACCCATGTCGTCTGTTAAGACAGCCGGTGACCTTTCTGTTAGAATGGTGCCGTGCTAAAATGACATGTACGACGAAATGGTTCAGAACTGTGTTCTCAGATCAATCACGTTCTGTTTGCACAACGGTAGTAGTCTCTGTGTGCGAGAGTGATTTGATGCGGTACAAGTCCGGCTACATGTGTAAAACGTCTCATCGCGTAATAATCTAAAATAAAAAGAACCGTTTTTTAAAAGAATTGCTGCAATATTTTGAAATAGCTTGAAAAATATTCGCATCCTAAATATAAGAAGAAAAAAAAAATAATACACAGTAACAAAAAAAAAAAAAAAAAAAAAAAAAAAAAAAANTAAAAAAATTCTTTCAACGAGCTTTTTAAGTTATTAACGGTTGCAAAATGATCGCCCCCGGGTGGGCTCGAACCACCAACCTTTCGGTTAACAGCCGAACGCGCTAGCCGATTGCGCCACGGAGGCTCGATAAGAGTCTCAATTGTTTGCAGTCTCTCAGGTAATTAATTTTACATTTTAAAAAGTGTTTAATATCAACTATCGAGAATATTTATAAAATGACAATTAGCATATGTAGTGATAAGAAAATAAAAAGTATTATTTAGAAGATGACTGAACTAAATGCTGTTTGTTAAATATTTCTAAATAGTTTGAAGTATGAACCGCAAAAATAATTTATATAACAAGAATTCATTCAGATTTCGGGATTCATGTTTCTTAAGAATTTATTCAAAATTTGGGATTTACATTACTTAGGAATTAATTCAAGATAATTTTACACAATAAGCGCAGATAATAATGAAGATATATAACCTCTGCTTTATAATTATTCAACATCAGTTTGTGTTGTCCTTATCCCTTATCCAGCCAAAAAAAAACGCCCCCGGGTGGGCTCGAACCACCAACCTTTCGGTTAACAGCCGAACGCGCTAGCCGATTGCGCCACGGAGGCTGCGAAAGCGATACAAGAAGATAAATTTTCACGGCTGTTCTATGATAAATGGTTTAATTTGATTAATTTATCTGGGGAATTTTTTATATGTAATATCTTTACATTTAATATTAAAGAGTAGCACTTGAGCTTGAAATAATTTTTAAATAGATAAGTACCCCAAAACCAGAATTATGTATCATACATTCACAAAGTTTGAAGAATATATATATATATATATATATAACATGTTTTATTATTCTGCTCATTTTATGTGTTTAAATAGGTTAATACTTCCTCGCTTCTCGCCTCTAACATTTTGAGATGTTTTTTAGTTTCTTATGCTGCATTAAAAAATACGTTTATTTATTTGCAACTTTTAAAGATACAATATGAATAAATATGCTACTTAATTATATGAACATAAATATATGAGCATAGCATTTTTCTGTCAGGAAAAGTATTTTTCTTTCAAGTTATTTTTTAAAAGTAAAGGAAAAATATACTGTTGAGTAAAAGTAACAAAATTGAAAATTAACCTAAGACTGTCAGTGAACCTTTTTAAAAAGCTTACTTCTTCATAAAGAGGAAAATTCATAAA